>JAPZIH010000826.1:118204-174464 GCA_027410445.1 Discoglossus pictus
CCCCAAAATGGGGAGATTCAGGGAGTAAGAGGGAGACTGACCCCAAAAGGGGAGATTCAGGGAGTAAGAGGGAGGAGAGAGACTGACCCCAAAAGGGGAAGAATCAGGGAGTAAGAGGGAGGAGGGAGACTGACCCCAAAAGGGGGAGATTCAGGGGGTAAGAGGGAAGGAGGGAGACTGACCCCAAAAGGGTGAGAATAAGGGATTAGGAGGGAGGAGAGAGACTGACCCCAAAAGGGGGAGATTCAGAAAATAAGAGGGAGGAGGGAGACTGACCCCAAAAGGGGGAGATTCAGGGAGTAAGAGGGAGGAGGGAGACTGACCCCAAAAGGGGGAGATTCAGGGGGTAAGAGGGAGGAGAGAGACTGACCGCAAAAGGGGGAGATTCAGGGAGTAAGAGGGAGGAGGGAGATTGACCCCAAAAGGGTGAGAATAAGGGAGTAAGAGGGAGGAGAGAGATTGACCCCAAAAGGAGGAGATTCAGGGAGTAAGAGGGAGGAGGGAGACTGACCCCAAAAGAGCGAGATTCAGGGAGTAAGAGGGAGACTGACCCCAAAAGGGCGAGAATCAGGGAGTAAGATGGAGGAGAGGGACTGACCCCAAAAGGGAGAGATTCAGGGAGTAAGTGGGAGGAGAGAGACTGACCCCAAAAGGGGGAGATTCAGGGAGTAAGAGGGAGACTGACCCCAAAAGGGGAGATTCAGGGAGTAAGAGGGAGGAGAGAGACTGACCCCAAAAGGGGAAGAATCAGGGAGTAAGAGGGAGGAGGGAGACTGACCCCAAAAGGGGAAGAATCAGGGAGTAAGAGGGAGGAGGGAGACTGACCCCAAAAGGGTAAGAATAAGGGATTAAGAGGGAGGAGAGAGACTGACCCCAAAAGGGGGAGATTCAGGGAGTAAGAGGGAGGAGGGAGACTGACCCCAAAAGGGGGAGATTCAGGGAGTAAGAGGGAGGAGAGAGACTGACCCCAAAAGGGGGAGATTCAGGGAGTAAGAGGGAAGAGGGAGACTGACCCCAAAAGGGCGAGAATCAGGGAGTAAGAGGGAGGAGGGAGACTGACTTCAAAAGGGTGAGAATAAGGGATTAAGAGGGAGGAGAGAGACTTACCCCAAAAGGGGGAGATTCAGGGAGTAAGAGGGAGGAGGGAGACTGACCCCAAAAGGGGGAGATTCAGGGAGTAAGAGGGAGGAGGGAGACTGACCCCAAAAAGGGGAGATTCAGGGAGTAAGCCGGAAGAAGGAGACTGACCCCAAAAGAGCGAGATTCAGGTAGTAAGATGGAGGAGAGGGACTGACCCCAAAAGGGGGAGATTCAGGGAGTAAGAGAGAGGAGGGAGACTGACCCCAAAAAGGGGAGATTCAGGGAGTAAGCCGGAAGAGGGAGACTGACCCCAAAAGAGCGAGATTCAGGGAGTAAGAGAGAGACTGACCCCAAAAGAGCGAGATTCAGGGAGTAAGAGGGAGGAGGGAGTTTGACCCCAAAAGGGAGAGAATAAGGGATTAAGATGTAGGAGGGAGACTGACCCCAAAAGGGGGAGATTCAGGGAGTAAGAGGGAGACTAACCCCAAAAGGGGAGATTTAGGGAGTAAGAGGGAGGAGAGGGACTGACCCCAAAAGGGGGAGATTCAGGGAGTAAGAGGGAGGAGGGAGACTGACCCCAGAAGGGGGAGATTTAGGGAGTAAGAGGGAGGAGACGGACTGACCCCAAAGGGGGAGATTCAGGGAGTAAGAGGGAGAATGGAGCCTGACCCCAAAAGGGCGAGAATAAGGGATTAAGATGGAGGAGTGAGACTGACCCCAAAAGGGCGATAATCAGGGAGTAAGAGGGAGGAGAGAGACTGACCCCAAAAGGGGGAGATTTAGGGAGTAAGAGGGAGGAGGGAGACTGACCCCAAAAGGGGGAGATTCAGGAAGTAAGAGGGAGGAGTGAGACTGACCCCAAAAGGGGGAGATTCAGGAAGTAAGAGGAAAGAGAGAGACTGACCCCAAAAGGGGGAGATTTAGGGAGTAAGAGAGAGGAGGGAGACTGACCCCAAAAGGGGGAGATTCAGGGAGTAAGAGGGAGACTGACCCCAAAAGGGGAGATTCAGGGAGTAAGAGGGAGGAGAGAGACTGACCCCAAAAGGGGGAGATTCAGGGGGTAAAAGGGAGGAGAGAGACTGACCCCAAAAGGGGACGATTTAGGGAGTAAGAGGGAGGAGGGAGACTGACCCCAAAAGGGGGAGATTCAGGGAGTAAGAGGGAGGAGGGAGACTAACCCCAAAAGAGCAAGATTCAGCGAGTAAGAGAGAGACTAAACCCAAAAGGGCGAGAATCAGGGAGTAAGAGGGAGGCTGAACCCACAAGAGCGAGAATCAGAAGTAAGAGGGAGGAGGGAGACTGACCCCAAAATGGGGAGATTCAGGGAGTAAGAGGGAGGAGAGAGACTGACCCCAAAAGGGGAAGAATCAGGGAGTAAGAGGGAGGAGGGAGACTGACCCCAAAAGGGGGAGATTCAGGGGGTAAGAGGGAGGAGGGAGACTGACCCCAAAAGGGTGAGAATAAGGGATTAGGAGGGAGGAGAGAGACTGACCCCAAAAGGGGGAGATTCAGGGAGTAAGAGGGAGGAGGGAGACTGACCCCAAAAGGGGGAGATTCAGGGGGTAAGAGGGAGGAGAGAAACTGACCGCAAAAGGGGGAGATTCAGGGAGTAAGAGGGAGGAGGGAGACTGACCCCAAAAAGGGGAGATTCAGGGAGTAAGCGGGAAAAGGAAGATTGACCCCAAAAGAGCGAGATTCAGGGAGTAAGAGAAAGACTGACCATAAAAGGGCGAGAATCAGGGAGTAAGATGGAGGAGAGGGACTGACCCCAAAAGGGAGAGATTCAGGGAGTAAGAGGGAGGAGAGAGACTGACTCCAAAAGGGGGAGATTCAGGGAGTAAGAGGGAGACTGACGCCAAAAGGGGAGATTCAGGGAGTAAGAGGGAGGAGAGAGACAGACCCCAAAAGGGGAAGAATCAGGGAGTAAGAGGGAGGAGGGAGACTGACCCTAAAAGGGTAAGAATAAGGGATTAAGAGGGAGGAGAGAGACTGACCCCAAAAGGGGGAGAATCAGGGAGTAAGAGGGAGGAGAGAGACTGACCCCAAAAGGGGGAGATTCAGGGAGTAAGAGGGAGGAGGGAGATTGACCCCAAAAGGGTGAGAATAAGGGAGTAAGAGGGAGGAGAGAGACTGACCCCAAAAGGGGGAGATTCGGGGAGTAAGAGGGAGGAGAGACACTGACCCAAAGGGGGAGATTCAGGGAGTAAGAGGGAGACTGACCCCAAAAGGGCGAGAATCAGGGAGTAAGAGGGAGGAGGGAGACTGACTTCAAAAGGGTGAGAATAAGGGATTAAGAGGGAGGAGAGAGACTGACCCCAAAAGGGGGAGATTCAGGGAGTAAGAGGGAGGAGGGAGACTGACCCCAAAAGGGGGAGATTCAGGGAGTAAGAGGGAGGAGGGAGACTGACCCCAAAAGGGGGAGATTCAGGGAGTAAGAGGGAGGAGGGAGACTGACCCCAAAAGGGTGAGAATAAGGGAGTAAGTGGGAGGAGAGAGACTGACCCCAAAAGGGGGAGATTCAGGGAGTAAAAGGGAGACTGACCCCAAAAGGGCGAGAATCAGGGAGTAAGATGGAGGAGAGGGACTGACCTCAAAAGGGGGAGATTCAGGGAGTAAGAGGGAGTAGGGAGACTGACCCCAAAAGGGGGAGATTCAGGGAGTAAGAGGGAGAGTGACCCCAAAAGGGCGAGAATCAGGGAGTAAGATGGAGGAGAGAGACTGACCCCAAAATGGAGAGATTCAGGGAGTAAGAGGGAGGCTGAACCCACAAGAGCGAGAATCATAAGTAAGAGGGAGGAGGGAGACTGACCCCAAAAGGGGAAGATTCAGGGAGTAAGAGGAAGGAGGGGGATTGACCCCAAAAGGGGGAGATTCAGGGGGTAAGAGGGAGGAGGGAGACTGACCCCAAAATGGGGAGCTTCAGGGAGTAAGAGGGAGGAGAGAGACTGACCCCAAAAGGGGGAGATTCAGTGCGTAAGAGGGAGGAGGGAGACTGACCCCAAAATGGGGAGATTCAGGGAGTAAGAGGGAGGAGAGAGACTGACCCCAAAAGGGGGAGATTCAGGGAGTAAGAGGGAGGAGGGAGACTGACCCCAAAAGCGGTAGAATCAGGGAGTAAGAGGGAGGAGAGAGACTGACCGCAAAAAGGGGAGATTCGGGGAGTAAGAGGGAGGAGGGAGACTGACCCCAAAAGGGGGAGATTCAGGGAGTAAGAGGGAAGAGGGAGACTGACCCCAAAAGGGCAAGAATCAGGGAGTAAGAGGGAGGAGAGAGACTGACCCCAAAAGGGGAAGAATTTGGGAGTAAGAGGGAGGAGGGAGACTGACCCCAAAAGGGGGAGATTCAGGGAGTAAGAGGGAGGAGGGAGACTGACCCCAAAAGGGGGAGATTCAGGGGGTAAGAGGGAGGAGTGAGACTGATCGCAAAAGGGGGAGATTCAGGGACTAAGAGGGAGGAGGGAGACTGACCCCAAAAGGGTGAGAATAAGGGAGTAAGAGGGAGGAGGGAGACTGACCCCAAAAGAGCGAGAATCAGTGAATAAGATGGCGGAGAGATACTGACCCCAAAATAGGGAGATTCAGGTAGTAAGAGGGAGTAGGGAGACTGTCCCCAAAAGGGCGAGAATCAGGGAGTAAGAGGGAGGCTGAACCCACAAGAGCGAGAATCAGGGAGTAAGATGGAGGAGAGGGACTGACCCCAAAAGGGAGAGATTCAGGGAGTAAGAGGAAGGAGGGAGACTGACCCCAAAAAGGGGATATTCAGGGAGCAAGAGGGAGAGATACTGACCCCAAAAAGAGCATCAGGGAGTAAAAGGGAGGAGAAAAACTGACCCCAAAAGTGGAGATTCAGGGAGAAAGAGGAAGGAGAGAGACTGACCCCAAAAGGGGAAGATTCAGGGAGTAAGAGGGAGGAGGGAGACTGACCGCAAAAGGTGGAGATTCAGGGAGTAAGAGGGAGGAGAGAGACTGACCCGAGAAGGGGGAGATTTAGGGAGTAAGAGGGAGGAGAGAGACTGACCCCAAAAGGGGAAGATTCAGGGAGTTAGAGGGAGGAGGGAGATTGACCCCAAAAGGGTGAGAATAAGGGAGTAAGAGGGAGGAGAGAGACTGACCCGAGAAGGGGGAGATTTAGGGAGTAAGAGGGAGGAGAGAGACTGACCCCAAAAGGGGAAGATTCAGGGAGTTAGAGGGAGGAGGGAGATTGACCCCAAAAGGGTGAGAATAAGGGAGTAAGAGGAAGGAGGGGGATTGACCCCAAAAGGGGGGAGATTCAGGGGGTAAGAGGGAGGAGGGAGACTGACCCCAAAATGGGGAGCTTCAGGGAGTAAGAGGGAGGAGAGAGACTGACCCCAAAAGGGGAAGATTCAGGGAGTAAGAGGAAGGAGGGAGACTGACCACAAAAGGGGAAGATTCAGGGAGTAAGAGGGAGGAGGGAGATTGACCCCAAAAGGGTGAGAATAAGGGAGTAAGAGGAAGGAGGGAGACTGACCCCAAAAAGGGGATATTCAGAGAGCAAGAGGGAGAGATACTGACCCCAAAAAGAGCATCAGGGAGTAAAAGGGAGGAGAAAAACTGACCCCAAAAGGGGAGATTCAGGGAGAAAGAGGAAGGAGAGAGACTGACCCCAAAAGGGGAAGATTCAGGGAGTAAGAGGGAGGAGGGAGACTGACCCGAGAAGGGGGAGATTTAGGGAGTAAGAGAGAGGAGAGAGACTGACCCGAGAAGGGGGAGATTTAGGGAGTAAGAGAGAGGAGAGAGACTGACCCCAAAAGGGGAAGATTCAGGGAGTTAGAGGGAGGAGGGAGATTGACCCCAAAAGGGTGAAAATAAGGGAGTAAGAGGAAGGAGAGAGACTGACCTGAGAAGGGGGAGATTTAGGGAGTAAGAGGGAGGAGAGAGACTGACCCCAAAAGGGGAAGATTCAGGGAGTAAGAGGAAGGAGGGAGACTGACCACAAAAGGGGAAGATTCAGGGAGTAAGAGGGAGGAGGGAGACTGACCCCAAAAGGGGGAGATTCAGTGGATAAGAAGTAGAGATACTGACCCCAAAAAAGAGAGCATCAGGGAGTAAAAGGGAGGAGAAAAACTGACCCCAAAAGGGGGAAATTCCCTCTTACTCCCTAATTGTCTCTATTTTGGCATCAGTATATCCCCTTCTTACTCCCTGAATCTCCCCCTTTTGGGGTCAGTCTCCTTCCTACATCTTAATCCCTTATTCTCGCCCTTTTGGGGTCAGTCTCCCTCCTCCCTCTTACTCCCTGAATCTCGCTCTTTTGGGGTCAGTCTCCCTCCTCCCTCTTACTCCCTGAAAGCCGGAAGAGGGAGACTGACCCCAAAAGAGCGAGATTCAGGGAGTAAGAGGGAGGAGGGAGACTGACCCCAAAAGAGCGAGATTCAGGGAGTAAGAGGGAGGAGGGAGACTGACCCCAAAAGGGAGAGAATAAGGGATTAAGATGTAGGAAGGAGACTGACCCCAAAAGGGGGAGATTCAGGGAGTAAGAAGGGGATATACTGATGCCAAAATAGAGACAATTAGGGAGTAAGAGGGAGGAGAGAGACTGACCCCAAAAGGGGAAGATTCAGGGAGTTAGAGGGAGGAGGGAGACTGACCCCAAAAGGGCGAGAATCAGGGAGTAAGATGGAGGACGGGGACTGACCCCAAATGGGGGAGAATCAGGGAGTAAGATGGAGGAGGGAGACTGACCCCAAAAGAGGGATAATCCGGGAGTAAGAGGGAGGAGGGAGGCTGAACCCAAAAGGGAGAGATTCAGGGAGTAAGAGGGAGGAGGGAGGCTGAACCCACAAGAGCGAGAATCAGAAGTAAGAGGGAGGAGGGAGACTGACCCCAAAAGGGGGATATTCAGGGAGCAAGAGGAAGGAGGGAGACTGACCCAAAAAGAGCGATATTTAGGGAGTAAGAGGGAGAAGGGAGACTGACCCCAAAAGGGGGATATTCAGTGAGTAAGAGGGAGGCTGACCCAAAAAGGGGGAGATTCAGGGAGTAAGAAGGAGAGATACTGACCCCAAAAAAGAGAGCATCAGGGAGTAAAAGGGAGGAGAAAAACTGACCCCAAAAGGAGAGATTCAGGGAGTAAGAGGGAGTAGGGAGACTGACCCGAAAAGGGGGAGATTCAGGGAGTAAGAGGGAGTAGGGAGACTGACCCCAAAAGGGCGAGAATCAGGGAGTAAGATGGAGGAGAGGGACTGACCTCAAAAGGGCGAGATTCAGGGAGTAAGAGGGAGGAGGGAGACTGACCCCAAAAAGGGGAGATTCAGGGAGTAAGCCAGAAGAGGGAGACTGACCCCAAAAGGGGGAGATTCAGGGAGTAAGAGGGAGACTGACCCTAAAAGGGCGAGAATCAGGGAGTAAGATGGAGGAGAGGGACTGATCACAAAATGGGGATATTCAGGGAGCAAGAGGAAGGAGTGAGACTGACCCCAAAAGGGCGATAATCAGGGAGTAAGAGGGAGGAGAGAGATTGACCCCAAAAGGGGGAGATTCAGGGGGTAAGAGGGAGGAGGGAGACTGACCCCAAAAAGGGTTGATTCAGGGAGTAAGAAGGAGGAGGGAGACTGACCCAAAAAGAACGAGAGTCAGGGGGTAAGTGGGAGGAGGGAGACTGACCCCAAAAAGTTGAGATTCAGGGAGTAAGAGGGAAAAGGGAGACTGACCCCAAAAGAGTGAAATTCAGGGAGTAAGAGGGAGGAGGGAGACTGACCCCAAAAGGGGGAGATTCAGGGAGTAAGAGGGAGGTGGGAGGCTGAACCCAAAAAGGGGAGATTCAGGGAGTAAGAGGGAGGAGGGAGACTGACCCCAAAAGAGCGAGAATAAGGGATTAATATGTAGGAGGGAGACTGACCCCAAAAGGGGGAGATTCAGGGAGTAAGAAGGGGAGATACTGACGCCAAAATAGAGACAATTAGGGAGTAAGAGGGAGGAGAGAGACTGACCCCAAAAGGGGAAGATTCAGGGAGTCAGAGGGAGGAGGGAGTCTGACCCCAAAAGGGCGAGAATCAGGGAGTAAGATGGAGGAGAGGGACTGATCCCAAAAAGAGCGATATTTAGGGAGTAAGAGGGAGAAGGGAGACTGACCCCAAAAGGGGGATATTCAGTGAGTAAGAGGGAGGCTGACCCAAAAAGGGGGAGATTCAGGGAGTAAGAAGGAGAGATACTGACCCCAAAAAAGAGAGCATCAGGGAGTAAAAGGGAGTAAGGTCTCCCTCTTCCCTCTTACTCCCTGATTCTCCCTCTTTTGGGGTCAGTCTCCCTCTTCCCTCTTACTCTCTGAATCTCGCTCTTCTGGGGTCAGTCTCTCTCCTCCCTCTTACTCCCTGAATCTCCCTCTTTTGGGGTCAGTCTCTCTCCTCCCTCTTACTCTCTGAATCTCGCTCTTCTGGGGTCAGTCTCTCTCCTCCCTCTTACTCCCTGAATCGCCCTCTTATGGGGTCAGTCTCCCTCCTTCCTCTTACTCCCTGAATCTCCCTCTTTTGGGGTCAGTCTCTCTCCTCCCTCTTACTCCCTGAATCTCCCTCTTTTGGGGTCAGTCTCTCTCCTCCCTCTTACTCTCTGAATCTCGCTCTTCTGGGGTCAGTCTCTCTCCTCCCTCTTACTCTCTGAATCTCGCTCTTTTGGGGTCAGTCTCCCTCTTCCCTCTTACTCCCTGAATCTCCCTCTTTTGGGGTCAGTCTCCCTCCTCCCTCTTACTCCCTGATTCTCGCCCTTTTGGGGTCAGTCTCTCTCCTCCCTCTTACTCCCTGAATCTCCCTCTTTTGGGGTCAGTCTCTCTCCTCCCTCTTACTCTCTGAATCTCGCTCTTTTGGGGTCAGAGGGAGACTGACCCCAAAAGAGCGAGATTTAGGGTCAGTCTCCCTCTTACCTCTGATTCTTGCTCTTGTGGGGTCAGCCTCCCTCCTCCCTCTTTCTCTCTCTTTTGGGGTCAGTAAGAGGGAGGAGAGAGACTGACCCCAAAAGAACGAGAATCAGGGAGTATCTCCCCTTCTTACTCCCTAAATCTCCCCCTTTTGGGGTCAGTCTCCCTCCTCCCTTTTACTCCCTGAATCTCCCTCTTTTGGGGTCAGTCTCCCTCCCCCTCTTACTCCCTGAATCTCCCTCTTTTTGGGGTCAGCTACCCAATCAGAAGCCGCTACCCAATCAGAAGCAGCTACCCGCATCAGTTGTGATGAGAAGCAAAGTATATTGGAAAGTTGTTTATCTTACTGAAGATTGTGGTGTGTTGGCACTTGAAATGAAATGTGTGGGAACAGACATTTCTGTGGACGGTTATTCTCAGCAGATTTCTGGAAGTGCGAGAACTTTTACTCCCAAATTCACAATAATATCACGTTATAAATAAGAGAGAATTATTCCGAGGGTCCGCAGAGAGACCCCTAATTAGTATGTGAGAGACATATCACAGTGGGACACACATAATTAATCAGGCAAAATGTTACCGTAATTAGCCAAGTTTGGGAGACACCTGCACAGATGATCATTTAGGAGCCAGGAGAAACCAAACAAGAAGCTGGCTGGATCAGCCAGGGACAATGACCGGTAGTGCCCTTATATACCCACCTTATCTGCACTGCACTCCAATACAGAGAATAGCGGGTGCTGTCACCCCAACATCAAGTAATGTTTAGGCAATTCTGGAACTGACTGTATGTTGTGTTATCCATTTTATTCTAAAGTGACTCAATCTTGGGAAATTTTGCGTTGCTGAATTTACATTGCCTCGCAACTCCCCCCCCCCCCTTGACTTTTTACCTATTTTGTTACATTACAGCCTTCAATGTTTTCTTAATCTGAATTTTATGTGGTGGATCAGAACACAATAGTCTATGTTGGTGAAGTGAAAAATATACATAAAACTATTTTTTAGAAATAGAAAACAGAAAATTGTCATGTGCTGCAGAGATCCACAGCAGAGACTGGAGTATCTGTACATAGGACGACAATAAGCCGTACGCTCCATAGAGTTGGGCTTTATGGCAGAGTGTCCAGAAGAAAGCCATTACTTTCAGCAAAAACAAAATGGCACGTTCTGAGTTTGTGAAAAGGCATGTGGGAGACTCCCAAAATGTATGGAGGAAGGTGCCCTGGTCTGATGAGACTAACATTGAACTTTTTGGCCATCAAAGAAAACTCTATATCTGGCGCAAACCCAACACATCACATCACCCAAAGAACACCATCCCCACAGTGAAACATGGCGGTGTCAGCATCATGCTGTGGGGATGTTTTTCAGCAGCTAGGACTGGGAAACTGGTCAGAGTTGAGGGAAAGATGGATGGTGCTAAATACAGGGATATTCTTGGACAAAACCTGTACCACTCGGTGCGTGATTTGAGGCTAGGACGGAGGGTCACCTTCCAGCAGGACAATGACCCCAAACACACTGCTAAAGCAACACTTGGGGGTTTATGGGAAACATGTAAATGTGTTGGAATGGCCGAGTCACAGCCCAGACCTCAATCCAATAGAAAATCTGTGGTCAGACTTAAAGATTGCTGGTCACAAGACCAAACCATCCAACTTGAAGGAGCTGGAGCAGTTTTGCAAGGAAGAATGGGTTAAAATCCCAGTGGTAAGATGTGACAAGCTCATAGAGACTTATACAAAGCGACTTGGAGCTGTGATCGCTGCAAAAGGTGGCTCTACAAAGTATTGACTTTAGGGGGGTGAATAGTTATGCACATTGACTTTTTCTGTTATTTTGTCCTATTTGTTGTTTGCTTCACAATAAAAAAACAACAACAAAGTTGTGGCATGTTCTGTAAATGAAATGATGCAAATCCTCAAACAATCCATGTTAATTCCAGGTTGTGAGGCAACAAGACATGAAAAATGCCCAGGGGGGTGAATACTTTTGCAAGGTGCTGTATATGCAAATGAGCGGCTTGTGAATGATAATTAGCCGTTTTGATTGCAATCCTAATTAGCACATCTGCGTGTCTGTCCCCCTCATCATGTTGTGTGCCTTTGGACCTATGCTTTGCTGGCTGACCTTAGGACTTTGACACTGACCTTGCCATGGTGACTCACCTGGGGCCCAAATCCAGGTATGGGCTCAGCCTTTATGTACTAGTTTCAGATACACCACAAATAGCAATTGTATTGCCAGTAGTACATTACTCTTATTGCTAGTAGTATACTAGCTACTTGCCCGTCAAAAATGACAGGAATACAATTTTAAGGCTGGGAATGCTGTACCTTTGGTGCTCATTGCAAGCCTCTCCCCCCCCTGTGTAGTTTATAGGCCTGAGTGTTACTGCTTATGAGTATTTTTTACGTCCTTCGGCCTCGTTTTCGTCGTTTTGTGTTTTTTCGGCAGCCATTTATTTCTCACTCATTTTCAATCATGAAAAACTGCATAATATGCCTCAAATTAACTTGCAACCTCACTCACAGGCTCCATTGCTCTTGCCCTGTGCTGTGTGTAAGTTAATTTGAGGCATATTTGTTTTGTTTTTTTCATTTCTGTGGTTCGGCCGTTAAAGTCAATAATTTTGCGAGGTGCACAGTGCATGTACGGGGTTCAGTCCTAAGTCATACGGGTCGGAAGTCCCGCGTGCCTCAACTACTCGCCTTGCAGTGCTTTGCAGCCGAAGTCCCGCGTGCTTCAATTGGTCGCTTCGCAACGCTCGCAGTGCAATGAGTGCCTTCGGAGCTCATTACAGCCTAAGTCCTGCGTGCTTCAATTGGTCGCTTTGCAAGGCTTGCAGTGCAATGAGTGCCTTCGGCGCTCATTACAGCCTAAGTCCTGCGTGGTAGACGGCTAGCCTCGCAGTTGCAGCCCTATGAGCCGCAAGCGGACTGGCAACGCGTGACCAACACTACACACTGACACAATATATGTGATTACTCTTATTGCCATACATTACTCTTATTGCCAGTAGTACATTATTCTTATTGCCAGTAGTACATTACTCTTATTGCCATACATTATTCTTATTGCCAGTAGTACATTATTCTTATTGCCAGTAGTACATTACTCTTATTGCCATACATTATTCTTATTGCCAGTAGTACATTATTCTTATTGCCAGTAGTACATTATTCTTATTGCCAGTAGTACATTACTCTTATTGCCATACATTACTCTTATTGCCGTGTTACTCTTATTGCCAGTAGTACATTACTTTTATTGCAATACATTATTCTTATTGCCAGTAGTACATTACTCTTATTGCCAGTAGTACATTATTCTTATTGCCAGTAGTACATTACTATTATTTCCAGTAGTACATTATTCTTATTGCCAGTAGTACATTACTATTTTTTCCAGTAGTACATTACTCTTATTGCCAGTAGTAAATTACTCTTATTGCCATACATTACTCTTATTGGCAGTAGTACATTACTCTTATTGGCAGTAGTACAATACTCACTGTGTCTTATTTCCATTACAGCCTAATAAATACAGATATTATTTCTAAATCCCGGCCCACCTCTGGTGACCTTCCCGCTCTCCCAAACTGCTGACCCTGCACCGCTGAGTATCAAATCTGCAAGATAGCAAAGGTAGCGCGGCTCCAAGGGTGCGAGGTCAGGAGGGGAGGAAAGAAAACGCTCCTGTACATGTAAACCTCAGGACACATATCTTTCAGGAACCGAGGGGCCAACAATGTATTGGCAAGGAATAACTGGCCCCTCTGCACTTATGTATGGAATGTGTCCTGCCACGTGATGCTGGTGTGAGTTATCCAGGGGCTGTATGTGACTCACAGTATGTAAAGCTATATTCTCTCAGTAGGCCTGAAGGAGATAACCTTTCTGCTCTGTTAGTTGCACCTGGACAGCCCTGATTTAAGACTGTTCCTGGAGTATAGTTGGGGCTACTAATAGACAATTGTTTGCAGTTTGTATGACGTTGAGATGGACACACGCAGTAACATAGCAACCTACGGTCGATGCGCAGTGTGATACCTGGAAATCTGAAGACTACGGGCCAGTGTACAATCTATTGTCGGTTTGTTTTGCTCCACCCAGGTTTAGCTGGATAGTGAGGAGACCATATATTAGTGTCGTGCTTCAGGGGATCTACAGATTTTACTTTGTTTTGTTTGTTACTTTGCATCACTGGAAACATTTATAGTAATAAATGGAAAGTACCTCAGCCTCCTGTATTGTGTCTCCATCAGAAGTCCCTCGGCATCCTCATACGTCTCAATACTGAGCCACTATCTTGGGAAATACCTTTAAGGAACACACAGTGGTTGCAAATAAGGTATATGTAAGATGGATGCTATCACCACAACAGGAAGCTGGTTCCATGTTAAAAGTATTAAAAACTGTCTCTACATTGTACTAGCTTTTTATCTCTAAATCAAATAATTCCTGCAAAACTTAGCATTGTTTTTACAGCTCTTTTATGCTAATTTGCCGCTTACAATGCTCATTTGTGGCTCACTGCACTTTATATAATTCAGGAGGGTATACAACTGCATGACAACACTGGGGGGATCTTGTTTTGGTGGATAATTAGTGTTCAGAAGCCACTCATATACATAAAAATGTGGACAGACAATACTGAACATCAGGAACATCCTCAGGAATGATTCACGTTAGAAACAAATGACGAATACAATGTAAATTAACAAGAGAGTCTGTTGTAAATAATTATTTTTAATTACAAAAGCATTTGCAGTACAATAAGGATCTGTAGTGACGTCTTCATGTACATTAGAGTGACCGTGGAATGCTTAGCGCGAGCGAGGAGCGTTAACCCTTTCTCCGGTGCAGCAAAAAAAACGTAAGAACTTCTAAACTGTCAACATTTCTTATCAATTAAAAGCTAATAAGATAAACTGAAATGGTTCTTTTTAATATTAGAGCACAAACAAAAACAAATATTACAATGTGCCCGGGACCAGCCCAGGATAAGACGTACAAAAACCAAAGTATATTAGTCATGCAGAATAGTGGCCACCATGTTGTATGTTACATAGCGAAAACATTATCAGTTGTAAGGAAGCAAGTACAGAAATATTCAGTTTAATCCCTTATTTCCAACAGTTCATTGCAGCATATCCAATGCACATGGTCATTAGTTTACAAGGTGTGCAAACATTCCTATTGGAGAATAAAGATGAGATCCGAGCATGGTTGTATAAGACGTTATGTGCAAATACGTGGGGTCTCTGGCATCCTCCTAGTGTCTGCAGCTGAATGATAAGGCAATCTGATTACATCTTATATTTTTTCTGATGTATTTTGTTCCATAAACTTTACTAAATCTAACGCAAATGATCTGTAGCGACGCCCTTAGGCCTTGTAATGCCCCTCACAATGGGAGCTGGAGGGATTGATGATGAATAATAATCAATTATAAAGCGATATACAATATTATACTGACTTTCAAAGAGCTGCTGCTGCCCTGAGTGCGGGAAAAGGTTTTACAGGGTTATGTCAATACAATGCTCTTCATTGGCAGGAAAACGGCTATTTTAAATTTGCTTCTGAAGCCAATGAATATATAATAGGCCAAACAATCACCTATGAGTGATCGATTGGCCTTGTATCTAATCAGATTGTTCTTAAACACACTCTTTTCCTTGATGACCTTATCAGGGTGGAGATTATCAGCTCTAATGAAGGCTTGTACTCTAATCTTTGAAAGTAAATTTAATATTGAATATTGTGATATTAGTATTTATAAATAGATACATTAAAACATTATTATTATTACTAATAATGCATTTTATTTATGATCAACACATAATGAAACAAGCTAGCACCTCTTTAATGTCTCAGAAAATTACTTCAAATTAGGGACCACCCCACAGGGATAGAGGAAATCCGTCATTATTGTTTCTATTATGGGTTATCTGTTTCTGTATCCATTTAAACCTTTCATTTTTATTTAAGGGTATCAAATATTCCAGCCTTTTAACTGTAAGGATCCATGTAACTGTAAGGATTCTGTAAGGGTCCATCTAACTGGAAGGGTCCATGAAACTGGAAGGGCTCAGTAAGGGTTCAGGTAACTGTAAGGGCTTGTTAAGTGTCCATGTAACTCTAAGGATCCAGTAAGGGTTAATCTAACTAACTAAGGGCTCAATAAGGGTCCATGCAACTGTAAGGATTCAGTAAGGGTCCTTGCGACTGTAAGGATTCAGTAAGGGTCCATATAACTGGAAGGGCTCAGTAAGGGTCCATGCAACTGTAAGGATTCAGTAAGTGTCCTTGCGACTGTAAGGACTCAGTAAGGGTCCATGTAACTGGAAGGACTCGGTAAGGGTCCATGTAACTGGAAGGGCTCGGTAAGGGTCCATGTAACTGTAGGGGCTCGGTAAGGGTCCATGTGACTGTAAGGGCTCAGTAAGAGTCCATCTAACTGTAACAGCTCGGTAAGGGTCCATCTAACTGCAAGGGCTTGGTAAGGGTCCATCTAACTGCAAGAGCTTGGTAAGGGTCCATCTAACTGCAAGGGCTTGGTAAGGGTCCATCTAACTGTAACAGCTCGGTAAGGGTCCAACTAACTGTAAGAGCTTGGTAAGGGTCCATCTAACTGAAAGGGCTTGGTAAGAGTCCATCTAACTGAAAGGGCTTGGTAAGGGTCCATCTAACTGCAAGGGCTTGGTAAGGGTCCATCTAACTGCAAGGGCTTGGTAAGGGTCCATCTAACTGCAAGAGCTTGGTAAGGGTCCATCTAACTGCAAGGGCTCGGTAAGGGTCCATCTAACTGTAACAGCTCGGTAAGGGTCCAACTAACTGTAAGAGCTTGGTAAGGGTCCATGTAACTGTAAGGGCTTGGTAAGGGTCCATCTAACTGTAACAGCTCGGTAAGGGTCCATGTAACTGTAACAGCTCGGTAAGGGTCCATCTAACTGAATGGGCTTGGTAAGGGTCCATCTAACTGTAAGAGCTTGGTAAGGGTCCATCTAACTGTAAGGGCTTGGTAAGGGTCCATGTAACTGCAAGGGCTTGGTAAGGGTCCATGTAACTGCAAGGGCTTGGTAAGGGTCCATGTAACTGCAAGGGCTTGGTAAGGGTCCATCTAACTGCAAGGGCTTGGTAAGGGTCCATCTAACTGTAAGCATTTTGTGAGACACGGAGGTAAATAAAAGGGGCGCCCATTGTATCCATTTTCTGGTGTAATTGGAAGGACACAAAGTCTCCTTGGTACCAGCCTGCGCTGCCTCGCCATGCAGGGAGCCCGCGGGTGTTGTGTATTGCAGGGTAAAGATTACCCACAATGCAGGATCAGACGAGGACAGCGCTGTAATACGGGCCCTGCAGCTCTTCGAAGAATCAAAACTAGAAGTATTTATTTTAACAAAAAAGCTTATTTTTTCCCTTCTTATGCATTTATTGATTCTACCATTTTAATTCCCGCTAATCAACTTCTTGAGGTGCGCACAGGAAGTATCTAATCTCCACAATGGAAATGTGGAATCTAAAACAGGTAGTAAAGCATAACTGTATATGTGTAAAGATCAAGTTTTTAAAAAATATTTTTTCCCCACTATCAGACTTTTCTATTTAAGCTGAAAATAGAAAGAAAATCACCCAAGGGCATTTCAGGGATCGTCCTAAATAATAAAAATAACCCTCTCTCTAACTAACTGCTCTGATATGGCACACAAAATTACGGCAGAGATTATTGGTTGTTTTTAACGATAACTAAAAACTGGCTATTGGCTCAATATAAATATATATTATTTGTAGTGGCAGAATCGGACAGATTTCACGTGGATTTTTTAGAAATATACGAGTGAAAATACCCCAAACTATTCTCTTTTCCTTTATTGTTGGTATTTTAGAGGTTTTTTTTTTTTAATTTGTAACAAAAATGTTACTGTATGAAAATATTTCATTGATACATTGGGAATATAATAGGATAACGATGTCTCATTGCAACTAATGCCATTTCCTTCCAAACACCGGCCCCCGCGGAGCAGTCCAGCTCTCCTGCTGGAGCGGCCCACTGCCCAACCAATATAATCATTATTACAGATTCGCGTCCTATGGGGTGAGGACCCAACTACACAACCAATATAATCATTATTACAGAGTCGCGCCCTATGGGGTGAGGACCCAACTACGCAACCCATATAATCATTATTATAGAGTCGTGCCCTATGGGGTGAGGACACAACCACGCAACCAATATAATCATTATTATAGAGTCGCGCACTATGGGGTGAGGACCCAACTACACAACCAATATAATCATTATCATAGAGTCGCGCCCTATGGGGTGACGACCCAACCAATATAATCATTATTATAGAGTCGTGCCCTATGGGGTGACGACCCAACTGCCCAAACAATATAATCATTATTATAGAGTCGCGCCCTATGGGGTGACGACCCAACCAATATAATCATTATTATAGAGTCGTGCCCTATGGGGTGACGACCCAACTGCCCAAACAATATAATCATTATTATAGAGTCGCGCCCTATGGGGTGACGACCCAACCAATATAATCATTATTATAGAGTCGTGCCCTATGGGGAGAGGACCCAACTACACAACCAATATAATCATTATTATAGAGTCGCGCACTATGGGGTGAGGACCCAACTACGCAACCAATATAATCATTATTATAGAGTTGCGCCCTATGGGGTGAGGACCCAACTACCCAACCAATATAATCATTATTATAGAGTCGTGCCCTATGGGGTGAGGACCCAACTACCCAACCAATATAATCATTATTATAGAGTCGCGCCCTATGGGGTGAGGACCCAACTACCCAACCAATATAATCATTATTATAGAGTCGTGCCCTATGGGATGAGGACCCAACTACCCAACCAATATAATCATTATTATAGAGTCGCGCCCAATGGGGTGAGGACCCAACTACCCAACCAATATAATCATTATTATAGAGTCGTGCCCTATGGGGTGAGGACCCAACTACACAACCAATCTAATCATTATTATAGAGTCGCGCCCTATGGGGTGAGGACCCAACCAATATAATCATTATTATAGAGTCGTGCCCTATGCGGTGAGGACCCAACCAATATAATCATTATTATAGAGTCGTGCCCTATGGGGTGAGGACCCAACTACACAAAATCACAAGAATGTTATGACACAATAATGCTGATTTTTTTTACAAGTATTCTGGACTTTAATCTAAAGCTACTGAAGAAAGTGCTCGAAGTGCCAGGAAACGGACTTGGAGGAGTCATCTTATTCGGTAATTATTATATGGAAGGATGTTAAAGGGATTAGGGAAATGGAAAGGATCCGATCGATGCGGATATCGTAAGTGACTTCTAGTCCAGACTAGTTTATTTGGGACTAAATGGGCATTTAGTTTCCATATAACCTCTACAAAGTCATTAAATAAAGTATACATTTTTTATAATCATTGCTATAACCCATTCCCCAACATTTCCTGTGGTATCGCTCATTTAAGTTGCTCTTTCAGCCCAAACCACTCAATATGGCGACGGGACGAGTGCTCTGAATTGTCTGGATACTCGGAGGAAAGCAATGGACATTCCTAAACATTAGTAACAAAAAGCAGCAATTACTTTAGAAATCTGTGTAAAAATGCAAGAATATGGCACCAACTGGTGGGGTTACATGTTGACGTCCAAGACAAAATACACCTAATCAGATACACGGCCACCTACAACATCTACCCATCCCAAAGAATCCATTAGGGGACATCTGATATAGGGCACGTAGAGAGGGTGATTGATGCCAATCCATTTGCCCAGTTTCTAATGATTTGACGGTTCTATGTAGACCGTATTAAAGGCAAATATAGTGAGGATACTCAAGATACTCTGGACAGTCAAGAATATATAAGAGTATGAGGATGGTGACTTGGTACCTTCTGCCATATTGTGTTTTATGGATTTTTCAGGTGATTGAAATTTAAAGGGAAATTTAACAAAGATAATAAAGATTCTCAATTAAAGGTAATATGTGAAAGTGCTAAAACTGGGCCAATGATTAGGGAAACATACGGTGTGTTATTAGGATAGTTATCCTTATCTATTTATTGGGTATTTAGGTTCTTCAAGAGAGGCTCCATCACACCTACACCAGTCTTTATATAGGTGCTTGGGAAAAGAGCATAGATAAGATAGGTGAGAGGAGGTTCCTATATACAGGATTCACTATGCGAAGACTAGCTACTTTTCTTAATAAAATACAAAACTATATATTTTGGCAGTTTACATATTAAAGGGCCAGTGTAACAAAAGCTAATGTCAATTTGAATGTAGCGCCTTTTTTCCCCACTACTGTTCAATGCACAGTTCATCTTCAGTTTGGGATGAGCCATTATCTACTACTTGTACTGTGCTGAATCAAAGCAGTGCCGCTCATCCGACTTCCTAATTTGTGATTACTCACTTACTTACTCTAGTTTACATGTCTCTTGAATAGATTCTGTTACACTGCCCCTTTAAGCTTCTTGTATTATTATTTTATGCGTTTAGCGGCTGCGCTCTGCGACCGCGAGATCTTCGCTCTGGACTCACAATAAAGTGATTTCCTTTGTTCTGTCCCAGATGGCAGGACATTGGTACCGCTGAGGTCAGGCAGGTCACCACTTACATCTCCACATTATATAACGCCCGCCGGATGATCGGAACGCATCACCGATGGGAGCGCTGGCAGAAATGGAGGGTTTTGGTATTTACAGATTTCTTCGTTTTTGTGACATTTATACCAGGGATGGACTGGGCTAAATCAGATACTAAAGGGGGATTTGTAGGTGGGATTCTCCACAGAGCGCCATAACTCACGTGGTGCAGTGACACATCAGAACTATAGATTATCACAGGGACGTCTTAGAGGAGTTGCAAGTGCAGTTTGCAGAAGGGTCATTAGTCTAGCGCAAAATGGAAAAGGCTTTTGTAATGTATAAATCCTGCTGTTTTAAGGTCACACTAGGCCATATGTGGGCTCCATATCCCTTTATTTGGCCCATTATGGCGTTTAGTTTGTAAAAATAAAAGCATCTTTATGCAAAATGAGAAACATCTGGGCAGAGAAGATATACTTCCTTAAGAAAGTTCCATTCTAGTTATCAGTCGCAGAATGTTTATGGTACCATATATATATATAATAATAAAATATAATGGTTAACACTTACTAAACCCATCATTTCTCCA
The DNA here is from genome assembly GCA_027410445.1 of Discoglossus pictus. NCBI lineage: Eukaryota > Metazoa > Chordata > Amphibia > Anura > Alytidae > Discoglossus > Discoglossus pictus. The sequence goes on from JAPZIH010000826.1 coordinate 138,382, forward strand.
ATCCAGCGCTCAGCACCTTCCTACCCGAGTATCTCCTTCCAATGTAGTACAAGATTTCCTGTAGCTCTCGGGGGGTTCTCACAAGGAGCCTTCTACAAATAAGTTATTCTGAACAAAATCTTAATGTCGCTTTGAGTTATAAAGGGGCTAGTGCTGAAGTTATGTGTATGTCAGAGCAGAGGTTAATTATAACAACATATTAACCCTTCCAATGCCAGAGCACTGCAGCCCTAGGACATATTAGTTAAAATTAAACTTAATTAAAATTTGACACAAACACGTTATACAATGTATCACAGGAGTACTGATTCCTTCACACTTTCCTGGGGTGGAGGATAGCGGTTTGTTTCATTTACATAAGGACTAATAAAAAGTTCTAACAAATATAAAACAAAACCATTAATGTAAAGTCATGTGAACAATAAACAAAAACTCATTTCCCTTTAGAGAAGGCAGGAAGCGGACGCAATAGTGGGGCCCCGCGTGCATAGTGGTGCGTAGGCAGGTGAGGCTGGCAGAGGAACATACCACGTAGTCCTGCCTACCATACTGTGTAAGCACCATGTGTCCGGGTCAGCAGCACCGGTGCTCCACCTCCGAGGACTGTCGCCTAAGTCTGAAGCCCTTGGCAGCGGTTGCATTGGCGTTGGCGGATGGTACCCTCCTACCTGCGAGGAGGACATGCACCAGGGTAATAAGGGTTAATCATGGAGCAATACATTGGTTATTACAGAAGACTTCTTCAGGGAATAGTACAACACGTGCAGTCCGAGTGATGCCTACTACTACCCTGATATGATCCGGGACGGTGCAATAAAATACTTTTGCTGCATCATTGCGATTTCTTCGCTCTCCTTTTTCATGTTATAAAATACACATTTTTAATATGGCTGACCCCACAGCTTCTTAGCACTGCCTTTGTGTGAAATAAAGATAGATATCCAAAGCTGGGGTGGGAGATAAGAATCCCAGCAGAAACCTGATAACTTAATTATTCATTATAATGCCCTTAAGGATATAACCAACATCCTTAACGAGATATTAGTGACTGTATAGAAGGTCCTACTGTTTTAGTACTAAGGTATCACTCAGACCAAACCCAGATCCTTCTAATTATAGTAATCAAGCAGACTGATCATTACAGAGGACTATTGGGTATATACATCTATATATAGATATAGATAGTACAATAATCACACAATTATAATCACAGTGTTGTCATCTTGAAGGATATAATGTATCTACACAAACACTATTCCTGGTCCCCAAATTATGGCTAGCTCCAAGGGTTGTGTGACTACCTTTATAACAGAACTAGGAAATTGCCCACAAAAATGACGGGAATTAAGGCTGACAATGCGGTTTGCCACCATGTGCCTCCTTTTCCACCCCCCTTTGTACCTCCTTTCCCCCCCCATTCACTTTCCCTCCCCTGTTCTTCCTTTCTCTGTGTCTCCTTTCCCATTCTCCCTTCCCCCCCACGTGTCTCCTTTCCTCCCTCGTCTCTGCATCCCCCCTCCTCTCCCTCCCTTGTCTATCTGCCCCCCACCTCCTCTCCCTCCTTCGTCTCTCCGTTACCCCTCCTCTCCCTCCTTCGTCTCTCCGTTCCCCCTCCTCTCCCTCCTTCGTCTCTCCGTTCCCCCTCCTCTCCCTCCTTCGTCTCTCCGTTCCCCCTCCTCTCCCTCCTTCGTCTCTCCGTTCCCCCTCCTCTCCCTCCTTCGTCTCTCCGTTCCCCCTCCTCTCCCTCCTTCGTCTCTCCGTTCCCCCTCCTCTCCCTCCTTTGTCTCTCCGTTCCTCCTCCACTCCCTCCTTCGTCTCTCCGTTCCCCCTCCTCTCCCTCCTTCGTCTCTCCGTTCCCCCTCCTCTCCCTCCTTCGTCTCTCCGTTCCCCCTCCTCTCCCTCCTTCGTCTCTCCGTTCCCCCTCCTCTCCCTCATCTCTCCGTTCCCCCTCCTCTCTCCGTTCCCCCTCCTCTCTCTCCCTACCTCGTCTCTCCGTTCCCCCTCCTCTCTCTCCCTACCTCGTCTCTCCGTTCCCCCTCCTCTCTCTCCCTACCTCGTCTCTCCGTTCCCCCTCCTCTCCCTCGTCTCTCCGTTCCCCCTCCTCTCTCTCCCTACCTCGTCTCTCCGTTCCCCCTCCTCTCTCTCCCTACCTCGTCTCTCCGTTCCCCCTCCTCTCTCTCCCTACCTCGTCTCTCCGTTCCCCCTCCTCTCCAACCATTGTGTCTCTGTCCCCCTTCCACCCTCCCTTGCGTCTCTTACCTGGTTCCAAACCCTGGCAGTAGCTTGCGGCCCGTACTCACCACTATCTCCTCCCCTTTTGGCTCCCGTCCTTTGGACGGAAATACTTTCTGGATCAAACCGTGCATTGAGCATGCGCATCCCGACTGCACAATGCGCGGAGCAGGAGACGGTGGTGAGTACGGGCCGCAAGCTACCGGCAGGGTTTGGAACCAGGTACGCCAAGCTACTGGCAGGGTTTCCAGGTAAGCTGGGGCGCTGGGGGTGGCAGAGGGTGAGATGAGAGAGAGGCAGAGGGGGAGATGAGAGAGAGGTAGTGGTGAATGAGAGAGGCGCTTATTGCAGCCTAAGTCCCGCAGGTTCGCGGTCGTCGGCTCGCCTTGCAACATCGTAAGCGTTACGGGGGCCCTGCAGATCCACAACTATATATGTAATTGTGTCACACACACACTTTTTTCCTAATACATCATAAGAGGGGAGTGGGTTAGGTCGTTCTTATCTGCTGTGGGAACCCCAATACCGCTACTTACTAATTTCCATGAACAGTTCGTTAATGTTTATTGCGTTCTTGGCGCTGGTCTCCACAAACACTGCGTTGATGGAGTCTGCATAGTCTTTAGCATCTTTTTCCAAGACTTCCCTATAATGTAGGAAAATAAAGGTGATAAACAATTTATTGGAATGGACATTTTCTGTTCCCATTAAACTGGATCAGTTTATCGTGCTCAGCCACCAACAATACGGAAACCAAAAAGTGCCATGTAATTTAATGTTTTTTATTTATTACAATGGATATAAATGATGTTTCTACTCAAGTTTAACACTGTAATATTCACATTAAATGTACAGTATAGTTAGCGCCTCATACATATGATCTTTATCCTGATCACTAGATTGTCAGCTCACTCACCCAGGAACGTACCATGGTTTGTTGGGACCCAATACACAGACAGCGGGTGCGGTGTACATTAGTGATAGATTACAATTGATTATTGGGATGATAAATGCTCCTTTGTACGATATACTGACCGGACATCATTGAGGTCACACTTGTTCCCCGCTATGGCCACCACAATGTTGGGGGGCCCGTGCTGGCGCAGCTCTTTCACCCAGTTCTTTAATGTCGTGAAGGATTCCTGAGGCACAAGACAGATTGAAGTTAGGGAATGAGACATCCAGGATCTTGGTATTCGTTATACCCAGAGGGAATAGAGAGGATATGTCACATTACAGCTTAATGGAGATAGGAAAAAAGAGCACTCGGAGGCAATGAATATCTTACAAGGCTCTCTGCTTCTCAAGGAGTGTAACTACTTGAAAAACAGAGGACAACAAAGATAAGGGAGTAGGACATTCCTCTGGTCAGGATTTCAGGCTCTCTCTGTTTGTCCAACACTGTATCATTAATTTGACTGACTTCTCCATGGCTCAACCAGAAAAATTCTGATTTGTCTGTGGCAGTTAAGGACCTACACTGCCTGCCATTAGTACAATCGGAGAAAAGGTAAAATACCATCACATTAAGAGCCTGGACACCTAACAACCAGCAAACACCCCCCTGAGAAAACATGTCTGCTCCTGTATTATTGTCCATCTATCACCATGTCCATAATTACATTCTCAGTAGAGTTAACAGAACCATCCAGTGGTCTAGGACAGGGGTTGTCCATGTCCAGTTGCCAGACAGTGACCTGTGATACTAAGTGCACATTTATATGATGCCATTTCATACTTCATTTAAAGATTTTTACAGTAGTCTCAATGAAGGTTGCAGTATGTGCGATGTGTAAGGTAGACACAGCAAATATGAACATATGGACAATGTGGTCCAAGACCATAAGTCAAGGAAAGATGGAAAGGTCTAGATTGGTGACACATCGATAGAGGAGCTCTGCTTGGGGAGGCAATTATGGTCATCCTTCATAGAGAAGTCTTCATACAGTGTGTAACAACATACAGACCCAACCACCCAGTGAGAGTGGTAACGTATAGACCCAAACATTCAGTGAGAGTGGTAACGTATAGACCCAAACATTCAGTGAGAGTGGTAACATACAGACCCAACCACCCAGTGAGAGTGGTAACACAGAGACCCAAACACTCAGTGAGAGTGGTAAAGTATAGACCCAAACATTCAGTGAGAGTGGTAACGTATAGACCCAAACATTCAGTGAGAGTGGTAACGTATAGGCCCAAACATTCAGTGAGAGTGGTAACGTATAGACCCAAACATTCAGTGAGAGTGGTAACATATAGACCCAACCACAACAGTGAGAGTGGTAACGTATAGACCCAAACATTCAGTGAGAGTGCTAACGTATAGAGACAAACATTTAATGAGAGTGGTAACGTATAGACCCAACCACAACAGTGAGAGTGGTAACGTATAGACCCAAACATTCAGTGAGAGTGCTAACGTATATACCCAAACATTCAGTGAGAGTGGTAACGTATAGACCCAAACATTCAGTGAGAGTGGTAACGTATAGACCCAAACATTCAGTGAGAGTGGTAACCTATAGACCCAAACATTCAGTGGGAGTGGTAACGTATAGACCCAAACATTCAGTGAGAGTGGTAACGTATAGAGACAAACATTCAGTGAGAGTGGTAACATACAGACCCCACCACCCAGTGAGAGTGGTAACGTATAGAGACAAACATTCAGTGAGAGTGGTAACGTATAGAGACAAACATTCAGTGAGAGTGGTAACATACAGACCCAACCACCCAGTGAGAGTGGTAACGTATAGACCCAAACATTCAGTGAGAGTGGTAACGTATAGAGACAAACATTCAGTGAGAGTGGTAACATACAGACCCCACCACCCAGTGAGAGTGGTAACGTATAGAGACAAACATTCAGTGAGAGTGGTAACGTATAGAGACAAACATTCAGTGAGAGTGGTAACATACAGACCCAACCACCCAGTGAGAGTGGTAACATATAGACCCAAACATTCAGTGGGAGTGGTAACGTATAGGCCCAAACATTCAGTGAGAGTGGTAACGTATAGGCCCAAACATTCAGTGGGAGTGGTAACATACAGACCCAACCACCCAGTGAGAGTGGTAACGTATAGACCCAAACATTCAGTGGGAGTGGTAACGTATAGGCCCAAACATTCAGTGAGAGTGGTAACGTATAGAGACAAACATTCAGTGAGAGTGGTAACATACAGACCCAACCACCCAGTGAGAGTGGTAACGTATAGACCCAAACATTCAGTGGGAGTGGTAACGTATAGACCCAAACATTCAGTGGGAGTGGTAACGTATAGAGACAAACATTCAGTGAGAGTGGTAACGTATAGACCCAAACATTCAGTGAGAGTGGTAACGTATAGAGACAAACATTCAGTGAGAGTGGTAACATACAGACCCCACCACCCAGTGAGAGTGGTAACGTATAGAGACAAACATTCAGTGAGAGTGGTAACGTATAGACCCAAACATTCAGTGGGAGTGGTAACGTATAGACCCAAACATTCAGTGGGAGTGGTAACGTATAGACCCAAACATTCAGTGAGAGTGGTAACGTATAGAGACAAACATTCAGTGAGAGTGGTAACATACAGACCCCACCACCCAGTGAGAGTGGTAACGTATAGAGACAAACATTCAGTGAGAGTGGTAACGTATAGACCCAAACATTCAGTGGGAGTGGTAACGTATAGACCCAAACATTCAGTGGGAGTGGAAACGTATAGGCCCAAACATTCAGTGAGAGTGGTAACGTATAGAGACAAACATTCAGTGAGAGTGGTAACATACAGACCCAACCACCCAGTGAGAGTGGTAACGTATAGACCCAAACATTCAGTGGGAGTGGTAACGTATAGACCCAAACATTCAGTGGGAGTGGTAACGTATAGAGACAAACATTCAGTGAGAGTGGTAACGTATAGACCCAAACATTTAGTGAGAGTGGTAACGTATAGAGACAAACATTCAGTGAGAGTGGTAACATACAGACCCCACCACCCAGTGAGAGTGGTAACGTATAGAGACAAACATTCTTCGAGAGTGGTAACGTATAGACCCAAACATTCAGTGGGAGTGGTAACGTATAGACCCAAACATTCAGTGGGAGTGGTAACGTATAGACCCAAACATTCAGTGAGAGTGGTAACGTATAGAGACAAACATTCAGTGAGAGTGGTAACATACAGACCCCACCACCCAGTGAGAGTGGTAACGTATAGAGACAAACATTCAGTGAGAGTGGTAACGTATAGACCCAAACATTCAGTGGGAGTGGTAACGTATAGACCCAAACATTCAGTGGGAGTGGTAACGTATAGGCCCAAACATTCAGTGAGAGTGGTAACGTATAGAGACAAACATTCAGTGAGAGTGGTAACATACAGACCCAACCACCCAGTGAGAGTGGTAACGTATAGACCCAAACATTCAGTGGGAGTGGTAACGTATAGACCCAAACATTCAGTGGCAGTGGTAACGTATAGAGACAAACATTCAGTGAGAGTGGTAACGTATAGACCCAAACATTCAGTGAGAGTGGTAACGTATAGAGACAAACATTCAGTGAGAGTGGTAACGTATAGAGACAAACATTCAGTGAGAGTGGTAACATACAGACCCCACCACCCAGTGAGAGTGGTAACGTATAGAGACAAACATTCAGTGGGAGTGGTAACGTATAGACCCAAACATTCAGTGGGAGTGGTAACGTATAGACCCAAACATTCAGTGAGAGTGGTAACGTATAGAGACAAAAATTCAGTGAGAGTGGTAACATACAGACCCCACCACCCAGTGAGAGTGGTAACATACAGACCCCACCACCCAGTGAGAGTGGTAACGTATAGAGACAAACATTCAGTGAGAGTGGTAACATACAGACCCCACCACCCAGTGAGAGTGGTAACGTATAGACCCAAACATTCAGTGGGAGTGGTAACGTATAGACCCAAACATTCAGTGGGAGTGGTAACGTATAGACCCAAACATTCAGTGAGAGTGGTAACGTATAGAGACAAACATTCAGTGAGAGTGGTAACATACAGACCCCACCACCCAGTGAGAGTGGTAACGTATAGAGACAAACATTCAGTGAGAGTGGTAACGTATAGACCCAAACATTCAGTGGGAGTGGTAACGTATAGACCCAAACATTCAGTGGGAGTGGTAACGTATAGACCCAAACATTCAGTGAGAGTGGTAACGTATAGAGACAAACATTCAGTGAGAGTGGTAACGTATAGACCCAAATATTCAGTGAGAGTGGTAACGTACAGAGACAAACATTCAGTGAGAGTGGTAACATACAGACCCCACCACCCAGTGAGAGTGGTAACGTATAGAGACAAACATTCAGTGGGAGTGGTAACGTATAGACCCAAACATTCAGGGGGAGTGGTAACGTATAGACCCAAAGATTCAGTGAGAGTGGTAACGTATAGGCCCAAACATTCAGTGAGAGTGGTAACGTATAGAGACAAACATTCAGTGAGAGTGGTAACATACAGACCCCACCACCCAGTGAGAGTGGTAACGTATAGAGACAAACATTCAGTGAGAGTGGTAACGTATAGAGACAAACATTCAGTGAGAGTGGTAACGTATAGAGACAAACATTCAGTGAGAGTGGTAACGTATAGACCCAAACATTCAGTGAGAGTGGTAACGTATAGACCCAAACATTCAGTGGGAGTGGTAACGTATAAACCCAAACATTCAGTGAGAGTGGTAACGTATAGACCCAAACATTCAGTGAGAGTGGTAACGTATAGACCCAACCACACAGTGAGAGTGGTAACGTATAGACCCAAACATTCAGTGAGAGTGGTAACGTATAGACCCAACCACCCAGTGAGAGTGGTAACGTATAGACCCAAACATTCAGTGAGAGTGGTAACGTATAGACCCAAACATTCAGTGAGAGTGCTAATGTATAGAGACAAACATTCAGTGAGAGTGGTAACATACAGACCCAACCACCCAGTGAGAGTGGTAACGTATAGACCCAAACACTCAGTGAGAGTGGTAACGTATAGACCCAAACATTCAGTGGGAGTGGTAACGTATAGACCCAAACATTCAGTGGGAGTGGTAACGTATAGAGACAAACATTCAGTGAGAGTGGTAACGTATAGACCCAAACATTCAGTGAGAGTGGTAACGTATAGAGACAAACATTCAGTGAGAGTGGTAACATACAGACTCCACCACCCAGTGAGAGTGGTAACGTATAGAGACAAACATTCTTTGAGAGTGGTAACGTATAGACCCAAACATTCAGTGGGAGTGGTAACGTATAGACCCAAACATTCAGTGGGAGTGGTAACGTATAGACCCAAACATTCAGTGAGAGTGGTAACGTATAGAGACAAATATTCAGTGAGAGTGGTAACGTATAGAGACAAACATTCAGTGAGAGTGGTAACATACAGACCCCACCACCCAGTGAGAGTGGTAACGTATAGAGACAAACATTCAGTGAGAGTGGTAACGTATAGACCCAAACATTCAGTGGGAGTGGTAACGTATAGACCCAAACATTCAGTGGGAGTGGTAACGTATAGACCCAAACATTCAGTGAGAGTGGTAACGTATAGAGACAAACATTCAGTGAGAGTGGTAACGTATAGACCCAAATATTCAGTGAGAGTGGTAACGTACAGAGACAAACATTCAGTGAGAGTGGTAACATACAGACCCCACCACCCAGTGAGAGTGGTAACGTATAGAGACAAACATTCAGTGGGAGTGGTAACGTATAGACCCAAACATTCAGGGGGAGTGGTAACGTATAGACCCAAAGATTCAGTGAGAGTGGTAACGTATAGGCCCAAACATTCAGTGAGAGTGGTAACGTATAGAGACAAACATTCAGTGAGAGTGGTAACATACAGACCCCACCACCCAGTGAGAGTGGTAACGTATAGAGACAAACATTCAGTGAGAGTGGTAACGTATAGAGACAAACATTCAGTGAGAGTGGTAACGTATAGAGACAAACATTCAGTGAGAGTGGTAACGTATAGACCCAAACATTCAGTGAGAGTGGTAACGTATAGACCCAAACATTCAGTGGGAGTGGTAACGTATAAACCCAAACATTCAGTGAGAGTGGTAACGTATAGACCCAAACATTCAGTGAGAGTGGTAACGTATAGACCCAACCACACAGTGAGAGTGGTAACGTATAGACCCAAACATTCAGTGAGAGTGGTAACGTATAGACCCAACCACCCAGTGAGAGTGGTAACGTATAGACCCAAACATTCAGTGAGAGTGGTAACGTATAGACCCAAACATTCAGTGAGAGTGCTAATGTATAGAGACAAACATTCAGTGAGAGTGGTAACATACAGACCCAACCACCCAGTGAGAGTGGTAACGTATAGACCCAAACACTCAGTGAGAGTGGTAACGTATAGACCCAAACATTCAGTGGGAGTGGTAACGTATAGACCCAAACATTCAGTGGGAGTGGTAACGTATAGAGACAAACATTCAGTGAGAGTGGTAACGTATAGACCCAAACATTCAGTGAGAGTGGTAACGTATAGAGACAAACATTCAGTGAGAGTGGTAACATACAGACTCCACCACCCAGTGAGAGTGGTAACGTATAGAGACAAACATTCTTTGAGAGTGGTAACGTATAGACCCAAACATTCAGTGGGAGTGGTAACGTATAGACCCAAACATTCAGTGGGAGTGGTAACGTATAGACCCAAACATTCAGTGAGAGTGGTAACGTATAGAGACAAATATTCAGTGAGAGTGGTAACGTATAGACCCAAACATTCAGTGGGAGTGGTAACGTATAGACCCAAACATTCAGTGGGAGTGGTAACGTATAGACCCAAACATTCAGTGGGAGTGGTAACGTATAGGCCCAAACATTCAGTGAGAGTGGTAACGTATAGAGACAAACATTCAGTGAGAGTGGTAACATACAGACCCAACCACCCAGTGAGAGTGGTAACGTATAGACCCAAACATTCAGTGGGAGTGGTAACGTATAGACCCAAACATTCAGTGGGAGTGGTAACGTATAGAGACAAACATTCAGTGAGAGTGGTAACGTATAGACCCAAACATTCAGTGAGAGTGGTAACGTATAGAGACAAACATTCAGTGAGAGTGGTAACATACAGACCCCACCACCCAGTGAGAGTGGTAACGTATAGAGACAAACATTCAGTGAGAGTGGTAACGTATAGACCCAAACATTCAGTGGGAGTGGTAACGTATAGACCCAAACATTCAGTGGGAGTGGTAACGTATAGACCCAAACATTCAGTGAGAGTGGTAACGTATAGAGACAAACATTCAGTGAGAGTGGTAACATACAGACCCCACCACCCAGTGAGAGTGGTAACGTATAGAGACAAACATTCAGTGGGAGTGGTAACGTATAGACCCAAACATTCAGTGAGAGTGGTAACGTATAGACCCAAACATTCAGTGAGAGTGGTAACGTATAGGCCCAAACATTCAGTGAGAGTGGTAACGTATATACCCAAACATTCAGTGGGAGTGGTAACATACAGACCCCACCACCCAGTGAGAGTGGTAACGTATAGAGACAAACATTCAGTGAGAGTGGTAACGTATAGAGACAAACATTCAGTGAGAGTGGTAACATACAGACCCAACCACCCAGTGAGAGTGGTAACATATAGACTCAAACATTCAGTGAGAGTGGTAACGTATAGACCCAAACATTCAGTGAGAGTGGTAACGTATAGAGACAAACATTCAGTGAGAGTGGTAACGTATAGAGACAAACATTCAGTGAGAGTGGTAACATACAGACCCCACCACCCAGTGAGAGTGGTAACGTATAGAGACAAACATTCTTCGAGAGTGGTAACGTATAGACCCAAACATTCAGTGGGAGTGGTAACGTATAGACCCAAACATTCAGTGGGAGTGGTAACGTATAGACCCAAACATTCAGTGAGAGTGGTAACGTATAGAGACAAACATTCAGTGAGAGTGGTAACATACAGACCCCACCACCCAGTGAGAGTGGTAACGTATAGAGACAAACATTCAGTGGGAGTGGTAACGTATAGACCCAAACATTCAGTGAGAGTGGTAACGTATAGACCCAAACATTCAGTGAGAGTGGTAACGTATAGGCCCAAACATTCAGTGAGAGTGGTAACGTATAGACCCAAACATTCAGTGGGAGTGGTAACATACAGACCCCACCACCCAGTGAGAGTGGTAACGTATAGAGACAAACATTCAGTGAGAGTGGTAACGTATAGAGACAAACATTCAGTGAGAGTGGTAACATACAGACCCAACCACCCAGTGAGAGTGGTAACATATAGACTCAAACATTCAGTGAGAGTGGTAACGTATAGACCCAAACATTCAGTGAGAGTGGTAACGTATAGAGACAAACATTCAGTGAGAGTGGTAACGTATAGAGACAAACATTCAGTGAGAGTGGTAACGTATAGAGACAAACATTCAGTGAGAGTGGTAACATACAGACCCCACCACCCAGTGAGAGTGGTAACGTATAGAGACAAACATTCAGTGAGAGTGGTAACGTATAGAGACAAACATTCAGTGAGAGTGGTAACATATAGACTCAAACATTCAGTGAGAGTGGTAACGTATAGAGACAAACATTCAGTGAGAGTGGTAACGTATAGAGACAAACATTCAGTGAGAGTGGTAACATACAGACCCAACAACCCAGTGAGAGTGGTAACGTATAGAGACAAACATTCAGTGAGAGTGGTAACGTATAGACCCAAACATTCAGTGAGAGTGGTAACGTATAGACCCAAACATTCAGTGAGAGTGGTAACGTATAGACCCAAACATTCAGTGAGAGTGGTAACGTATAGAGACAAACATTCAGTGAGAGTGGTAACGTATAGACCCAAACATTCAGTGAGAGTGGTAACGTATAGACCCAAACATTCAGTGGGAGTGGTAAAGTATAAACCCAAACATTCAGTGAGAGTGGTAACGTATAGACCCAAACATTCAGTGAGAGTGGTAACGTATAGACCCAACCACCCAGTGAGAGTGGTAACGTATAGACCCAAACATTCAGTGAGAGTGGTAACGTATAGACCCAAACATTCAGTGAGAGTGCTAACGTATAGAGACAAACATTCAGTGAGAGTGGTAACATACAGACCCAACCACCCAGTGAGAGTGGTAACGTATAGACCCAAACACTCAGTGAGAGTGGTAACGTATAGACCCAACCACAACAGTGAGAGTGGTAACGTATAGACCCAAACATTCAGTGAGAGTGGTAACGTATAGACCCAAACATTCAGTGAGAGTGGCAACTTAGAGACCCAAACATTCAGTGATAGTGGTAACGTATAGACCCAAACATTCAGTGAGAGTGGTAACGTATAGACCCAAACATTCAGTGAGAGTGGTAACGTATAGACCCAAACATTCAGTGAGAGTGCTAACGTATAGACCCAAACATTCAGTGAGAGTGCTAACGTATAGACCCAAACATTCAGTGAGAGTGGTAACATATAGACCCAAACATTCAGTGAGAGTGGTAACGTATAGACCCAAACATTCAGTGAGAGTGGTAACGTATAGACCCAAACATTCAGTGAGAGTGCTAACGTAGAGACCCAAACAAACATTCAGTGAGAGTGGTAAGGTATAGACCCAAACATTCAGTGAGAGTGGTAACGTATAGAGACAAACATTCAGTGAGAGTGGTAACGTATAGATCCAAACATTCAGTGAGAGTGGTAACGTATAGACCCAAACATTCAGTGAGAGTGGTAACGTATAGAGACAAACATTCAGTGGGAGTGGTAACGTATAGACCCAAACATTCAGTGAGAGTGGTAACGTATAGAGACAAACATTCAGTGGGAGTGGTAACGTATAGACCCAAACATTCAGTGAGAGTGGTAACGTATAGACCCAAACATTCAGTGAGAGTGGTAACGTATAGAGACAAACATTCAGTGAGAGTGGTAACGTATAGACCCAAACATTCAGTGGGAGTGGTAACGTATAGACCCAAACATTCAGTGAGAGTGGTAACGTATAGAGACAAACATTCAGTGAGAGTGGTAACGTATAGACCCAAACATTCAGTGAGAGTGGTAACGTATAGACCCAAACATTCAGTGAGAGTGGTAACGTATAGAGACAAACATTCAGTGAGAGTGGTAACGTATAGAGACAAACATTCAGTGAGAGTGGTAACGTATAGAGACAAACATTCAGTGAGAGTGGTAACGTATAGACCCAAACATTCAGTGAGAGTGGTAACGTATAGAGACAAACATTCAGTGAGAGTGGTAACGTATAGACCCAAACATTCAGTGAGAGTGGTAACGTATAGACCCAAACATTCAGTGAGAGTGCTAACGTATAGAGACAAACATTCAGTGAGAGTGGTAACATACAGACCCAACCACAACAGTGAGAGTGGTAACGTATAGACCCAAACATTCAGTGAGAGTGGTAACGTATAGACCCAAACACTCAGTGAGAGTGGTAACGTATAGACCCAAACATTCAGTGGGAGTGGTAACGTATAGACCCAAACATTCAGTGGGAGTGGTAACGTATAGAGACAAACATTCAGTGAGAGTGGTAACGTATAGACCCAAACTTTCAGTGAGAGTGGTAACGTATAGAGACAAACATTCAGTGGGAGTGGTAACGTATAGACCCAAACATTCAGTGAGAGTGGTAACGTATAGAGACAAACATTCAGTGGGAGTGGTAACGTATAGACCCAAACATTCAGTGAGAGTGGTAACGTATAGACCCAAACATTCAGTGAGAGTGGTAACGTATAGAGACAAACATTCAGTGAGAGTGGTAACGTATAGACCCAAACATTCAGTGGGAGTGGTAACGTATAGACCCAAACATTCAGTGAGAGTGGTAACGTATAGAGACAAACATTCAGTGAGAGTGGTAACGTATAGACCCAAACATTCAGTGAGAGTGGTAACGTATAGACCCAAACATTCAGTGAGAGTGGTAACGTATAGAGACAAACATTCAGTGAGAGTGGTAACGTATAGAGACAAACATTCAGTGAGAGTGGTAACGTATAGAGACAAACATTCAGTGAGAGTGGTAACGTATAGACCCAAACATTCAGTGAGAGTGGTAACGTATAGAGACAAACATTCAGTGAGAGTGGTAACGTATAGACCCAAACATTCAGTGAGAGTGGTAACGTATAGACCCAAACATTCAGTGAGAGTGCTAACGTATAGAGACAAACATTCAGTGAGAGTGGTAACATACAGACCCAACCACAACAGTGAGAGTGGTAACGTATAGACCCAAACATTCAGTGAGAGTGGTAACGTATAGACCCAAACACTCAGTGAGAGTGGTAACGTATAGACCCAAACATTCAGTGGGAGTGGTAACGTATAGACCCAAACATTCAGTGGGAGTGGTAACGTATAGAGACAAACATTCAGTGAGAGTGGTAACGTATAGACCCAAACTTTCAGTGAGAGTGGTAACGTATAGAGACAAACATTCAGTGAGAGTGGTAACATACAGACTCCACCACCCAGTGAGAGTGGTAACGTATAGAGACAAACATTCTTTGAGAGTGGTAACGTATAGACCCAAACATTCAGTGGGAGTGGTAACGTATAGACCCAAACATTCAGTGAGAGTGGTAACGTATAGAGACAAATATTCAGTGAGAGTGGTAACGTATAGACCCAAACATTCAGTGGGAGTGGTAACGTATAGACCCAAACATTCAGTGGGAGTGGTAACGTATAGACCCAAACATTCAGTGAGAGTGGTAACGTATAGAGACAAATATTCAGTGAGAGTGGTAACATACAGACCCCACCACCCAGTGAGAGTGGTAACGTATAGAGACAAACATTCAGTGAGAGTGGTAACGTATAGACCCAAACATTCAGTGGGAGTGGTAACGTATAGACCCAAACATTCAGTGGGAGTGGTAACGTATAGGCCCAAACATTCAGTGAGAGTGGTAACGTATAGAGACAAACATTCAGTGAGAGTGGTAACATACAGACCCAACCACCCAGTGAGAGTGGTAACGTATAGACCCAAACATTCAGTGGGAGTGGTAACGTATAGACCCAAACATTCAGTGAGAGTGGTAACGTATAGAGACAAACATTCAGTGAGAGTGGTAACGTATAGACCCAAACATTCAGTGAGAGTGGTAACGTATAGAGACAAACATTCAGTGAGAGTGGTAACATACAGACCCCACCACCCAGTGAGAGTGGTAACGTATAGAGACAAACATTCAGTGAGAGTGGTAACGTATAGACCCAAACATTCAGTGGGAGTGGTAACGTATAGACCCAAACATTCAGTGGGAGTGGTAACGTATAGACCCAAACATTCAGTGAGAGTGGTAACGTATAGAGACAAACATTCAGTGAGAGTGGTAACATACAGACCCCACCACCCAGTGAGAGTGGTAACGTATAGAGACAAACATTCAGTGGGAGTGGTAACGTATAGACCCAAACATTCAGTGAGAGTGGTAACGTATATACCCAAACATTCAGTGGGAGTGGTAACATACAGACCCCACCACCCAGTGAGAGTGGTAACGTATAGAGACAAACATTCAGTGAGAGTGGTAACGTATAGAGACAAACATTCAGTGAGAGTGGTAACATACAGACCCAACCACCCAGTGAGAGTGGTAACGTATAGAGACAAACATTCAGTGAGAGTGGTAACGTATAGACCCAAACATTCAGTGAGAGTGGTAACGTATAGACCCAAACATTCAGTGGGAGTGGTAACATACAGACCCCACCACCCAGTGAGAGTGGTAACGTATAGAGACAAACATTCAGTGAGAGTGGTAACGTATAGAGACAAACATTCAGTGAGAGTGGTAACGTATAGACCCAAACATTCAGTGAGAGTGGTAACGTATAGAGACAAACATTCAGTGAGAGTGGTAACAGATAGAGACAAACATTCAGTGAGAGTGGTAACGTATAGAGACAAACATTCAGTGAGAGTGGTAACATACAGACCCCACCACCCAGTGAGAGTGGTAACGTATAGAGACAAACATTCAGTGAGAGTGGTAACGTATAGAGACAAACATTCAGTGAGAGTGGTAACATACAGACCCAACCACCCAGTGAGAGTGGTAACATATAGATTCAAACATTCAGTGAGAGTGGTAACGTATAGGCCCAAACATTCAGTGAGAGTGGTAACGTATAGAGACAAACATTCAGTGAGAGTGGTAACATACAGACCCAACCACCCAGTGAGAGTGGTAACGTATAGACCCAAACATTCAGTGGGAGTGGTAACGTATAAACCCAAACATTCAGTGGGAGTGGTAACGTATAGTGACAAACATTCAGTGAGAGTGGTAACGTATAGACCCAAACATTCAGTGAGAGTGGTAACGTATAGAGACAAACATTCAGTGAGAGTGGTAACATACAGACCCCACCACCCAGTGAGAGTGGTAACGTATAGAGACAAACATTCTTCGAGAGTGGTAACGTATAGACCCAAACATTCAGTGGGAGTGGTAACGTATAGACCCAAACATTCAGTGGGAGTGGTAACGTATAGACCCAAACATTCAGTGAGAGTGGTAACGTATAGAGACAAACATTCAGTGAGAGTGGTAACATACAGACCCCACCACCCAGTGAGAGTGGTAACGTATAGAGACAAACATTCAGTGGGAGTGGTAACGTATAGACCCAAACATTCAGTGGGAGTGGTAACGTATAGACCCAAACATTCAGTGAGAGTGGTAACGTATAGAGACAAAAATTCAGTGAGAGTGGTAACATACAGACCCCACCACCCAGTGAGAGTGGTAACATACAGACCCCACCACCCAGTGAGAGTGGTAACGTATAGAGACAAACATTCAGTGAGAGTGGTAACATACAGACCCCACCACCCAGTGAGAGTGGTAACGTATAGACCCAAACATTCAGTGAGAGTGGTAACGTATAGACCCAAACATTCAGTGAGAGTGGTAACGTATAGAGACAAACATTCAGTGAGAGTGGTAACATACAGACCCCACCACCCAGTGAGAGTGGTAACGTATAGAGACAAACATTCAGTGAGAGTGGTAACGTATAGACCCAAACATTCAGTGAGAGTGGTAACGTATAGACCCAAACATTCAGTGAGAGTGGTAACGTATAGGCCCAAACATTCAGTGAGAGTGGTAACGTATAGACCCAAACATTCAGTGGGAGTGGTAACATACAGACCCCACCACCCAGTGAGAGTGGTAACGTATAGAGACAAACATTCAGTGAGAGTGGTAACGTATAGACCCAAACATTCAGTGGGAGTGGTAACGTATAGACCCAAACATTCAGTGGGAGTGGTAACGTATAGGCCCAAACATTCAGTGAGAGTGGTAACGTATAGAGACAAACATTCAGTGAGAGTGGTAACATACAGACCCAACCACCCAGTGAGAGTGGTAACGTATAGACCCAAACATTCAGTGGGAGTGGTAACGTATAGACCCAAACATTCAGTGGGAGTGGTAACGTATAGAGACAAACATTCAGTGAGAGTGGTAACGTATAGACCCAAACATTCAGTGAGAGTGGTAACGTATAGAGACAAACATTCAGTGAGAGTGGTAACATACAGACCCCACCATCCAGTGAGAGTGGTAACGTATAGAGACAAACATTCAGTGAGAGTGGTAACGTATAGACCCAAACATTCAGTGGGAGTGGTAACGTATAGACCCAAACATTCAGTGGGAGTGGTAACGTATAGACCCAAACATTCAGTGAGAGTGGTAACGTATAGAGACAAACATTCAGTGAGAGTGGTAACATACAGACCCCACCACCCAGTGAGAGTGGTAACGTATAGAGACAAACATTCAGTGGGAGTGGTAACGTATAGACCCAAACATTCAGTGAGAGTGGTAACGTATATACCCAAACATTCAGTGGGAGTGGTAACATACAGACCCCACCACCCAGTGAGAGTGGTAACGTATAGAGACAAACATTCAGTGAGAGTGGTAACGTATAGAGACAAACATTCAGTGAGAGTGGTAACATACAGACCCAACCACCCAGTGAGAGTGGTAACGTATAGAGACAAACATTCAGTGAGAGTGGTAACGTATAGACCCAAACATTCAGTGAGAGTGGTAACGTATATACCCAAACATTCAGTGGGAGTGGTAACATACAGACCCCACCACCCAGTGAGAGTGGTAACGTATAGAGACAAACATTCAGTGAGAGTGGTAACGTATAGAGACAAACATTCAGTGAGAGTGGTAACGTATAGACCCAAACATTCAGTGAGAGTGGTAACGTATAGAGACAAACATTCAGTGAGAGTGGTAACAGATAGAGACAAACATTCAGTGAGAGTGGTAACGTATAGAGACAAACATTCAGTGAGAGTGGTAACATACAGACCCCACCACCCAGTGAGAGTGGTAACGTATAGAGACAAACATTCAGTGAGAGTGGTAACGTATAGAGACAAACATTCAGTGAGAGTGGTAACATACAGACCCAACCACCCAGTGAGAGTGGTAACATATAGATTCAAACATTCAGTGAGAGTGGTAACGTATAGGCCCAAACATTCAGTGAGAGTGGTAACGTATAGAGACAAACATTCAGTGAGAGTGGTAACATACAGACCCAACCACCCAGTGAGAGTGGTAACGTATAGACCCAAACATTCAGTGGGAGTGGTAACGTATAAACCCAAACATTCAGTGGGAGTGGTAACGTATAGTGACAAACATTCAGTGAGAGTGGTAACGTATAGACCCAAACATTCAGTGGGAGTGGTAACATACAGACCCAACCACCCAGTGAGAGTGGTAACGTATAGACCCAAACATTCAGTGGGAGTGGTAACGTATAAACCCAAACATTCAGTGGGAGTGGTAACGTATAGTGACAAACATTCAGTGAGAGTGGTAACGTATAGAGACAAACATTCAGTGAGAGTGGTAACATACAGACCCCACCACCCAGTGAGAGTGGTAACGTATAGAGACAAACATTCTTCGAGAGTGGTAACGTATAGACCCAAACATTCAGTGGGAGTGGTAACGTATAGACCCAAACATTCAGTGGGAGTGGTAACGTATAGACCCAAACATTCAGTGAGAGTGGTAACGTATAGAGACAAACATTCAGTGAGAGTGGTAACATACAGACCCCACCACCCAGTGAGAGTGGTAACGTATAGAGACAAACATTCAGTGGGAGTGGTAACGTATAGACCCAAACATTCAGTGGGAGTGGTAACGTATAGACCCAAACATTCAGTGAGAGTGGTAACGTATAGAGACAAAAATTCAGTGAGAGTGGTAACATACAGACCCCACCACCCAGTGAGAGTGGTAACATACAGACCCCACCACCCAGTGAGAGTGGTAACGTATAGAGACAAACATTCAGTGAGAGTGGTAACATACAGACCCCACCACCCAGTGAGAGTGGTAACGTATAGACCCAAACATTCAGTGGGAGTGGTAACGTATAGACCCAAACATTCAGTGAGAGTGGTAACGTATAGAGACAAACATTCAGTGAGAGTGGTAACATACAGACCCCACCACCCAGTGAGAGTGGTAACGTATAGAGACAAACATTCAGTGAGAGTGGTAACGTATAGACCCAAACATTCAGTGAGAGTGGTAACGTATAGACCCAAACATTCAGTGAGAGTGGTAACGTATAGGCCCAAACATTCAGTGAGAGTGGTAACGTATAGACCCAAACATTCAGTGGGAGTGGTAACATACAGACCCCACCACCCAGTGAGAGTGGTAACGTATAGAGACAAACATTCAGTGAGAGTGGTAACGTATAGAGACAAACATTCAGTGAGAGTGGTAACATACAGACCCCACCACCCAGTGAGAGTGGTAACGTATAGACCCAAACATTCAGTGGGAGTGGTAACGTATAGACCCAAACATTCAGTGAGAGTGGTAACGTATAGAGACAAACATTCAGTGAGAGTGGTAACATACAGACCCCACCACCCAGTGAGAGTGGTAACGTATAGAGACAAACATTCAGTGAGAGTGGTAACGTATAGACCCAAACATTCAGTGAGAGTGGTAACGTATAGACCCAAACATTCAGTGAGAGTGGTAACGTATAGACCCAAACATTCAGTGAGAGTGGTAACGTATAGACCCAAACATTCAGTGGGAGTGGTAACATACAGACCCCACCACCCAGTGAGAGTGGTAACGTATAGAGACAAACATTCAGTGAGAGTGGTAACGTATAGAGACAAACATTCAGTGAGAGTGGTAACATACAGACCCAACCACCCAGTGAGAGTGGTAACATATAGACTCAAACATTCAGTGAGAGTGGTAACGTATAGACCCAAACATTCAGTGAGAGTGGTAACGTATAGAGACAAACATTCAGTGAGAGTGGTAACGTATAGAGACAAACATTCAGTGAGAGTGGTAACGTATAGAGACAAACATTCAGTGAGAGTGGTAACATACAGACCCCACCACCCAGTGAGAGTGGTAACGTATAGAGACAAACATTCAGTGAGAGTGGTAACGTATAGAGACAAACATTCAGTGAGAGTGGTAACATACAGACCCAACCACCCAGTGAGAGTGGTAACATATAGACTCAAACATTCAGTGAGAGTGGTAACGTATAGAGACAAACATTCAGTGAGAGTGGTAACGTATAGAGACAAACATTCAGTGAGAGTGGTAACATACAGACCCAACAACCCAGTGAGAGTGGTAACGTATAGAGACAAACATTCAGTGAGAGTGGTAACGTATAGACCCAAACATTCAGTGAGAGTGGTAACGTATAGACCCAAACATTCAGTGAGAGTGGTAACGTATAGACCCAAACATTCAGTGAGAGTGGCAACACAGAGACCCAAACATTCAGTGATAGTGGTAACGTATAGACCCAAACATTCAGTGAGAGTGGTAACGTATAGACCCAAACATTCAGTGAGAGTGGTAACGTATAGACCCAAACATTCAGTGAGAGTGCTAACGTATAGACCCAAACATTCAGTGAGAGTGGTAACATATAGACCCAAACATTCAGTGAGAGTGGTAACGTATAGACCCAAACATTCAGTGAGAGTGGTAACGTATAGACCCAAACATTCAGTGAGAGTGGTAACGTATAGACCCAAACATTCAGTGAGAGTGGTAACGTATAGACCCAAACATTCAGTGAGAGTGCTAACGTAGAGACCCAAACAAACATTCAGTGAGAGTGGTAAGGTATAGACCCAAACATTCAGTGAGAGTGGTAACGTATAGAGACAAACATTCAGTGAGAGTGGTAACGTATAGACCCAAACATTCAGTGAGAGTGGTAACGTATAGACCCAAACATTCAGTGGGAGTGGTAACGTATAGAGACAAACATTCAGTGAGAGTGGTAACGTATAGACCCAAACATTCAGTAAGAGTGGTAACGTATAGAGACAAACATTCAGTGAGAGTGGTAACACAGAGACCCAAACATTCAGTGGGAGTGGTAACGTATAGACCCAAACATTCAGTGAGAGTGGTAACGTATAGACCCAAACATTCAGTGAGAGTGGTAACGTATAGAGACAAACATTCAGTGAGAGTGGTAACGTATAGACCCAAACATTCAGTGGGAGTGGTAACGTATAGACCCAAACATTCAGTGAGAGTGGTAACGTATAGAGACAAACATTCAGTGGGAGTGGTAACGTATAGACCCAAACATTCAGTGAGAGTGGTAACGTATAGACCCAAACATTCAGTGAGAGTGGTAACGTATAGACCCAAACATTCAGTGAGAGTGGTAACGTATCCTCGCAGTGATAACACAAAGACCCATCCTCACAGTGATAACACAGAGACCCATCCTCACAGTGATAACACAGAGACCCATCCTCACAGTGATAACACAGAGACCCATCCTCACAGTGATAACACAGAGACCCATCCTCACAGTGATAACACAGAGACCCATCCTCACAGTGATAACACAGAGACCCATCCTCGCAGTGATAACACAGAGACCCATCCTCACAGTGATAACACAGAGACCCATCCTCACAGTGATAACACAGAGACCCATCCTCACAGTGATAACACAGAGACCCATCCTCACAGTGATAACACAGAGACCCATCCTCACAGTGATAACACAGAGACCCATCCTCGCAGTGATAACACAGAGACCCATCCTCGCAGTGATAACACAGAGACCCATCCTCACAGTGATAACACAGAGACCCATCCTCACAGTGATAACACAGAGACCCATCCTCGCAGTGATAACACAGAGACCCATCCTCACAGTGATAACACAGAGACCCATCCTCACAGTGATAACACAGAGACCCATCCTCACAGTGATAACACAGAGACCCATCCTCGCAGTGATAACACAGAGACCCATCCTCACAGTGATAACACAGAGACCCATCCTCACAGTGATAACAGAGACCCATCCTCACAGTGATAACACAGAGACCCATCCTCACAGTGATAACAGAGACCCATCCTCACAGTGATAACACAGAGACCCATCCTCACAGTGATAACACAGAGACCCATCCTCACAGTGATAACACAGAGACCCATCCTCGCAGTGATAACACAGAAACCCATCCTCACAGTGATAACACAGAGACCCATCCTCGCAGTGATAATATATAGACCCATCCTCACAGTGATAACACAGAGACCCATCCTCACAGTGATAACAGAGACCCATCCTCACAGTGATAACACAGAGACCCATCCTCGCAGTGATAACACAGAGACCCATCCTCGTAGTGATAACACAGAGACCCATCCTCACAGTGATAACACAGAGACCCATCCTCGCAGTGATAACACAGAGACCCATCCTCGTAGTGATAACACAGAAACCCATCCTCACAGTGATAACACAGAGACCCATCCTCACAGTGATAACACAGAGACCCATCCTCACAGTGATAACATATAGACCCATCCTCACAGTGATAACACAGAGACCCATCCTCACAGTGATAACAGAGACCCATCCTCACAGTGATAACACAGAGACCCATCCTCGCAGTGATAATATATAGACCCATCCTCACAGTGATAACACAAAGACCCATCCTCACAGTGATAACATATAGACCCATCCTCACAGTGATAACACAGAGACCCATCCTCGCAGTGATAACATATAGACCCATCCTCACAATGATAACACAGAGACCCATCCTCGCAGTGATAACATATAGACCCATCCTCACAGTGATAACACAGAGACCCATCCTCACAGTGATAACATATAGACTCATCCTCGCAGTGAAAACACAGAGACCCATCCTCGCAGTGATAACACAGAGACCCATCGTCACAGTGATAACACAGAGACCCATCCTCGCAGTGATAACACATAGACCCATCCTCACAGTGATAAAACAGAGACCCATCCTCACAGTGATAAAACAGAGACCCATCCTCACAGTGATAAAACAGAGACCCATCCTCGCAGTGATAACAGAGACCCATCCTCGCAGTGATAACACAGAGACCCATCCTCGCAGTGATAACACAGAGACCCATCCTCGCAGTGATAACACAGAGACCCATCCTCACAGTGATAACACAGAGACCCATCCTCACAGTGATAACATATAGACCCATCCTCGCAGTGATAACACAGAGACCCATCCTCGCAGTGATAACACAGAGACCCATCCTCGCAGTGATAACACAGAGACCCATCCTCACAGTGATAACATATAGACCCATCCTCACAGTGATAACACAGAGACCCATCCTCACAGTGATAACATATAGACCCATCCTCACAGTGATAACACAGAGACCCATCCTCACAGTGATAACATATAGACCCATCCTCGCAGTGATAACACAGAGACCCATCCTCGCAGTGATAACAGAGACCCATCCTCGCAGTGATAACACAGAGACCCATCCTCACAGTGATAACATATAGACCCATCCTCACAGTGATAACACAGAGACCCATCCTCGCAGTGATAACACAGAGACCCATCCTCACAGTGATAACACAGAGACCCATCCTCACAGTGATAACATATAGACCCATCCTCACAGTGATAACACAGAGACCCATCCTCGCAGTGATAACACAGAGACCCATCCTCACAGTGATAACACAGAGACCCATCCTCACAGTGATAACACAGAAACCCATCCTCACAGTGATAACACAGAGACCCATCCTCGCAGTGATAACACAGAGACCCATCCTCGCAGTGATAACACAGAGACCCATCCTCACAGTGATAACACAGAGACCCATCCTCACAGTGATAACACAGAGACCCATCCTCGCAGTGATAACACAGAGACCCATCCTCACAGTGATAACATATAGACCTATCTGTGCAGCGATCACATACAGACCCGTCCAAGCAATGAGAGTAAGAACATATAGACCCAACCACCCAGTGAGAGTGGTAACATTTAGACCCATCCTCACAGTGATAACACAGAGACCCATCCTCACAGTGATAACACAGAGACCCATCCTCACAGTGATAACACAGAGACCCATCCTCACAGTGATAACACAGAGACCCATCCTCGCAGTGATAACACAGAGACCCATCCTCACAGTGATAACACAGAGACCCATCCTCACAGTGATAACACAGAGACCTATCCTCGCAGTGATAACACAGAGACCCATCCTCACAGTGATAACATAGAGACCCATCCTCGCAGTGATAACATATAGACCCATCTGTGCAGCGATCACATACAGACCTGTCCAAGCAATGAGAGTAAGAACATTTAGACCCACCCTCTCAGTGATAACAGAGGCCCATCCGTACAATTGGAGCATTAACATATATACCCATCCACTCATTGAGAGTGTTAACATATAGACCCATCTGTGCAAAAAGAGTAACAACATATAGAACCATTTGTGCAATCGACATGATAACATATATACCCACCCACTCATATAGACCCATCTGTGCAGTAAGAGTAACAACATATAGAACCATTTGTGCAATCGACATGATAGCATATAGATCCATCGATGCTGTGAGCGTAACATATAGACCCATCCATACATTAAGAATGATTATATACATATAATTAGACGCCCCAGTGGGTGATCTGCAGAGTTAATATGCCATACTGTGCTGTGACAATGCAATCACCAGACCCTTAGGAAGCCTTTACCTCTTTTGTGATGTCATACACTATGATGGCCGCCGTCGATCCTCTATAGTACATTGGCGCCAAAGCACGAAACTGAGGGAAAAGGAAGCGACACAAAGACACAAGAGTTATTATATAGGCAAGTAATAAAATTAAACTAGATCATAACATCATGCACTTTGCTTAATGAACTTTAGTTCTAATAATGCGTGTTTAAATAAAGTTTGACTCCACTACACAGTCTAAAAGGGAAAATGAAGTTACATTTTTTAAATTATATATTGTTTCCGGTTCAAAGCTCCTCCTGAGACAGATAAAAGAATAAAAAAAATCATAGAGGTAATCTAAGACACAAATGGAGTTGTGTAGCGTTGCATAAAACATTAATTGTTTAACAATATGTGTATATACAAAAGTGCAGCTCTTCAAGAGAGTTTATATATATATATATATATATATATATATATATACACCCACACAATTGTTCTACACTTGATAATATGCAAATATTTTTAGGAAGCTAAATAAAAATTACAGTTTTTATTTTATTAGAAGTAATTATGAATTATTATGAAATCTGCAGATCTGCTTCTGCGAAAATGGAAATGTGGCAACTGGAAATACAAGTGCTTTCAATAGGAATAATGGAAATGTCAGTTTATAAAGACATAGCCTGCTTAGAAGGAAGGGAATTGGAAACCCACAGAAACTAATAAGTACATAAAAAGATTCATAATGAAAAGGATTTTTTAGAGAAATGGGAGCCTGAAGGGATTTGAAGCCCATCATGTTTCTATAATCTGCTGGCATGGTCCATCTCTAGTGAGGGAGGTCTGGTTGTTTCAGGAATCATTAGCCAAAGCTGGAGGTCGTCAGTACAGATTGTAGTTGTGTGAATCCCTTTAATGCGTCTCTTTGTGACCTCACGCTCTGTCGCTGTAGGACTGTTTGGTCCTGGCCCAGGTCTCACCTCACTTGCTGATCTGGCCTGTATTACTCTCATTTCCTGGCAGACAGATCTCCAGCTGCTCAGTTATGGAGAAAACAGATGTTACTAAAGGAATATGGAGTACACCAGCACCCTCCACTGTCAGGCTGCTGTAATGCAACTGCCGGGACTGCTCACAGCATGCCACTGCTGCTCACAGCATGCCACTGCTTGTAGTTATCTAATTATCTCACAAAGGATTCAATAGAGTCTGGCTGTGGACAGACTGACACATTCAAAGCCATGTGCAAAAGGAAGTCATTGATCCAGAGAACCTTTCACCAATATTTAGGTATTGGTAAAAGGAAGTGTCAGTCGTAATATAGCAAAGTCATTATCCGATCAGTCATTATCCTATCAGTCATTATCCTACCAGTAAATTACTTTTTAATTTAAAATTACATTTTTTTATGTCTATGTATTATGTAGTGAGACATTTACAGTATGCAGATCTGAAAGCGGACCTTCATGTTAGACTACTGTCCAATCAGAGCGAAGATTATAGAATATATAAGACTAGCGACTTGCCCATCAAAAATGACGGCAATAAAAAGTGAAGCCTGGCAATGCTATTTGCCACACAATGGGAGCCTCTCCCCCTCTACTATACTGGCCTCGCTATGAGTGCCTTTGGCGCTCATTGCGAGCCTCTACCCCCCTCTACCTCTCCCATTCTCTACGGGAAGTGCTCATTGTGAGCCTTTCCCTTCCTCTACTTTACTGGCCTCGCGATGAGCGCCTTCAGTGCTCATCAGGGGCCTCACCATGAGCGCCTTTGGCTGAGTCTCTCCCCCAGTCTACTTCCTCTCTTTTATCTCATTTCCCCCCTTCTCTACCTCCCTTGTGTCTTCCCCCCCGTGTCTCTTCCCCCCCCCCCGTTCCCCCCGTGTCTCTTCCCCCCCCACGTTCCCCCCGTCTCTTTCCCCTCCCCCCTCGTGTCTCTTTCCCCCCAGTGTCTTTCCACTCCTCCCTCGTGTCTCTTTCCCCCCAGTGTCTTTCCCCTCCTCCCTCGTGTCTCTTTCCCCCCAGTGTCTTTCCCCTCCTCCCTTGTGTCTCTTCCCCCCCAGTGTCTTTCCCCTCCTCCCTCGTGTCTCTTTCCCCCCTGTCCCCGCAGTGTCTTTCCCCTCCTCCCTCGTGTCTCTTTCCCCCCTGTCCCCGCCGTGTCTTTCCCCTCCTCCCTCGTGTCTCTTTCCCCCTGTCTTTCCCCTCCTCCCTCGTGTCTCTTTCCCCCCTGTCCCCGCAGTGTCTTTCCCCTCCTCCCTCGTGTCTCTTTCCCCCCTGTCCCCGCCGTGTCTTTCCCCTCCTCCCTCGTGTCTCTTTCCCCCTGTCTTTCCCCTCCTCCCTCGTGTCTCTTTCCCCCCAGTGTCTTTCCCCCCAGTGTCTTTCCCCTCCTCCCTCGTGTCTCTTTCCCCCTTGTCCCCGCAGTGTCTTTCCCCTCCTCCCTCGTGTCTCTTTCCCCCTGTCGTTCCCCTCCTCCCTCGTGTCTCTTTCCCCCCAGTGTCTTTCCCCCCAGTGTCTTTCCCCTCCTCCCTCGTGTCTCTTTCCCCCCAGTGTCTTTCCCCCCAGTGTCTTTCCCCTCCTCCCTCGTGTCTCTTTCCCCCTGTCCCCGCAGTGTCTTTCCCCTCCTCCCTCGTGTCTCTTTCCCCCTGTCTTTCCCCTCCTCCCTCGTGTCTCTTTCCCCCCAGTGTCTTTCCCCTCCTCCCTCGTGTCTCTTTCCCCCCTGTCCCCCCAGTGTCTTTCCCCTCCTCCCTCGTGTCTTAGCCCTGTCCCCCCGGTGGAAGCTGTGTATGTGAGAGTGGTGTTTACATTTCTGGAGAGTAGTGCTTGCATTTATTGTTACACATTGCTTGCATTTGAGCCTGTGAGGAGGAAGAGGTATGGTGCCAATTTCAGTCATATCCAGTAATCTGCCTCCTAAACTCTTCCTATCCTCTCCTCTCCCACCCCCACACCACCTTATGATATAACTCTTAGGGAGTGATGTAACAAAGATAACATGGGTTTCTCTATTTATAAAGTCTTCAAATATTAATATTTTCCCTAAAAATATTTTGATATCCATGACATACACTTCATGGATACTTCACAAACGCGTGCACATTTTCTTGAACTATAGTGGCCACTTAAGGAGCACTGTGGTCAGTTTTCTTTTACTGTATTGTCTACTCCATAACTAATGTGGAGAATGGACCAAGTGTATTTAGAAAGTAAAAAATAAACTATTTTCTTTATATTGTTAACTTTTATATACCACAATTTTTTATGCAGAATTAAATGTTCTATTGGGCCGCTTCTGTCTTAATCCTAATGAAGGCACTGGCAGTTGTAGTGTCTCCGACAGGTGGGAATACAGATCCCTATACAGCGGCTTCGGTTGCAATGATGCCATGTTTAGTGGTCTGACAGGCTCCCACACTAGCCTCACTACTTACGTATATTGACCAATTATAATCTGCTGATCATGCTCTGTATGCAGTAGAAGCTGCTATATGGAGATTCACAGGTTGATGCCTGCCCAATAACATGCTCTGATGGATGTGGGAAATGACGGAGGCTAACATGGAGGCTTCCACAAGATGAGCAGAAGGAAGTAAGCTATGACTTGTTTTACCACTAGTGTTCCTATAAATAATACATAGTGGGAGGAGGCCATGACACAGCTATGGTGTGTGACCCATGACATCGGATACTCACCCGCTCCTGGCCGGCTGTGTCCCATATTAGGAACTTGTGGAGCTCATTCTGATACTGTACGGTCTTGGTCATGAACGATGCCCTGGAAAAGGACACATGAAATATTACTGTGATACGGGCATAAGGTGGCATTTATTGTCACGCTACACGTGTCCCGATGAGCCGTAACACTCAGATTTTATTCAGCTGTTTCAAATCATATTGTACCAAGTTTCATATCAAGGAGTTTTCAAGTCCACTTTATCAACAGCAATGAATTAAGATTAACGGTGTGTGAGAGGATAATATAGAAGATAAGCATGCCCAGTTGAACAATGGTAATAATGACAGGTGCATTTCATTGGTTCATTATTAAACCATTATCAATATTACCACTGGTCATCTGGGCATGCTCTTCTGCTTTATTACCCCCTCTTCTAATCGGAATTAATTTCATTGATGAACCCACCACCGCACGGAGCGGATCAGTAACGTCTGTATCACTTTAAGCAAATTACATCATTGTCTTTTTGTCTGAGTTTTTTCACCTCTGCAATGACCTTATCTTTTCTGTAGCACCTTAACATAACCCGCTTGGTCAATATCAGGGTTTGGGACTTTGTATCTTCCAGGAAACCACTTCTACGTCTCAGAGTAGCAGAATACGTGGTCAGTTGTGCAGCGGTCATTATATGACATTATTTACCTTCCTGCTCTCACACTGTATTCTCTCAGCTATTCCTTGATAATTTTACTCTTGTACAATGCTGAAGTCCATGGGGTCACTTGGCCCTTTCTATTTGCAACTCTATGCCATATTGGAACTGGTCTAAAGTAAGAGAAGCCATACAAAGCCTAAACATAGGTCCGATCATTAAAGTGAGCTTCTGACACCAACCCATAGCATATGGAGCACATCAAGGTTGTCCCTGATCTCCTTGTGTTTGGCACTGTCTTCTGTATCCAATGTTTGACCAACCAGACCTTCATAACAAGCTTTCATACCGTGGTCCTTTAAGCATGGTTTTACTTACCCGTACACTTGTTACGATATTACTCACATTTTATATACAATACAACATGCTCTTATTATAACAGAGAGAAGCCCCAGTGTTTGATGGGAGCGCGGCAATGTCTTTATTTAAAGCAAACTTTCTCAGGGGGCAAAGACATAGACCAGAACTGAAGTTGTGACCACAAGATAGGATAAGGAAACGGCTCATGATAAGTGAGGTCAAGCCGAGGCCAGAGCTAGTCCATTATTCTTTGAAGATTCACCTAGTTTCCACTATCAGGTATCTTGGGGGAGGGGGAGGATCTGTCCAGCAGGATGTCCTGATAACGAATGTTATCATGACAACAAAGACTCGTATCGGTACCCTTCCCTGCAATGGCCATTTAGGGCAGCCTCCTTGGCAGATCCTCTTTCACCCCTGGACACCTAATAGTGGGTAAAACTTACAATGCAACGTTCCAATTCAAGTATCAAGAGCGGTGTTGAATTTATGTTCCTCAAACACTGATTTTATTGCCATCATGACTCAGACCCGGGTGGGCTCACTGACCACCCATGGGTATGTATAGAAAAAGTGTAGGATTCATGGAAGTGTCCGAGAAACTACTTTACACCAATTCTCATGATTCCACAAGAAGCCAACGGCCCGGGAAGGTGGTGCTCGTTTGGTGAAGATGTGCACCTTTATTTGGACATTGTCTATTTGGCCAAAATGTTCAACTAAAAGTCACTCCCCCCCCACCCCCACATGCTATAACATATTTATTTATCTCGATTTCCACATGAAGACCATACATTAAAAGACCAGTAGTGACTGTCTGTATAAGTCTGACGGCACTTACCCAATTGTTGGATTAATATTAGGATCGAAGCTGTCTTCAACAAAGCGCCAAACAATGCTCGACTTGCCCACACCCGTATCCTACAAAAAAGTGTTGTATAACATTATATATTACATTAGAAATATATCTTTAATGTATAGGTGCCACAATTATCATACAGTATGGAATATAATCCTTGTGCAAAGATGGCTGCTTGAATTTTTGGCCAGCATTGCACTGAATAAAGGTAATTTTAATTGCCCTAATTACATTTTTAAATTATTAATACTGCATCACACATGTATCGGCAAACCTGACGGAGCAACTTTATGGAATATCTATGCATGTTACACACGAGGTATACACAAAATACACGGCATATACTGTACACAGGCCAATATACCAGGAGTAATGGACCTTACCCAGTCAGTGAGATAAGAAGCTGCCTATGCAATAGGAGCATGAACATTAGGGGAAAACACAAGATGAGGAGATCTCCCATCCAGCGACGTCGGTCTTCTCCAGAAAGGTTAAGTGGCAGATGGTTCCATAACATGGGTACATAAGAGTTGTATAAATTGCATATAATATCTCACCTGACTGGTCTCCACTGGTAGAAACATTATTACCCTTTATTTATTTCTAAATCCCTGTGCAGAACACATACGAAGTTCTCTACAAGGTGGTACATTTTAGAAAAAAACTGGCACGGTCCAATAGTAGAGGACGTATAGTACTGTCAAATCCATAAAGGATCATTCCTCAGATGTCTACACTCCTAGGAAGACTTTTCCAGTTAGAAAGCTCTGTAACTTATCTATAGATTCATTTTTCAAAAAGGTTGTCAAATAGATATCATCAAGTGTATTAGTACCGACGTGACATTGTCTATGTCCATGGGGTTCTTCAGGACTCCTATCTCACTAGGGTTTCCCAGAGGAATACATTGGCTATGTTCATCAATACCATGAGTATATTTGCACTCTTGAGTCAGAAATTGATATGTCTCTCTGGACATTAACCCTATGGCAGTTTCCAAAATTCTTTCAGCCCCAAATCCTTTTTCAGACAGAACCCAAGAAGGCTCCAATAAAATGGGCTTTCCAGGACGTTTCTCCATCCATAACTAGAACCTTTGGGGCTTTCCAGGAGCTTCCTCCATAACTAGTGCCTTGTGGGCTTTCCAAGAGGTTTCTCTATCCATGAGCCTTGTGGGCTTTCCAGGAGGTTTCTCCACCCATAACTAGAGCCTTGTGGGCTTTCCAGAAGTTTCCTCCATCCATGACTAGAGACTTGTGGGCTTTCCAGGAGTTTCCTCCATCCATGACTAGAGACTTGTGGGCTTTCCAGGAGCTTCCTCTATCTATAACTAGAGCCTTGTGGGCTTTCCAGGAGGTTTCTCTATCCATAACTAGAACCTTGTGGGCTTTCCAGGAGGTTTCTCTATCCATAACTAGAACCTTGTGGGCTTTCCAGGAGGTTTCTCTATCCATAACTAGAGCCTTGTGGGCTTTCCAGGAGGTTTTTCCATCCATAGCTAGAGCCTTGTGTGCTTTCTAGGTTTCTCCATCCATAACTAGAGCCTTGTGGGCTTTCCAGGAGGTTTCTCCATCCATAACTAGAGCCTTGTGGGCTTTCCAGGAGGTTTCTCCATCCATAACTAGAGCCATGTGGGCTTTCCAGGAGGTTTCTCCATCCATAACTAGAGCCTTGTGGGCTTTCTAGGTTTCTTTATCCATAGCTAGAGCCTTGCGGGCTTTCCAGGAGGTTTCTCCATCCATAACTAGAGTCTTGTGGGCTTTCCAGGAGGTTTCTCCATCCATAACTAGAGCCTTGTGGGCTTTCTAGGTTTCTCCATCCATAGCTAGAGCCATGTGGGCTTTCCAGGAGGTTTCTCCATCCATAACTAGAGCCTTGTGGGCTTTCTAGGTTTCTCCATCCATAACTAGAGCCATGTGGGCTTTCCAGGAGGTTTCTCCATCCATAACTAGAGCCTTGTGGGCTTTCTAGGTTTCTCCATCCATAACTAGAGCCTTGTGGGCTTTCCAGGAGGTTTCTCCATCCATAACTAGAGCCATGTGGGCTTTCCAGGAGGTTTCTCCATCCATAACTAGAGCCTTGTGGGCTTTCCAGGAGGTTTCTCCATCCATAACTAGAGCCATGTGGGCTTTCCAGGAGGTTTCTCCATCCATAACTAGAGCCTTGTGGGCTTTCTAGGTTTCTCCATCCATAGCTAGAGCCTTGCGGGCTTTCCAGGAGGATTCTCCATCCATAACTAGGGCCTTGTAGGCTTTCCAGGAGGTTTCTCCATCCATAACTGGACCCTTAATTTGCTTCTGTCTATAAGAGTCATTTTCATAAGATATTTGAACCATAGTAAGAATGTGTGATGTCACGGCATCGATAGACGACTTCCAGATGTCTCCTGTGCGTGCGGTCTATCCTAGTAGGAGGATACCCAGGTAATACAAGTATTATATTATGGGCCAGAGGTCCAAGTCCTGGTTTACTTGCTTTATTTGGACACAGAAGTGTAGAAATGATTGAAACAGGAAGTGTAAATACATACAGCAGTATGCAGGTCTGATTGGCCGATAAGCATGACTCATACATGTATTGTATATAGGGAGGCAGGTACAGTTATAAATCTATTTATTGTGCTCTGAGAGGATGAATGTAGACATGATAGCACACTGATGTAACAATGTATGACTTATTATCTAGCACATATAGCAGTCTCTGCAGGACCTCTTGTTCCAGGTCATGTATAATACCGCGGTGTACACGCACTCACATTGTGTTATGTAACATGCAACGTGACAGATGAAGTTTATAAAGCAACAGTGTGTACTTATTTTATCTGTAGACAACACCCTCCCATCATGCACTGCAGAGTATTACACGCCAATAACGGGCACGGCGGGGAGGTCTGACGTGCAGTTTACATGTTCTCTAGGGCTGTATATGTATAGATTTATGAATTCACATTTAGTGAGCTAGAATAGAGACAGTGCCATGGTTAGCGTGTGTGAGGCGTGTACACAGACCTGCGGGCCCTAAACAGTACACCGTGTCCCATACACAGGGGCGGGTCTAATAGCCTGCAGAGTACACCTTGCGATCATACGTTGCTATGTTTTGTTTAATAAGCATGTACATATACAGAGGGTACACATGGAAAGTGACGTGTACTACAGCTGTGTGCAGAGGGAAACATGACTATGCAACAGGGGTTATTGTTCAGTTGTGTCCAACTATCCGTGACCCTATGTTCCACAGGACACCAGGCAGATCTCTGGTTGTGCTGATCCATATGCATTCTTGGCAGAGATATGGGGTGGGTGCCAGTTCCTTCTCCAGTGACCTCTCTGCTGTGACCTGCCCATCCTGGGTGACCCTAGGTGATATAGCTCACAGCTTCATTGAGGTACGCAAGCCCCTTTACCACAAGGTAGTGATCCAGAAGGGGACATATCAGGTGATGGAGTAATATATGGAGCCGGGTATAAGTACACGCGGATCAGCGCCCCAACACGTACCATTTAGTGTACCGGGCCCAGGTGTGTGTGCAGTAATAGGAGCAACGTATGTACATACACATAGATCCCACGTATGACATGTCAGGACACACTGTGTATATCCCATGTGTCCGAGTACACACAATGATAGTATAAACATACAGCAGAGTATGTCTGAGTACACAGGATATACACACAGTGATTGGTTAGTACACCCCATATTTCCCAGTACACACACACAGTGATTGGTTAGTACACCCCATATGTCCCAGTACACACACAGTGATTGGTTAGTACACCCCATATGTACCAGTACACACATACAGTGATTGGTTAGTACACCCCATATGTCCCAGTACACACACAGTGATTGGTTAGTACACCCCATATGTACCAGTACACACATACAGTGATTGGTTAGTACACCCCATATGTCCCAGTACACACACAGTGATTGGTTAGTACACACCATATGTCCCAGCACACACACACACAGTGATTGGTTAGTACACCCCATATGTACCAGTACACACATACAGTGATTGGTTAGTACACCCCATATGTCCCAGTACACACACAGTGATTGGTTAGTACACACCATATGTCCCAACACACACACACACAGTGATTGGTTAGTACACCCCATATGTCCCAGTACACACACACAGTGATTGGTTAGTACACCCCATATGTCCCAGTACACACACACACACAGTGATTGGTTAGTACACCCCATATGTCCCAGTACACACACAGTGATTGGTTAGTACACCCCATATGTCCCAGTACACACACACAGTGATTGGTTAGTACACCCCATATGTCCCAGTACACACACAGTGATTGGTTAGTACACCCCATATGTCCCAGTACACACACAGTGATTGGTTAGTACACCCCATATGTCCCAGTACACACACACAGTGATTGGTTAGTACACCCCATATGTCCCAGTACACACACACAGTGATTGGTTAGTACACCTCATATGTCCCAGTACACACACACACACACAGATTGGTTAGTACACACCATATGTCCCAGTACACACACACACACACACAGATTGGTTAGTACACACCAGATGTCCCAGTACACACACACACACAGTGATTGGTTAGTACACCCCATATGTCCCAGTACACACAGATTGGTTAGTACACCCCATATGTCCCAGTACACACACACAGTGATTGGTTAATACACCCCATATGTCCCAGTACACACACACAGTGATTGGTTAGTGCACCCCATATGTCCCAGTACACACACACACAGTAATTGATTAGTACACCCCATATATCCCAGTAAACACACACACACACACAGTGATTGATTAGTACACCCCATATGTCCCAGCACACACAGTGATTGATTAGTACACCCCATATGTCCCAGTACACACACACAGTGATTGGTTAGTACACCCCTTATATCCAGTACACACAGTGATTGGTTAGTACACACCATATGTCCCAATACACACACACAGTGATTGGTTAGTACACCCCATATGTCCCAGTACACACACACACACAGTGACTGATTAATGCACCCCATATGTCCCAGTACACACACACAGTGATTGGTTAGTACACCCCATATGTCCCAGTACATACAGTGATTGGCTAGTACACCCTATATGTCCCAGTACACACACAGT
>JAPZIH010000827.1:0-171175 GCA_027410445.1 Discoglossus pictus
GAGAGCAAGGAAGGTGAGATAGTGACTGATGGAGGAGGGAGCAGGAGATAGTGGGAGGAGGGAGAGAGCAGAGAGGAGACGAGAGGAGAGCAAGGAAGGTGAGATAGTGACTGGGAGGAGGGAGATGGAGCTCATGGGAGACAGAGGAGAGAGAGGCAAGGAAGGTGAGATATTGACTGGAGGACGGGAGAGGAGCTCATGGGAGCAGAGAAGAGGAGAGGAGAGCAAGGAGGTGAGATAGTGACTGGAGGAGGGAGAGGAGAGCAGGGAAGGTTGAGATAGTGACTGGAGGAGGAGAGGAGCTCATGGGAGCAGAGAAGAGGAGAGCAAGGAAGGTGAGATAGTGTCTGGAGGAAGGAGAGGAGCTCATGGGAGCAGAGGAGAGGAGAGCAAGGAAGGTGAGATAGTGACTGGAGGACGGAGAGGAGCTCATGGGAGCAGAGAAGAGGAGAGGAGAGCAGGGAAGGTGAGTTAGTGACTGGAGGAAGGAGAGGAGCTCAAGGGAGGAGGAGAGGAGAGCAGGGAAGGTGAGATAGTGACTGGAGGAAGGAGAGGAGCTCAAGGGAGGAGGAGAGGAGAGCAGGTAAGGTGAGATAGTGACTGGAGGAGGGAGAGGAGCTCATGGGAGCAGAGGAGAGGAGAGCAGGTAAGGTGAGATAGTGACTGGAGGAGGGAGAGGAGCTCATGGGAGCAGAGGAGAGGAGAGCAAGGAAGGTGAGATAGTGACTGGAGGAGGGAGAGGAGCTCATGGGAGGAGAGGAGAGCAGGGAAGGTGAGATAGTGACTGGAGGAGGGAGAGGAGCTCATGGCAGCAGAGGAGAGCAGGGAAGGTGAGATAGTGACTGGAGGAAAGAGAGGAGCTAATGGGAGCAGAGGAGAGCAGGGAAGGTGAGAGTCACTGGAGGAGGGAGAGGAGAGCAGGGAAGGTGAGATAGTGACTGGAGGAGGGAGAGGAGCTCATGGGAGCAGAGAAGAGCAAGGAAGGTGAGATAGTCACTGGAGGAGGGAGAGGAGCTCATGGGAGAAGAGGAGAGCAGGGAAGGTGAGATGGTGACTGGAGGAGGGAGAGGAGCTCATGGGAGCAGAGAAGAGGAGAGGAGAGCTGGAAGGTGATGATAGTGACTGGAGGAAGGAGAGGAGCTCATGGGAGGAGGACGAGGAGAGCAGGGAAGGTGAGATAGTGGACTGGAGGAGGGAGAGGAGCTCATGGGAGCAGAGGAGAGGAGAGCCAGGGAAGGTGAGATAGTGACTGGAGAGGAGGGAGAGGAGCTCATGGGAGCAGAGAAGAGGAGAGGAGAGCAGGGAAGGTGAGATAGTGACTGGAGGAGGGAGAGGAGCTAATGGGAGCAGAGGAGAGGAGAGCAAGGAAGGTGAGATAGTGACTGGAGGAGGGAGAGGAGCTCATGGGAGGAGAGGAGAGCAGGGAAGGTGAGATAGTGACTGGAGGAGGGAGAGGAGCTCATGGGAGGAGAGGAGAGCAGGGAAGGTGAGAGTGACTGGAGGAGGGAGAGGAGCTCATGGGAGCAGAGGAGAGGAGAGGAGGACAGGGAAGGTGAGATAGTGACTGGAGGAAGGAGAGGAGCTCATGGGAGCAGAGGAGAGGAGAGGAGGACAGGGAAGGTGAGATAGTGACTGGAGGACGGAGAGGAGCTCATGGGAGCAGAGAAGAGGAGAGGAGAGCAGGGAAGGTGAGATAGTGACTGAAGGAAGGAGAGGAGCTCATGGGAGCAGAGAAGAGGAGAGGAGAGCAGGGAAGGTGAGATAGTGTCTGGATGAAGGAGAGGAGCTCATGGGAGCAGAGGAGAGGAGAGCAAGGAAGGTGAGATAGTGACTGGAGGAGGGAGAGGAGCTCATGGGAGCAGAGGAGAGGAGAGCAAGGAAGGTGAGATAGTGACTGGAGGAGGGAGGAGCTCATGGGAGCAGAGAAGAGAGGAGAAAGCAGGGAAGGTGAGATAGTGACTGGAGGAGGGAGAGGAGCTCATGGGAGGAGAGGAGAGGAGAGCAAGGAAGGTGAGATCTTGACTGGAGGAAGGAGAGGAGCTCATGGGAGCAGAGAAGAGGAGAGCAAGGAAGGTGAGATGGTGACTGGAGGAGGGAGAGGAGCTCATTGGAGGAGAGGAGAGGAGAGCAAGGAAGGTGAGATCGTGACTGGAGGAAGGAGAGGAGCTCATGGGAGCAGAGAAGAGGAGAGCAAGGAAGGTGAGATAGTGACAGGAGGAAGGAGAGGAGCTCATGGGAGCAGAGGAGAGGAGAGCAAGGAAGGTGAGAAGGTGACTGGAGGAGGGAGAGGAGCTCATGGGAGCAGAGAAGAGGAGAGGAGAGCAAGGAAGGAGAGATGGTGACTGGAGGAGGGAGAGGAGCTCATGGGAGCAGAGGAGAGGAGAGCAAGGAAGGTGAGATAGTGACTGGAGGAGGGAGAGGAGCTCATGGGAGCAGAGGAGAGAGGAGAGCAAGGAAGGTGAGATAGTGACTGGCGGAGGGGGGAGAGGAGCTCATGGGAGCAGAGGAGAGGAGAGCAGGGAAGGTGAGATAGTGACTGGAGGAGGGAGAGGAGCTCATGGGAGCAGAGGAGAGGAGAGCAAGGAAGGTGAGATAGTGACTGGAGGAGGGAGAGGAGAGCAAGGAAGGTGAGATAGTGACTGGAGGAGGGAGAGGAGCTCATGGGAGCAGAGAAGAGGAGAGGAGAGCAAGGAAGGTGAGATAGTGACTGGAGGAGGGAGAGGAGCTCATGGGTGCAGAGGAGAGGAGAGCAAGGAAGGTGAGATAGTGACTGGAGGAGGGAGAGGAGCTCATGGGAGCAGAGAAGAGGAGAGGAGAGCAGGGAAGGTGAGATAGTGACTGGAGGAGGGAGAGGAGCTCATGGGAGCAGAGGAGAGGAGAGCAGGGAAGGTGAGATAGTGACTGGAGGAGGGAGAGGAGCTCATGGGAGCAGAGAAGAGGAGAGGAGAGCAGGGAAGGTGAGATAGTGACTGGAGGACGGAGAGGAGCTCATGGGAGCAGAGAAGAGGAGAGCAAGGAAGGTGAGATGGTGACTGGAGGAGGGAGAGGAGCTCATGGGAGCAGAGAAGAGGAGAGGAGAGCAGGGAAGGTGAGATAGTGACTGGAGGATGGAGAGGAGCTCATGGGAGCAGAGGAGAGGAGAGCAGGGAAGGTGAGATAGTGACTGGAGGAGGAGAGGAGCTCATGGGAGCAGAGGAGAGGAGAGCAGGAAGGTGAGATGGTGACTGGAGGAGGGAGAGAGGAGCTCATGGGAGCAGAGAGAGAGGAGAGCAAGGGAAGGTGAGATAGTGACTGGAGGAGGGAGAGGAGCTCATGGGAGCAGAGATAGGGAGAGCAAGGGAAGGTGAGATAGTGACTGGAGGAGGGAGAGGAGCTCATGGGAGCAGAGAGAGGAGAGCAAGGAAGGTGAGATAGTGACTGGAGGAGGGAGAGGAGCTCATGGGAGCAGAGAGAGAGGAGAGCAAGGAAGGTGAGAGGTGACTGGAGGAGGGAGAGGAGCTCATGGGAGCAGAGAGAGGAGAGGAGAGCAGGGAAGGTGAGATAGTGACTGGAGGAGGGAGAGGAGCTCATGGGAGCAGAGAAGAGGAGAGGAGAGCAGGGAAGGTGAGATAGTGACTGGAGGACGGAGAGGAGCTCATGGGAGCAGAGAAGAGGAGAGCAAGGAAGGTTAGATAGTGACTGGAGGAAGGAGAGGAGCTCATGGGAGCAGAGAAGAGGAGAGGAGAGCAGGGAAGGTGAGATAGTGACTGGAGGAGGGAGAGGAGAGCAGGGAAGGTGAGATAGTGACTGGAGGAGGGAGAGGAGCTCATGGGAGCAGAGAAGAGGAGAGCAAGGAAGGTGAGATGGTGACTGGAGGAGGGAGAGGAGCTCATGGGAGCAGAGGAGAGGAGAGCAGGGAAGGTGAGATAGTGACTGGAGGAGGGAGAGGAGCTCATGGGAGCAGAGAAGAGGAGAGGAGAGCAAGGAAGGTGAGATAGTGACTGGAGGAGGGAGAGGAGCTCATAGGAGGAGAGGAGAGGAGAGCAGGGAAGGTGAGATAGTGACTGGAGGAAGGAGAGGAGCTCATGGGAGCAGAGAAGAGGAGAGCAGGGAAGGTGAGATAGTGACTGGAGGAGGGAGAGGAGCTCATGGGAGCAGAGAAGAGGAGAGCAAGGAAGGTGAGATAGTGACTGGAGGAAGGAGAGGAGCTCATGGGAGCAGAGAAGAGGAGAGCAAGGAAGGTGAGATAGTGACTGGAGGAAGGAGAGGAGCTCATGGGAGCAGAGAAGAGGAGAGCAGGGAAGGTGAAATGGTGACTGGAGGAGGGAGAGGAGAGGAGAGCAGGGAAGGTGAGATAGTGACTGGAGGAAGGAGAGGAGCTCATGGGAGCAGAGAAGAGGAGAGGAGAGCAGGGAAGGTGAGATAGTGACTGGAGGAGGGAGAGGAGCTCATGGGAGCAGAGAAGAGGAGAGCAAGGAATGTGAGATAGTGACTGGAGGAGGGAGAGGAGCTCATGGGAGCAGAGGAGAGGAGAGCAAGGAAGGTGAGATGGTGACTGGAGGAGGGAGAGGAGAGCAGGGAAGGTGAGATAGTGACTGGAGGAAGGAGAGGAGCTCATGGGAGCAGAGAAGAGGAGAGCAAGGAATGTGAGATAGTGACTGGAGGAAGGAGAGGAGCTCATGGGAGCAGAGAAGAGGAGAGGAGAGCAAGGAAGGTGAGATAGTGACTGGAGGAGGGAGAGGAGCTCATGGGAGCAGAGAAGAGGAGAGGAGAGCAGGGAAGGTAAGATAGTGACTGGAGGAGGGAGAGGAGCTCATGGGAGCAGAGAAGAGGAGGACAGGGAAGGTGAGATAGTGACTGGAGGAGGGAGAGGAGCTCATGGGAGCAGAGAAGAGGAGAGGAGAGCAAGGAAGGTGAGATAGTGACTGGAGGAGGGAGAGGAGAGCAGGGAAGGTGAGATAGTGACTGGAGGAGGGAGAGGAGCTCATGGGAGCAGAGAAGAGGAGAGCAAGGAAGGTGAGATAGTGACTGGAGGAAGGAGAGGAGCTCATGGGAGCAGAGGAGAGGAGAGGAGAGCAAGGAAGGTGAGATAGTGACTGGAGGAAGGAGAGGAGCTCATGGGAGCAGAGAAGAGGAGAGGAGAGCAAGGAAGGCGAGATAGTGACTGGAGGAGGGAGAGGAGCTCATGGGAGCAGAGAAGAGGAGAGCAAGGAAGGTGAGTTAGTGACTGGAGGAAGGAGAGGAGCTCATGGGAGCAGAGGAGAGGAGAGGAGAGAAGGGAAGGTGAGATAGTGACTGGAGGAAGGAGAAGAGCTCATGGGAGCAGAGAAGTGGAGAGGAGAGCAAGGAAGGTGAGATAGTGACTGGAGGAGGGAGAGGAGCTCATGGGAGAAGAGGAGAGGAGAGCAAGGAAGGTGAGATAGTGATTGGAGGAAGGAGAGGAGCTCATGGGAGAAGAGGAGAGGAGAGCAAGGAAGGTGAGATAGTGATTGGAGGAAGGAGAGGAGCTCATGGGAGCAGAGAAGAGGAGAGCAAGGAAGGTGAGATAGTGACTGGAGGAGGGAGAGGAGCTCATGTGAGCAGAGAAGAGGAGAGGAGAGCAAGGAGGGTGAGATAGTGACTGCAGGAGGGAGAGGAGCTCATGGGAGCAGAGAAGAGGAGAGCAAGGAAGGTGAGATATTGACTGGAGGAAGGAGAGGAGCTCATGGGAGCAGAGAAGAGGAGAGGAGAGCAAGGAAGGTGAGATAGTGACTGGAGGAGGGAGAGGAGAGCAGGGAAGGTGAGATAGTGACTGGAGGAGGGAGAGGAGCTCATGGGAGCAGAGAAGAGGAGAGCAAGGAAGGTGAGATAGTGACTGGAGGAAGGAGAGGAGCTCATGGGAGCAGAGGAGAGGAGAGCAAGGAAGGTGAGATAGTGACTGGAGGAAGGAGAGGAGCTCATGGGAGCAGAGGAGAGGAGAGGAGAGAAGGGAAGGTGAGATAGTGACTGGAGGAAGGAGAAGAGCTCATGGGAGCAGAGAAGAGGAGAGGAGAGCAAGGAAGGTGAGATAGTGACTGGAGGAGGGAGAGGAGCTCATGGGAGAAGAGGAGAGGAGAGCAAGGAAGGTGAGATAGTGATTGGAGGAAGGAGAGGAGCTCATGGGAGAAGAGGAGAGGAGAGCAAGGAAGGTGAGATAGTGACCTGAGGAGGGAGAGGAGCTCATGGGAGCAGAGAAGAGGAGAGGAGAGCAAGGAAGGTGAGATAGTGACTGGAGGAGGGAGAGGAGCTCATGTGAGCAGAGAAGAGGAGAGCAAGGAAGGTGAGATAGTGACTGGAGGAGGGAGAGGAGAGCAGGGAAGGTGAGATAGTGACTGGAGGAGGGAGAGGAGCTCATGGGAGCAGAGAAGAGGAGAGGAGAGCAAGGAAGGTGAGATAGTGACTGGAGGAGGGAGAGGAGAGCAGGGAAGGTGAGATAGTGACTGGAGGAGGGAGAGGAGCTCATGGGAGCAGAGAAGAGGAGAGCAAGGAAGGTGAGATAGTGACTGGAGGAAGGAGAGGAGCTCATGGGAGCAGAGGAGAGGAGAGGAGAGAAGGGAAGGTGAGATAGTGACTGGAGGAAGGAGAAGAGCTCATGGGAGCAGAGAAGAGGAGAGGAGAGCAAGGAAGGTGAGATAGTGACTGGAGGAGGGAGAGGAGCTCATGGGAGAAGAGGAGAGGAGAGCAAGGAAGGTGAGATAGTGATTGGAGGAAGGAGAGGAGCTCATGGGAGAAGAGGAGAGGAGAGCAAGGAAGGTGAGATAGTGATTGGAGGAAGGAGAGGAGCTCATGGGAGCAGAGAAGAGGAGAGCAAGGAAGGTGAGATAGTGACTGGAGGAGGGAGAGGAGCTCATGTGAGCAGAGAAGAGGAGAGCAAGGGAGGTGAGATAGTGACTGGAGGAGGGAGAGGAGAGCAAGGAAGGTGAGATAGTGACTGCAGGAGGGAGAGGAGCTCATGGGAGCAGAGAAGAGGAGAGGAGAGCAAGGAAGGTGAGATAGTGACTGGAGGAGGGAGAGGAGCTCATGGGAGCAGAGAAGAGGAGAGGAGAGCAGGGAAGGTGAGATGGTGACTGGAGGAGGGAGAGGAGCTCATGGGAGCAGAGAAGAGGAGAGCAAGGAAGGTGAGATAGTGACTGGAGGAAGGAGAAGAGCTCATGGGAGCAGAGAAGAGGAGAGGAGAGCA
Organism: Discoglossus pictus; assembly: GCA_027410445.1. Lineage (NCBI taxonomy): Eukaryota > Metazoa > Chordata > Amphibia > Anura > Alytidae > Discoglossus > Discoglossus pictus. The sequence goes on from JAPZIH010000827.1 coordinate 7,178, forward strand.
GGGAAGGTGAGATAGTTATATTATTGGAGACATGATATGTAAAGACAGTATAAGAAAGTCTGAGCAAGAGGCAGGAGGTTATAATAAGGAAGGTGGTAATAGGAAACATAGTGGCACTGTGTAAGCAAGTATTCTTGAAGGGGGTGGTTAGAGGTGATAATCAGATGTCACTGATTGAACATGTGCAGGTAATTAGTATGCCTCAATATATTAAGTGTAAACAAGGGTGGGTGGGGACTGCTTTCAGGTGGACTTCTGATGGGAGATGTTTCTTTGCAGTATGCTTTTAAAAGTGTCTATAAGACAGAACAAGGAGATATTTCAGGGGGAGGGTACATTGGAGCAGTAAAATGGATCAGTGAACACAGAGCATTTCTGGTTTACAGATAAGAAACATTATTTTATGACAATAGTAGAACAATCTGACAGTAAAAAGTCTATCTCAGCAATTATCATAACACAGATATTAATTATAATAAATAGTCCTTTGTAAACGTTGATATGGATCTGGTGAGCATCTGTTCTTCTGAAATTACCTTAGACTGCATTCAGGTGGACTTCTGATGGGAGATGTTTCTCTGCAGTATCCAAAGTTCTAGCTGACCTTCTGTTGCGCCCACCATCAGGTTCTCTCTGGCGCTCATCAGCATAGATTTGGTGTCGAATAACAATGAATAACCCCTTCTGGATCACTACCTTGACATTGTGTACCTTAATAAAGCTGTGAGCTATACCATGTAGGGTCATCCAAGACGGGCAGGTCATAGCAGAGAGGTTAGACAATTTGCGGGCCCCTGGAGAAGGAACTGGCAACTCACATACGATAGATGGACTTGGCGTGCTGAAATCTATAGGGTTACAGAGAGTCGGAAATGAGAGAATGGCTGAACAGACAATGACTAAATTCCAGGGGTGGATCTACCGCAGGTGCAGCCGGTGCATTGAACCCTGGGGGGCAGTGCTTTCTGACTTTTTCTGTAGTGCAGTGGATCTCCCACCCCCGCTTGGACCCCTCAGCGCACCATCTCCCCCCTCAGCACAAAAAAAAACAACCCCCTACACCTCCTAACATCCTCCACCAACTGAGCACCCACATCTTGCGTCTTACAGATCCTCATATCTTTCCTATTTGAGGTTGAATAAAGACTGTTAGTCCATTAAGTTTAACCTTTTTAGATCTCTTCTGATCCTTTTAATATGTGGACTATTTGTTGCCAGGACAGGGAGGGCAGGGAGTCCGGTGAAGTTGAGCAGGTAGGGGAGGAGTACCAGGGGGCCCTAACGGAGTGGAATGGGCGGGGGGCGGCGCACTGAGGAGACCCTGGGTGGGTGGGGGGGGGGGGGGGGGGGGTGCTGGGTCCAATACACTAAATGTATCATTATATAGTGTATATGTAAATATTAGTATATATTATTATCAGATGTTATATATATATATATATATATATATATATATAGTCGCGGAGCTAGTGAATAGGGGGCCCCGGTGCAAAAAAAAAAACAGGGGTGGGAGGGCACAATTTTTTTTTTTGCACTTCACGAATCCCCTCCAACCTCAATGCAGTACATATATAAAATATATATTAAATATATAGAAAAATAAATATATAAATATGTGGGTCCTTGTCTATTGTGACACATTCACTGTCACTCTCAGTAACCGTGCCTTGTTTTTCAATAAAATGGAGGACGCAGGAGCCCTTTAAATATTTAACCACACTGATTGTTTTGACAGCATACAACATAAAACTGAAGGCAGAAACAAAACCCTAGATTCTCATTGAAGCCCTGCATAACTAAACTGTAGCTCCCTCCCTGTCTTACATATAAGTCCAAACATAGGTAGCAGAGGTGTCTTTCCCTCTCACCTCTCTCTCAGGCTCTGTATCTCTGGCCTCTCTTTACTAAGCAGATCCCTCCTTCGGTCATCACCTTCAGGGACTTTCTGTTCCTCTTATCTGTACACTCTCTCTTCAAAGCTTCTGGCTTTGGTCCATTAGCTTTCAGTGCGGCCTCTGACGGCAGCCCTGCACACTTCCACAACACTCCAGCTCTGTCAAACAGCTCTTCACCTGGAGGCAGCCACAGGTCTTGATTGCAGCCACACCCAAGCTTTTTAAGGATCTTCTTAACCATCTCACTCCTGGGGAGAAGTCTTGAAGGGCTCTCTACTGCCCTCTGGTGACACACCATCACACTATATATATGTGTATAATATATATATATATATATATATATATATATATATATATATATGTTATTATTATTATAGGCAGGTAATGGGGTTTGGTTGCAACATTAATTTTGTTGGTGTTCCGAGATCCTTTGGCGCTCATTGCGAGGCTGTTGTTTGATTGTGTGCCATGAGCAGCGTTGGAAATAATGAATAAATTAATATACTTTACCTATTGTGCAGTAATATATGCAGGAAGCATTGTGCTGAAGAGCTGACAATCTGTTTTCATGTTGCTGCAGCATACAATGTGTGTTTGCAGTGTTGTGGAGCTGCTGTGTGTCAGCAACGTGCGCAGTGTGTAGTGTAAATAGTGTGCATGCACGAGGGGAAGCCGTTAGGGTAGCTGGGTACTTCCGCTGTGTAAGTTAGTGTTGTAAAATGGCGCCTAATGTGTGGTGCACGGCTGTGGCTGATTTTGCGTCCTTGCTCTTGGACCTCATACGGCTTTTTCATGTTTGGTGTTGTTTTGCGTCTTTAGAGTGCTGTAGCCTCGTTTTCGTTTTGTTCGGCGGCCATTTTTTCTCTTGCTTAGGTGATTTTCGTGTGTCTAAACTCTTGAATTTCTACTTAAATGGAGGTGTAACGTCACTTGCAGAGGTCCTCGGCGCCCCCCCTTGCTGTGGGTAAGCTTTTTATGTGTTTGTTGTGTGTATTTATATATGTGATTTATAACGCGCCGACATATTCCGTAGCGCTGTACATAAGTTAGGTTCAGACAGTGATAAATACAGATTGACATTTAGCAAAGCAAGGAGCGCCGCGTCTGAGAGCCTCGGATCCAATGTCCATGGTGAATTCCCAAAGTACTTAGGATAGAAACTCACAGACTTACAATCTAAGGGCAGGGAGAGAGAGGTGATGAGCGTGTTAGGGTGTATATATTTATTTGTGTGTGTGTATATATATACGTGCGCATTTACATATGCATCTATATATATTATAGTACTATAAATACTTTCTTACCTGCCTGGGGTGAGAATGGCCCACTGCATGCCAAAGGGGGGCCAGCAAGGACAGAGGGGAGCCACAAGGGGCTGAGGGGGCCACAGGGGGCTGCAGGGGCCACAGAGGGCTGAAGGAGGCCGCAGAGGTTCGCGAGGGGCCACAGGGGGCTGAGGGAGGCCGCAGAGGTCCACGAGGGGCAACGAGCGGTCAGTGGCGACCATAAGGGACTTTGGGGGCCACAGGGCCTGCGGGGGCACAGTGGGGGATCACAGTGGGCCATAAGGGGCTGCAGGGGACCCACAGGAGGTCTGCAGGGGCCATAAGGGGCAGTGGGGGCCACAAAGCCTGTAAGGGGCCCCTGGGGCCTGTGGGGGGCTACAAAGAGCCTTGAGGGGCTGCAAGGGATGCACGGGAGGACCGCAGGGGCCATAAGGAGCTGTGGGGGTCACTGGGCTGGCAGGGGGCACAGGGGTCCCCTGGAGTCTGAGGGCCACAGTAGGCTATGAGGGGGCACAGGGGCCCCACAAGGGACACAGGATATTCTCTGGGCCACATAGGATCTTCAGGGCCACAGGGGACCTGCAAAGGCCACATGGGACCCGAGGGGGCCACAGGGGTCCCTGACACAGGGGATCCTTGGGGGCCACAGAGGATCCTTAGGGACCACAGGGGACCTGCAGGGGCCACATAAGATCCACAGGGGCCTCAGGGGACCCGCGGGGGTCATAAGTCCAGCGAGGGCCACAGGCTTGAAGACCCGCAAGGGCCACAGGGTGGACAGGCGGGAGGCCACAGTGGACCCGTGGGGGCCACAGGGGTCCCTGACACAGGGGTTCCTTGGGGGCCACAGAGGATCCTTAGGGACCACAGGGGACCTGCAGGGACCACATGGGGCTCACAGGGGCCACATAGGACCCACGGGGGCCTCAGGGGACCGGCGGGGGTCATAAGTCCAGCGAGGGCCACAGGCTTGAAGACCCGCAAGGGCCACGGGGTGGACAGGCGGGGGGCCACAGTGGACCCGTGGGGTCCCTCTAGGGTCAGGCAGCTCGGTCCTCCGCCTCTGTGTGTATATATATATATACTTATGTGTACCCAAGGAGTGCTGGAGCATATTATTCATCATCCACTAAAAGACAGTTAATAAAATCACACGGCCTTTTTATAATAACATATACATATAACTACACACGCATGAAACATGTATGCAGGGACTTGTAGCATGACCTGAGACATATGTAATCATAGTTATTTTCCTCTATGTCCCCTGAGGAGCGACGGGGGAGATCCACCCAAGAAGTGACAGACTCTTAAGACATATTATATACATACAAAAATGACGGGGCAATAAAATGTGAAGCCATGGGAATGCTGACACACAATGTAAACCTTTTTGTATTGTGAGGACCCTCGGCGCTCATTGCGAGCCTCTTGTCTCATCTATTTTTGCTCCTCTGAGCACCTTCGTCACTCATTATAAAGAGAGATTTATATTTATCTATATTTAATTAATCAATAATGAATTAATTATTTCTTGAATAAATTTATATACTTTACCTATTTGTAATTAATATATCCAGCAATCAATAGCCTGAAGAGCTGACAATCTGTTTGTATTTTGCGCCACCATACAATGTACAGTGATGTTCCCCGTGCTGTGGGTGATATTTTTGTTGTATTTATTTTTATTTTCTATGTGTTTTTTGTATGTTCGCGGTCCTGCATCTCGTATTTTTTTTTTCTAAGTCCCGCGTTTGTCAAGTGCTTGAAGGATAATGCGATTGCGCATTTACTAAGTGTTTTGTAGCTAAGTCCTACGTGTTTAATTGCCTTCACTGCTCGCCTGCCTTTGTGCTGCAAGTTTAATTGACTTAACAGCTCGCATCGCTAGGCGAGGCTCGCAGGCGATGAGCACCAAGTGCTACACGTTAACGGCTCGCCTCGCTTTGGGAGGCTTGAAGCGATGAGCGCCTTTGGCGCTCATTGCCTAAGTGGTACTTGTTAACGGCTTGCCTTGCTTCGCGAGGTTTGCAAGCCTGTGGCGCTCATCGCCTAACTCGTAAGCACCTTGCAAAGCGTGACGACCTCTCGCAGTTTGACAACTATTATATGTGATACAAAAATATATATTTCCCCTACAGACATTTTGAACATAGCATTACATCCTTAATGCAATCCATAAATGTCATTTATAACTTGTGGTGTCATTTCAACGTATTCCCTAATAATGTATCTCATCTTGTGACTTGGAGATCACGATTGCCAGGACCTTTTATCACTTTTCAGCTCTTGCCCATAACCAAGATGGCGGATCGATAGTCCAGTAACAGATTTCCTTTTCCTAGTCCCAGTAGGCGTAGCCTAAAATAGAAAACGGAAGTGAGCGAGGAATACGGCCTAACCAGGGCTTAGTTGTGAAGAGCTGCGGGGAATTTCTAGACATGTAAGTTTGTGTGACCTATAGTATAAGCGGTGTATGTGCAGCTATACAGGGCCTGAGGAATATGGGACATGGAAAGGAGTCTGACGTCACTAATACACACACTACATATTACATACATACACACATACATACTACATACACATACCACACACACATACATACTACATACCACACACATACATACTACATACTACATACCACACACACACATACTACACACCACACACATACATACTACATACACACACATACATACTACACACACATACATACTACACACCACACACATACATACTACACACCACACACATACATACTACACACCACACACATACATACTACATACACATACATACCACACACACAAATACTTCATACTACATACACATACTACACACCACACACACACATACTACATACCACACATACTACATACCACACATACTACATACCACACACATACATACTACATACCACACATACATACTACACACCACACACATACATACTACACACCACACACATACATACTACATACACATACATACCACACATACTACATACCACACATACTACATACCACACACATACATACTACACACCACACACATACATACTACATACCACACATACTACATACCACACATACTACATACCACACATACTACATACCACACACATACATACTACATACCACACATACATACTACACACCACACACATACATACTACACACCACACACATACATACTACATACACATACATACCACACACACAAATACTTCATACTACATACACATACTACATACCACACACACACATACTACATACCACACATACTACATACCACACATACTACATACCACACATACTACATACCACACACATACATACTACATACCACACATACATACTACACACATACTACACACCACACACATACATACTACACACCACACACATACATACTACATACACATACATACCACACACACAAATACTTCATACTACATACACATACTACATACCACACACACACATACTACATACCACACATACTACATACCACACATACTACATACCACACACATACATACTACATACCACACATACATACTACACACATACTACATACCACACACACACACACATACTACATACTACACACACATACATACTACATACCACACACACACATACATACTACACACACATACTACATACATACTACATATCACTCATTTCCAGGCAGTATATAGGTTTATTCCCATGATATAATATATATAACCCACAGTGAGTGTATGTCCAACTGTATAGTACCCAAGGAACATGGGATCCATACTCTATCTACCTGTGTCTATCTGTCTCTGAGTGTGGATGGGAGGGTGTTTGTTTGTTTGTGGATGGAGGGTGTTTGTGGGTGGAGGGTGTTTGTTTGCGGGTGGAGGGTGTTTGTTTGCGGGTGGAGTGTGTTTGTTTGTTTGCGGGGGGAGTGTGTTTGTTTGCGGGGGGAGTGTGTGTGTTTGTTTGCGGGGGGAGTGTGTTTGTTTGTTTGCGGGGGGGGTGTGTTTGTTTGTGGGGGAGGGTGCTTGTTTGTTTGCGGGGGGGTGCTTGTTTGTTTGCGGGTGGAGGGTGCTTGTTTGCGGGTGGAGGGTGCTTGTTTGCGGGTGGAGGGTGCTTGTTTGCTTGTGGGAGGGTGCTTGCGGGTGGGAGGGTGCTTGTTTGTTTGCGGGTGGAGGGTGCTTGTTTGTTTGCGGGTGGAGGGTGCTTGTTTGTTTGCGGGTGGAGGGTGCTTGTTTGTTTGCGGGTGGAGGGTGCTTGTTTGCGGGTGGAGGGTGCTTGTTTGCGGGTGGAGGGTGCTTGTTTGCGGGTGGAGGGTGCTTGTTTGTTTGCGGGTGGAGGGTGCTTGTTTGCGGGTGGAGGGTGCTTGTTTGTTTGCGGGTGGAGGGTGCTTGTTTGTTTGCGGGTGGAGGGTGCTTGTTTGTTTGCGGGTGGAGGGTGCTTGTTTGCGGGTGGGAGGGTGCTTGTTTGCGGGTGGGAGGGTGCTTGTTTGCGGGTGGGAGGGTGCTTGCGGGTGGGAGGGTGTTTGTTTGCTTGTGGGAGGGTGCTTGTTTGCGGGTGGGAGGGTGCTTGCTTGTTTGCGGGTGGAGGGTGCTTGCGTGTCTCCACATACAGTGTCCTGAAACTTTTATTCAAAATGTTTGTCTCTACACACAGTGTCTTGCAAAAGTATTCACCCCCTGACTTTTTACCTATTTTGTTACATTACAGCCTTAAGTTCAATGTTTTCTTAATCTGAATTTTATGTGGCGGATCAGAAAACAATAGTCTAAGTTGGTGAAGTGAAATGAGAAAAATATATACATAAAACTATATTTTAGAAAATTGTCATGTGCGTATGTATTCACCCCCTTTGTTATGAAGCCCATAAAAAGCTCCGGTGCAACCAATTACCTTTAGAAGTCACATAATTAGTGAAATGATGTCCACCTGTGTGCAATCTAAGGGTCACATGATCTCTCATTACATATACACACCTTTTTTGAAAGGCCCCAGAGGCTGCAACACCTAAGCAAAAGGCAGGGGAGGGGGGAGAGACAAGAGGGGGGGAGAGACGAGGGGGGGGAGAGACGAGGGGGGGGAGAGACGAGTGGGGGGAGAGACGAGTGGGGGAAAGGGGGGGGGGGAGAGACGAGTGGGGGAAAGGGGGGGGGGAGAGACGAGTGGGGGAAAGGGGGGGGGGAGAGACGAGTGGGGGAAAGGGGGGGGGGAGAGACGAGTGGGGGAAAGGGGGGGAGAGACGAGTGAGGGAGAGGGGGGGGAGAGGGGGTAAGAGACAAGTGGAGGGGAGAGACGCAGGGGAGGGTGGGGAGAGACGAATGGGGAGAGGGGGGGAAGAGACATGGGGGAGGGGGGGAAGAGACATGGGGGAGGGGGGGAAGAGACATGGGGGAGGGGGGGAAGAGACATGGGGGAGGGGGGGAAGAGACATGGGGGAGGGGGGGTAGAGACATGGGGGAGGGGGGGAAGAGAGGCAGGGGAGGGGGGAGAGAGGCAGGTCAGAGGGGCGGAAGAGACGCAGTGGAGGGAAGGGAAGAGACGAGTGGGGGGAAGAGACGCGGGGGGAGAGGGGGGGAAGAGACGCAGGGGGGAAGAGACGCGGGGGGGAGTGGGCAAAGGAGACCCGGGGGGGGAGTGGGCAAAGGAGACCCGGGGGGGGAGTGGGCAAAGGAGACCCGGGGGGGAGTGGTCAAAGGAGACGCTGGGGGGAGTGGGCAAAGGAGACGCTGGGGGGAGTGGGCAAAGGAGACGCGGGGGGAGGGGGAAGAGACGCGGGTGAAGGGGGTGGGCAAAGGAGACGCTAGTGAGGGGGGAAGGGGGCAAAAGACGCGGGGGGAGAGGGGGGGAAGAGATGCAGGGGAGGGGGGAGTGGGCAAAGGAGACGTGGGGGGAGTGGGCAAAGGAGACGTGGGGGGAGTGGGCAAAGGAGACGCGGGGGGAGTGGGCAAAGGAGACGAGGGGAGAAGAGACGCGGGGGAGGGGGGAAGAGACGCGGGTGAAGGGGGTGGGCAAAGGAGACGCCGGTGAGGGGGGAAAGGGGGTAAAAGACGCGGGGGGAAGAGACGCAGGGGAGGGGGGAGTGGGCAAAGGAGACGCTGGGGAGGGGGAGAGGAGGGTGGAAAGGAGACGCGGGGGGGGGGTGGTATATCTGCTGTCCATGCTGCACATTATTCGGGATATTGCCTGGTGGTAATAATGTGACGCAACTATTATATATATATATACTTCCTCCTCCTGCAGTATTATATTACTAGCGAATTGCCCGTCAAAAAATGACGGCAATGAAATTATAAGGTAGCTAATGCTGTTTGGTGTGTAATAATGACATATATAATACATTAATAAATGAATATACTTGACCTATTTTAAAGCATTGTGTGGAAGAGCTGTGAATCTGTGTTGATGTTGCTGCAGCATTAGTGGTGTGGAGCTGCTGTGTAAGCGTGGTGAATGTGTGCAGTGTAATAGTGTGCGTGCGCGAGGCCAAACCGTTGTCGTAGTCGTGTACTTCCGCATTGGCGTAAAATGGCGAGTAATGTGTGGTATGCGTCTTAGAGGAATATCCATAGGTGTCTTGTGGTGTTTTGCGAGTTTAGAGTGCTGTAGCCTCGTTTTCGTTTTGTTCGGCGGCCATTTTTTCTCTCGCTTCAAATTTTTTTTAGTCTCTAAACTGTTTTATTTGGAGTCAAATCGAGGTGTAAGTTGTATTTTTGAGGTGCTGGGTGCTCCCTCTTGGTGTAGGTAAGTTTTTTATGTATGTGCTGTGTGTATGTATTGTGTTTGACATTTTGTAATGTTCGCGAGTTGCGTCCGAGTGTTGCGAGTCCGTAATGTGTGTGAACGTGTGTCGTATGTTGTTTGCGAGTGTCGTAATGTGTGTGTCGTACTGTTTGGGTTGCGACGTGAAGTTTGCGAGGGTCGCAGTTGCTGGCATGGAGCGCCTTCGGCGCTCCATGCCAGCAACTGAGACCCTCGGGCAGTGCCCTCGCTTCGCGAGGGCCGCGACTCGCGTAGCGAGCCCGCGGCGTTAGCAACAACTCGTACGCTCACAACTATATATGTGACTAGCGAATTGCCCGTCAAAAAATGACGGCAATCAAATCGTAAGGTACCTAATGCTGTTTGGTGTGTAATACTAAAATATATAATACATTAATAAATGAATATACTTTACCTATTTTGAAGCATTGTGATGAAGAGCTGGCAATGTGTGTTGATGTTGCTGCAGCATTAGTGGTGTGGAGCTGCTGTGTAAGCGTGATGAATGTGTGCAGTGTAACACTGTGCGTGCGCGAGACCAAACCGTTAGCGTAGTCGTGTACTTCCGCATTGGCGTAAAATGGCGAGTAATGTGTGGTATAGGTCTGTATCGGAATATCCGTAGGTGTTTTGTGGTGTTTTGCGAGTTTATAGTGCTGTAGCCTCGTTTTCGTTTTGTTCGGCGGCCATTTTTTCTGTCGCTTAGAATTTTTTTAGTCTCTAAACTGTTTTATGTCGCGGAAAATCGAGGTGTAAGTTGCATTTTTGAGGTCCTGGGTGCTCCCTCTTGGTGTAGGTAAGTTTTTTATGTATGTGCTGTGTGTATGTATTGTGTTTTAAATGTTTGTATGTCGGCGTGTTGCGTCCGATGTTTGCGAGGTCGTAATGTGTGGTAACGTGTTTCGTACGTTGTTTGCGTTCCTCGTAAAAATTAGCGAGTGTCGTAATTTGTGTGTCGTGTTTTTTGAGTAGCGACGTGAATTTTGCGAGTGTCGTAATTTGTGTGTCGTGTTTTTTGCGTAGCGACGTGAATTTTGCGAGGGTTTGAGGCCCTTGCCCAGTGACCTCGCCAGCAACTGAGGCCCTCGCTTCGCGAGGGGCCTCAGTTGCTGACATGGAGCGCCTTCGGCGCTCCATGCCAGCAACTGAGGCCCTTGCCCAGTGACCTCGCTTCGCGAGGCCCGCGGGCTCGCTACGCAAGCCCGCAAGCGTGAGCAACGACTCGTACGCTCACAACTATATATGTGATACTTCCTCCTCCTACAGTAATATATATATACTAGCGACTTGCCCGTCAAAAAATGACGCAATGGACTTGTAAGGTAGCTAATGCTGTTTAGTGTATAATAATGACATATATAATACATGAATAAATGAATATACTTTACCTATTTTGAAGCATTGTGTTGAAGAGCTGGCAATCTGTTTTGATGTTGCTGCAGCATTAGTGGTGTGGAGCTGCTGTGTGAGCGCGCTGAATGTGTGCAGTGTAATAGTGTGCGTGCGCGTGACGAAAACGTTAGCTTAGTGGTGTACTTCCACATTGGCGTAAAATGGCGGGTAATGTGTGGTATGCGTCTTAGAGGAATATCCGTAGGTCTTTTGTGGTGTTTTGCGAGTTTCTTGTGGTGTTTTGCGTGTTTAGAGTGCTGTAGCCTCGTTTTCATTTTGTTCAGCGGCCATTTTTTCTGTCGCTTAGCGAATTTGTTAGTGTCTAAACTCTTTTATTTTGAGTGACATCGAGGTGTAAGTTGCTTTTTTGATGCCCCTCTTGCTTTTTATGTATGCGCTGTGTGTATTTATTGTGTTTTTCATGTTCGCGAGTTGCGTCCGAGTGTTGCGAGGTCGTAATGTGTGTTAACGTGTCTCGTATGTTGTTTGCGTTGCAAGGTAAAGTTTGCGAGGGTCGTAGTTGGTGTGTCGTGTTGTTTGCGGGGTCGCGGTTGTTGTGTGGTTGTTCGCGCTCCATGCCAGCAACTGAGGCCCTCGCCCGCGGTTCTCGCTACGGCTCTGGCTGGCTCGCCTGCTCACAGCTATATATGTGATTGGATTATATGTCTATAATTTAATGGCCATTTATTGCCTCCAAAACACGTAAACTCTTGGGTTAGTTACAATATAAGATATTTTGAAGACTTTTTTAGTATTTTTAGGATTATTATTTACGAATACGAAGAAATAAAATAATATCAGATCTGTCTCCACAAACATGGAGTTAGAGGTCATGTGACCGTCTGGTCTGGGTTGTTATAATGTATATGGGTGACCGATACTAGTTTGGTATTAATGTATTTTGCCGTCTCTGTTGTTTGTGTGATAATATCTGACCGTAAAGACGCGCAACAAATCCCAGCGTGTGGCGGCCTCATGTTTGTGCTGACCGTAAAGACACGCAACAAATCCCAGCGTGTGACCGCCTCATGTTTGTGCTGACCGTAAAGACACGCAACAAATCCCAGCGTGTCGGCCGCCTCATGTTTGTGCTGACCGTAAAGACACGCAACAAATCCCAGCGTGTCGGCCGCCTCATGTTTGTGCTGACCGGAAAGACACGCAACAAATCCCAGCGTGTCGGCCGCCTCATGTTTGTGCTGACCGTAAAGACACGCAACAAATCCCAGCGTGTCGGCCGCCTCATGTTTGTGCTGACCGTAAAGACACGCAACAAATCCCAGCGTGTCGGCCGCCTCATGTTTGTGCTGACCGTAAAGACACGCAAGAAATCCAAGCGTGTCGGCCGCCTCATGTTTGTACTGACCGTAAAGACACGCAACAAATCCCAGCGTGTGACCGCCTCATGTTTGTACTGACCGTAAAGACACGCAACAAATCCCAGCGTGTCGGCCGCCTCATGTTTGTGCTGACCGTAAAGACACGCAACAAATCCCAGCGTGTCGGCCGCCTCATGTTTGTGCTGACCGTAAAGACACGCAACAAATCCCAGCGTGTCGGCCGCCTCATGTTTGTGCTGACCGTAAAGACACGCAACAAATCCCAGCGTGTCGGCCGCCTCATGTTTGTGCTGACCGTAAAGACACGCAACAAATCCCAGCGTGTCGGCCGCCTCATGTTTGTGCTGACCGTAAAGACACGCAACAAATCCCAGCGTGTCGGCCGCCTCATGTTTGTGCTGACCGTAAAGACACGCAACAAATCCCAGCGTGTCGGCCGCCTCATGTTTGTGCTGACCGTAAAGACACGCAACAAATCCCAGCGTGTCGGCCGCCTCATGTTTGTGCTGACCGTAAAGACACGCAACAAATCCCAGCGTGTCGGCCGCCTCATGTTTGTGCTGACCGTAAAGACACGCAACAAATCCCAGCGTGTCGGCCGCCTCATGTTTGTGCTGACCGTAAAGACACGCAACAAATCCCAGCGTGTCGGCCGCCTCATGTTTGTGCTGACCGTAAAGACACGCAACAAATCCCAGCGTGTCGGCCGCCTCATGTTTGTGCTGACCGTAAAGACACGCAACAAATCCCAGCGTGTCGGCCGCCTCATGTTTGTGCTGACCGTAAAGACACGCAACAAATCCCAGCGTGTCGGCCGCCTCATGTTTGTGCTGACCGTAAAGACACGCAACAAATCCCAGCGTGTGACCGCCTCATGTTTGTGCTGACCGTAAAGACACGCAACAAATCCCAGCGTGTCGGCCGCCTCATGTTTGTGCTGACCGTAAAGACACGCAACAAACCCCAGCGTGTCGGCCGCCTCATGTTTGTGCTGACCGTAAAGACACGCAACAAATCCCAGCGTGTCGGCCGCCTCATGTTTGTGCTGACCGTAAAGACACGCAACAAATCCCAGCGTGTCGGCCGCCTCATGTTTGTGCTGACCGTAAAGACACGCAACAAATCCCAGCGTGTCGGCCGCCTCATGTTTGTGCTGACCGTAAAGACACGCAACAAATCCCAGCGTGTCGGCCGCCTCATGTTTGTGCTGACCGTAAAGACACGCAACAAATCCCAGCGTGTCGGCCGCCTCATGTTTGTGCTGACCGTATAGACACGCAACAAATCCCAGCGTGTCGGCCGCCTCATGTTTGTGCTGACCGTAAAGACACGCAACAAATCCCAGCGTGTCGGCCGCCTCATGTTTGTGCTGACCGTATAGACACGCAACAAATCCCAGCGTGTCGGCCGCCTCATGTTTGTGCTGACCGTATAGACACGCAACAAATCCCAGCGTGTGGCGGCCTCATGTTTGTGCTGACCGTAAAGACACGCAACAAATCCCAGCATGGCAGTCGTATTTTTGTTTGTGCTGACCGTAAAGACACGCAACAAATCCCAGCATGGCAGTCGTATTTTTGTTTGTGCTGACCGTAAAGACACGCAACAAATCCCAGCATGGCAGTCGTATTTTTGTTTGTGCTGACCGTAAAGACACGCAACAAATCCCAGCATGGCAGTCGTATTTTTGTTTGTGCTGACCGTAAAGACACGCAACAAATCCCATTGTGTGACAGTTTCATGTTTTTTTCAGTGACAAAGTGACACCATCAGTTCTCTTGTAGTCCTGAAGAAGAGACAAATATGAGGAGTCCCCGGGAGATTAAAGAGGAGGAAATTCCTGTAACGATCAGTGACGGTGAGTAATATCTTGTGGGCAATTATCACTTCAGTCTATATTGATGTTTACAGTGGATATAAAAAGTCTACACACCCCTGTTAAAATGTCAGGTTTCTGTGCTGTAAAAAAATGAGACAAAGATAAATCATTTCAGAACTTTTTCCACCTTTAATGTGACCTATAAACTGTACAACTCAATTGAAAAACAAACTGAAATCTTTTAGGTGGAGGGAAGAAAAATAATGTGGTTGCATAAGTCTGCACACCCTCTTATAACTGGGGATGTAGCTGTGTTCAGAATTAAGCAATCACATTCCAAATCATGTTAAATAGGAGTCAGAATACACCTGCCGTCATTTAAAGTGCCTCTGATTAACCCCAAATAAAGTTCAGCTGCTCTAGTTGGTCTTTCCTGGAATTTTCTTAGTAGCATCCCAAAAGCCATGGTCCACAGAGAGCTTCCAAAGCATCAGAGGGATCTCATTGATAAAAGGTATCAGTCAGGAGAAGGGTACAAAAGAATTTCCAAGGCATTAGATATACCATGGAACACAGTGAAGACAGTCATCATCAAGTGGAGAAAATATGGCACAACAGTGACATTACCAAGAACTGGAGCTCCCTCCAAAAGTGATGAAAAGACGAGAAGAAAACTGGTCTGGGAGGCTACCAAGAGGCCTACAGCAACATTAAAGGTGCTGCAGGAATATCTGGCAAGTACTGGCTGTGTGGTACATGTGACAACAGTCTCCCGTATTCTTCATATGTCTGGGCTATGGGGTAGAGTGGCAAGACGAAAGCCTTTTCTTACGAAGAAAAACATCCAAGCCAGGCTACATTTTGCAAAAACACATCTGAAGTCTCCCAAAAGCATGTGGGAAAATGTGTTATGGTCTGATGAAACCAAGGTTGGACTTTTTGGCCATGATTCCAAAAGATATGTTTGGTGCAAAAACAACACTGCACATCACCAAAAGAACACCATACCCACAGTGACGCATGGTGGTGGCAGCATCATGCTTTGGGGCTGGAACTGGGGCCTTAGTTACGATAGAGGGAATTATGAACAGTTCCAAATACCAGTCAATATTGGCACAAAACCTTCAGGCTTCTGCTAGAAAGCTGAACATAAGGAGGAACTTCATCTTTCAGCATGACAACGACCCAAAGCATACATCCAAATCACCAAAGGAATGGCTTCACCAGAAGAAGATTCAAGTTTTGGAATGGCCCAGCCAGAGCCCAGACCTAAATCCGATTGTGATCTAAAGAGGGCTGTGCCCAGGAGATGCCCTCGCAATCTGACAGAGCAAAGAAGAGCGGGCAAATCTTGCCAAGTCAAAATGTGCCATGCTGATAGACTCATACCCAAAAAGACTGATCACAAGGGGCTTCAACAAAGTATTAGTGTAAGGGTGTGCAGACTTATGCAACCATATTATTTTATTTTTATATTTTTTCTTCCCTCTACCTAAAAGATTTCAGTTTGTTTTTCAATTGAGTTGTACAGTTTATAGGTCACATTAAAGGTGGAAAAAGTTCTGAAATGATTTATCTTTCATTTTTTTACAGCACAGAAACCTGACATTTTAACAGGGGGTGTGTAGACTTTTTATATCCATTGTGTGTATATTTATATATATATATATATATATATATACATATATACACACATATACACATCTCTATCTATCTGTATCTCCATACACCCGGGGTCTGTTTCCTTAGATATTTAACGTCAGATAGTTGTGTAAATCTGTACAAACGCAGGGGCTTCTCTCTCTCTGTGACTAACAGGACCCCAAGATGGAAATCTATATCCTGACTTAATTAATGAGGAGGGAGAATATGAGAGAGATAAGAAGTCTGGTCACCAGATGGGATCCCATTCAGACCCCTGTACAGGTGAGTGATAATAATAATAATACAGGAATATTATAGGAATATATTATAATTAATATGTATTTAAATAGCACAATAAGCTCCAAGTATAAGGAATTATTTATTATTATTTACTATTAAACTGTGAGCTCAGCACAGATTGTGCACATATGGTCTCTATGGGCGCTACACGTACACTCACCCACTTACCTCACTCCCTATGGGCGCTACACGTACACTCACCCACTTACCTCACTCTCTATGGGCGCTACACGTACACTCACCCACTTACATCACTCCCTATGGGCGCTACACGTACACTCACCCACTTACCTCACTCCCTATGTACTCTACACGTACACTCACCCACTTACCTCACTCTCTATGGACGCTACACGTACACTCACCCCACTTACCTCACTCCCTATGGGCTCTACACATACACTCACCCACTTACCTCAGTCCCTATGGACTCTACAAGTACACTCACCCACTTACATCACTCCCTATGGGCGCTACACGTACACTCACCCACTTACCTCACTCCCTATGGGCGCTACACGTACACTCACCCACTTACCTCATTCCCTATGGGCTCTACACGTACACTCACCCACTTACCTCACTCCCTATGGGCTCTACACATACACTCACCCACTTACCTCACTCCCTATGGGCACAACACGTACACTCACCCACTTACCTCACTCTCTATGGGCGCTACACGTACATTCACCCCACTTACCTCACTCCCTATGGACTCTACTCGTACACTCACCCACTTACCTCACTCCCTATGGACTCTACACGTACACTCACCCCACTTACCTCACTCCCTATGGACTCTACACGTACACTCACCCACTTACCTCACTCCCTATGGACTCTACACGTACACTCACCCACTTACCTCACTCCCTATGGACTCTACACGTACACTCACCCACTTACCTCACTCCCTATGGACTCTACACGTACACTCACCCCACTTACCTCACTCCCTATGGACTCTACACGTACACTCACCCACTTACCTCACTCTCTATGGGCGCTACACGTACACTCACCCACTTACCTCACTCCCTATGGACTCTACAAGTACACTCACCCACTTACCTCACTCTCTATGGGCGCTACACGTACACTCACCCACTTACCTCACTCCCTATGGACTCTACACGTACACTCACCCACTTACCTCACTCCCTATGGACTCTACACGTACACTCACCCACTTACCTCACTCCCTATGGACTCTACACGTACACTCACCCACTTACCTCACTCCCTATGGACTCTACACGTACACTCACCCACTTACCTCACTCCCTATGGACTCTACACGTACACTCACCCACTTACCTCACTCCCTATGGGCTCTACACTTACACTCACCCACTTACCTCACTCCCTATGGACTCTACACGTACACTCACCCACTTACCTCACTCTCTATGGACGCTACACGTACACTCACCCCACTTACCTCACTCCCTATGGGCTCTACACATACACTCACCCACTTACCTCAGTCCCTATGGACTCTACAAGTACACTCACCCACTTACATCACTCCCTATGGGCGCTACACGTACACTCACCCACTTACCTCACTCCCTATGGGCGCTACACGTACACTCACCCACTTACCTCATTCCCTATGGGCTCTACACGTACACTCACCCACTTACCTCACTCCCTATGGGCTCTACACATACACTCACCCACTTACCTCACTCCCTATGGGCGCTACACGTACACTCACCCACTTACCTCACTCTCTATGGGCGCTACACGTACACTCACCCCACTTACCTCACTCCCTATGGACTCTACACGTACACTCACCCACTTACCTCACTCCCTATGGACTCTACACGTACACTCACCCACTTACCTCACTCCCTATGGACTCTACACGTACACTCACCCCACTTACCTCACTCCCTATGGACTCTACACGTACACTCACCCACTTACCTCACTCCCTATGGACTCTACAAGTACACTCACCCACTTACCTCACTCCCTATGGGCGCTACACGTACACTCACCCACTTACCTCACTCTCTATGGGCGCTACACGTACACTCACCCACTTACCTCACTCCCTATGGACTCTACACGTACACTCACCCACTTACCTCACTCCCTATGGACTCTACACGTACACTCACCCACTTACCTCACTCCCTATGGACTCTACACGTACACTCACCCACTTACCTCACTCCCTATGGACTCTACACGTACACTCACCCACTTACCTCACTCCCTATGGACTCTACACGTACACTCACCCACTTACCTCACTCCCTATGGACTCTACACGTACACTCACCCACTTACCTCACTCCCTATGGACTCTACACGTACACTCACCCACTTACCTCACTCCCTATGGACTCTACACGTACACTCACCCACTTACCTCACTCCCTATGGGCTCTACACTTACACTCACCCACTTACCTCACTCCCTATGGACTCTACACGTACACTCACCCACTTACCTCACTCTCTATGGACGCTACACGTACACTCACCCCACTTACCTCACTCCCTATGGGCTCTACACATACACTCACCCACTTACCTCAGTCCCTATGGACTCTACAAGTACACTCACCCACTTACATCACTCCCTATGGGCGCTACACGTACACTCACCCACTTACCTCACTCCCTATGGGCGCTACACGTACACTCACCCACTTACCTCACTCCCTATGGACTCTACACGTACACTCACCCCACTTACCTCACTCCCTATGGACTCTACACGTACACTCGCCCACTTACCTCACTCCCTATGGACTCTACACGTACACTCGCCCACTTACCTCACTCCCTATGGACTCTACACGTACACTCACCCCACTTACCTCACTCCCTATGGACTCTACACGTACACTCACCCACTTACCTCACTCCCTATGGACTCTACAAGTACACTCACCCACTTACCTCACTCCCTATGGGCGCTACACGTACACTCACCCACTTACCTCACTCTCTATGGGCGCTACACGTACACTCACCCACTTACCTCACTCCCTATGGACTCTACACGTACACTCACCCACTTACCTCACTCCCTATGGACTCTACACGTACACTCACCCACTTACCTCACTCCCTATGGACTCTACACGTACACTCACCCACTTACCTCACTCCCTATGGACTCTACACGTACACTCACCCACTTACCTCACTCCCTATGGACTCTACACGTACACTCACCCACTTACCTCACTCCCTATGGACTCTACACGTACACTCACCCACTTACCTCACTCCCTATGGACTCTACACGTACACTCACTCCACTTACCTCACTCCCTATGGACTCTACTCATACACTCACCCACTTACCTCAATCCCTATGGACTCTACTCATACACTCACCCACTTACCTCAATCACTATGGACTCTACACGTACACTCACCCACTTACCTCACTCCCTATGGACTCTACTCATACACTCACCCACTTACCTCAATCCCTATGGACTCTACTCATACACTCACCCACTTACCTCAATCCCTATGGACTCTACACGTACACTCACCCACTTACCTCACTCCCTATGGGCTCTACACGTACACTCACTCACTTACCTCACTCTCTATGGGCGCTACACGTACACTCACCCCACTTACCTCACTCCATATATTGGTAAATACATCATCTGTAAGTGACGCCCTCCTGTGTGTTCCCGTCATCCAGTGATGCACTCTATGGACACTACACGTACACTCACTTACCTCACTCTCTATGGACTCTACACGTACACTCACCCACTTACATCACTCCCTATGGGCGCTACACGTACACTCACCCACTTACCTCACTCCCTATGGGCGCTACACGTACACTCACCCACTTACCTCACTCCCTATGGGCTCTACACATACACTCACCCACTTACCTCACTCCCTATGGACGCTACACGTACACTCACCCCACTTACCTCACTCTCTATGGACTCTACACATACACTCACCCACTTACCTCACTCCCTATGGACTCTACAAGTACACTCACCCACTTACCTCACTCCCTATGGGCGCTACACGTACACTCACCCACTTACCTCACTCCCTATGGGCGCTACACGTACACTCACCCACTTACCTCACTCTCTATGGGCGCTACACGTACACTCACCCCACTTACCTCACTCCCTATGGACTCTACACGTACACTCACCCACTTACCTCACTCCCTATGGACTCTACACGTACACTCACCCACTTACCTCACTCCCTATGGACTCTACACGTACACTCACCCACTTACCTCACTCCCTATGGACTCTACACGTACACTCACCCACTTACCTCACTCCCTATGGACTCTACACGTACACTCACTCACTTACCTCACTCTCTATGGACTCTACACGTACACTCACCCACTTACATCACTCCCTATGGGCGCTACACATACACTCACCCACTTACCTCACTCCCTATGGGCGCTACACGTACACTCACCCACTTACCTCACTCCCTATGGGCTCTACACATACACTCACCCCACTTACCTCACTCTCTATGGACTCTACACATACACTCACCCACTTACCTCACTCCCTATGGACTCTACAAGTACACTCACCCACTTACCTCAATCCCTATGGGCGCTACACGTACACTCACCCACTTACCTCACTCCCTATGGGCGCTACACGTACACTCACCCACTTACCTCACTCTCTATGGGCGCTACATGTACACTCACCCCACTTACCTCACTCCCTATGGACTCTACACGTACACTCACCCACTTACCTCACTCCCTATGGACTCTACACGTACACTCACCCACTTACCTCACTCCCTATGGACTCTACACGTACACTCACCCACTTACCTCACTCCCTATGGACTCTACACGTACACTCACCCACTTACCTCACTCCCTATGGACTCTACACGTACACTCACCCACTTACCTCACTCCCTATGGACTCTACACGTACACTCACCCACTTACCTCACTCCCTATGGACTCTACACGTACACTCACCCACTTACCTCACTCCCTATGGACTCTACACGTACACTCACCCACTTACCTCACTCCCTATGGACTCTACACGTACACTCACCCACTTACCTCACTCCCTATGGACTCTACACGTACACTCACCCACTTACCTCACTCTCTATGGGCGCTACACGTACACTCACCCACTTACCTCATTCCCTATATTGGTAAATACATCACCTGTAAGTGACGCCCTCCTGCGTGTTCCCATCATCCAGTGATGCTCTCTATGGACTCTACACGTACACTCACCCACTTACCTCACTCCTCATATTGATAGATACATTACCTGTGACATCCTCCTTTGTGCTCCCATGATGCACTCTGTGGACATTTAATTCTGTAATCTAAAAACACCTGAGGGTCTTCGGAGCCAACCAGATCTCAGACTCACAGACTCACAGATGTTTTTGAACTATAAAGACGTCTTTAGTTATATTACATATATTTTATTCAGGAAAATGTGTCCTACAGTTTGACGTCGTACATAATGATAACATGCCAATATAATTATCTTATATATATCTGTACAGGCAGCGAAACAGGGAAGCCATCGGTTTTGTCAAAGCCTCATCCAGAAGAAGAGACGAACGTGAGGAGTCACGTGGAGATCGGTAAAGGTGAGTGTCCCCCTCTTACTATCTTATATTTCACGTTTAATAAAATTAAATAGACCCAGATGGACTTTATTTGGTTAAATGAAAGCCACTGATTTTCCTAGTCTATTTGATGGTTTTTGGGGCTAAATCTATTTATTACATCAGTTTTTTTTTCTCTAACGTTTTCTTGTTCTTGACACTCGTACTAATGATTACTTCAGATGTAATACATTGCCAAATAGACAAAAACAGATAGAATCTACATAATCCTTGAAGAAAAACTACTGCCAAGACAAATCTAGGCATTCCAAGAACATAGACCAGATCTAATACCAGTATGTATGTAAAATAATGGCACACTGGCGGCCCGTTATTACTTTTTGTTACGGGTTCCACATATTCAATGGACTCAGACCCGCAATTACAGGCTCATGAGCCCGTACGTAGCATTTCAGAGCCTGATCATGATCAATTAAGCAAGTCCTTAAGTGACTGTTTAGTCCGAGCCAATAGTAAATGAGACCGCCATCATGAAGTCAATAAAACATGGCTTTTTAAGGACAAATCATTTAGTGTTTAAAAGTACGATTTGCGATTGGACTCGCAATCCAGAAATGTTGAGATCTTTAAAAATTAATAAATCAACTGGTCTAGTACATGTGGGTTCCTTGATATGTATTAACCCATTGATTGCTGAGATCGATAGATTTCTGAGGATTTGCAAGCTTGAGACTGTTGTGCAATTCACCTTTCATTGCTTTCCAGTAGTGTGTATATTTGCTTTTGCCATGTTGCGGGTCCTATCTAGTACTCGTATCATTTTGTTATACATTTGCCATTTACGGGTTTGAAGGAAATTGTTGGCTTGTTGATTTGTTGCAATTGAGTATCCATTTGCGTTTTTAGCACTTTGTCGTGTTACATCCAGGATTTGAGGGCCCCCCACACATCAGTTTTATCTCTCTGGGCCATGCCTTTTGTGTTCAATATCTCCGAGCCCAGCAAAACACATGTATCGTTGACTCATTTTACAGATATCACAAAACACCTAAAGCCTTTCCCCATACCCTGCCACCAAGGTTACCGACCCTAACCCTATCGCTCGTTTCTAGATCTGATTTCACAGAGGCCATAAAATTACTTCCCATTTTTTGACTATCTGAGGCCAGGGAGGATGCATTCATAGCTGCTCTCGGTGGTCATATATCCACATACATGCTTGTAGAAACTTAACCCTTTGTCCCATAAGTGACTGAAACACTTTATATCATATTAGCATACCCTAGTGTCTACTTCTAGCACAAATACATTATTTCAACGTTATACGATAACCCAAATCACCTTATTACATCAAATCAGTATTCTCAACATTAAAAGATTACTTTGAAAGGTGGCTTTCATAACGGTGTCTTGTCCTAACCACAACCTCACAGGCCTGCTCCTTGGGGATTTAGGGTACTGGATCAGGTGGGGTTCAGGGGTCCCCCATCATGGTAAGGAAAACATACCTGCCTAAGAGTATTTACCAAAAATGTGTGTGGAGGAATAAATCTCCAAAATACTAATAAGGTACAAGATGTGAAAGTATCTACAACCGTGGCGGATCGCGGGCCCCCTCGAGTCGGATGTAATGTAAACCTCAATCTACTCTGGGGCTGCTAAGCCTAGATTTACAGCCTTATTAAATTGTGATTCAGCCAATTGAATAGGGCTCTATTTAAGCATATTGAATATTTTTTTTTACAGAAGTTTTTAGATAGTGAGACCTCGCTTTTGGATAGAAGATCAGTAACTAAAAATACGCTCTGTGCTTATATAGAGCCCTATTCAATTGTCCGAATCGCAATGTAATAAGGCTGTTGGTGTTTTTGCTACTTGAGTGTTTATATGTATAAGAAGGTAATTCCCTATTTTACATGGCATTATACAGCCATCTTAGATCTAGTTTTATTCATTTCTTATTAGATCTAGTATATGTCATTGGGATATCTCTATGTTTCTTCATTGGTTTATGTAGATTCAGCCGCGTGTTTTGTCTAATACATATTTTGTTGTTGCCGATTTCTTTTTTTAAATTTTTAACATCAGTGTTTTTCCTTAGATTCTTTTAAAAAGACTTTGCTCTCCATCTCACCGCTCCCCAGCTCCTCCAAGGGTCTTCTCCCAACGACCTCTTGTTTCCTCCCCCTGCTCTTCTCCCAACGACCTCTTGTTTCCTCCTCCTGCTCTTCTCCCAACGACCTCTTGTTTCCTCCTCCTGCTCTTCTCCCAACGACCTCTTGTTTCCTCCTCCTGCTCTTCTCCCAACGACCTCTTGTTTCCTCCTTCAATGCTCTTCTCCCAACGACCTCTTGTTTCCTCCTCCAATGCTCTTCTCCCAACGACCTCTTGTTTCCTCCTCCAATGCTCTTCTCCCAACGACCTCTTGTTTCCTCCTCCAATGCTCTTCTCCCAACGACCTCTTGTTTCCTCCTCCAATGCTCTTCTCCCAACGACCTCTTGTTTCCTCCTCCTGCTCTTCTCCCAACGACCTCTTGTTTCCTCCTCCAATGCTCTTCTCCCAACGACCTCTTGTTTCCTCCTCCAATGCTCTTCTCCCAACGACCTCTTGTTTCCTCCTCCAATGCTCTTCTCCCAACGACCTCTTGTTTCCTCCTCCAATGCTCTTCTCCCAACGACCTCTTGTTTCCTCCTCCAATGCTCTTCTCCCAACGACCTCTTGTTTCCGCCCCCTGCTCTTCTCCCAACGACATCTTGTTTCCTCCTTCAATGCTCTTCTCCCAACGACCTCTTGTTTCCTCCTCCAATGCTCTTCTCCCAACGACCTTTTGTTTCCGCCCCCTGCTCTTCTCCCAACGACATCTTGTTTCCTCCTCCAATGCTCTTCTCCCAAAGACCTCTTGTTTCCTCCCTCTGCTCTTCTCCCAACGACCTCTTGTTTCCTCCTCCTGCTCTTCTCCCAACGACCTCTTGTTTCCTCCTTCAATGCTCTTCTCCCAACGACCTCTTGTTTCCTCCTCCAATGCTCTTCTCCCAACGACCTTTTGTTTCCGCCCCCTGCTCTTCTCCCAACGACATCTTGTTTCCTCCTCCAATGCTCTTCTCCCAAAGACCTCTTGTTTCCTCCCTCTGCTCTTCTCCCAACGACCTCTTGTTTCCTCCTCCTGCTCTTCTCCCAACGACCTCTTGTTTCCTCCTCCTGCTCTTCTCCCAACGACCTCTTGTTTCCTCCTCCTGCTCTTCTCCCAACGACCTCTTGTTTCCTCCTCCTGCTCTTCTCCCAACGACCTCTTGTTTCCTCCTCCTGCTCTTCTCCCAACGACCTCTTGTTTCCTCCTCCAATGCTCTTCTCCCAACGACCTCTTGTTTCCTCCTCCAATGCTCTTCTCCCAACGACCTCTTGTTTCCTCCTCCAATGCTCTTCTCCCAACGACCTCTTGTTTCCTCCTCCAATGCTCTTCTCCCAACGACCTCTTGTTTCCTCCTCCAATGCTCTTCTCCCAACGACCTCTTGTTTCCTCCTCCAATGCTCTTCTCCCAACGACCTCTTGTTTCCTCCTCCAATGCTCTTCTCCCAACGACCTCTTGTTTCCTCCTCCAATGCTCTTCTCCCAACGACCTCTTGTTTCCTCCTCCAATGCTCTTCTCCCAACGACCTCTTGTTTCCTCCTCCAATGCTCTTCTCCCAACGACCTCTTGTTTCCTCCTCCAATGCTCTTCTCCCAACGACCTCTTGTTTCCTCCTCCAATGCTCTTCTCCCAACGACCTCTTGTTTCCGCCCCCTGCTCTTCTCCCAACGACATCTTGTTTCCTCCTTCAATGCTCTTCTCCCAACGACCTCTTGTTTCCTCCTCCAATGCTCTTCTCCCAACGACCTTTTGTTTCCGCCCCCTGCTCTTCTCCCAACGACCTCTTGTTTCCTCCCTCTGCTCTTCTCCCAACGACCTCTTGTTTCCTCCTCCTGCTCTTCTCCCAACGACCTCTTGTTTCCTCCTCCTGCTCTTCTCCCAACGACCTCTTGTTTCCTCCTCCTGCTCTTCTCCCAACGACCTCTTGTTTCCTCCTTCAATGCTCTTCTCCCAACGACCTCTTGTTTCCTCCTCCAATGCTCTTCTCCCAACGACCTCTTGTTTCCTCCTCCAATGCTCTTCTCCCAACGACCTCTTGTTTCCTCCTCCAATGCTCTTCTCCCAACGACCTCTTGTTTCCTCCTCCAATGCTCTTCTCCCAACGACCTCTTGTTTCCTCCTCCAATGCTCTTCTCCCAACGACCTCTTGTTTCCTCCTCCAATGCTCTTCTCCCAACGACCTCTTGTTTCCTCCTCCAATGCTCTTCTCCCAACGACCTCTTGTTTCCTCCTCCAATGCTCTTCTCCCAACGACCTCTTGTTTCCTCCTCCTGACAATATCCTCCCACCCTGTATATTCATGTATATGCTTTTGGATGTGTCCTACCTCCATCATCACACCCTCTACAGCAATAACCAATCCATATCCAACCCCTACCTCTCAGTGTGTGCCTCTATCTTTATTAAATAAACATTAAAAGAGGAATACAGAGAAGGAATAAAAAAAGAAACTAAGACACCAATAATAATATCTTAAGTACTATGAGAAATATATCTTATTACAATAGTTCGCCATCATTTATCCCAGCCTTGATAATAACCGGGGATAACAGGCTCTGGTCGTAGGCGGCTGAATAAAATGTAACAATATCTAAAACATTTATTATCTCTAAACATGTTCGGTGGCGCCACTTGATGCATTGACCCAGATGTTCGGTGGCGCCACTTGATGCATTGACCCAGATGTTCGGTGGCGCCACTTGATGCATTGACCCAGATGTTCGGTGGCGCCACTTGATGAATAAGCAGATATTCAATGTTGCCTGATATTAATGTTGCAAACAGCAATGTCTACCATTTGCATGAATATGTATTATTGTAACTGTCCTCTATAGTCCCAATAGTTCTGTTCTTAAAAGTCTGTTTCAAATAATATTTTACTGTTTTTAGTTAAATGTTCAACTTAATAGTTAGTGAGATAATCAGAAATTCCCTAATATTATGGGCCCCAATCTCTTACCTTACTTGAGTCTCTTCTCTCTCCATTCGGAATCTCCCCCAATACCATTTCCAGTTACAAAATCCAATCTTAGATCAATATATGATCCGAACATAAACGCACTATAGCAGTAAATTATATCCTTGTATTCTCTCTTACCTTTGGATTACTTCATTTTCATTCCTTTCTAAATTATTCCGATCTGCTCCTTAACCTCACCTCTTTTTCATTATTTTTGCTAATTTTGACCATGTATCCTCTAAAGAATGCTCAGCATGCAGTGCGTTTAGCAGAGGGGGTGGCGGCTAAGTGATGTCACAGGAAGTGACATAAGGAAGATGTAGGCTTCATTCTAGGGTCATTCCAAGTCGATTCAACGAGGTCATGTCACCCTCCGTCTCGGATTTTGATAAAACTTGGTGTACACCCTTACCTTATGCTTGAAAGAAACCTCCTTAAATTTTTTTCCCCTCTGTCTCAAATGGTTTCAATTTTTATAGCACTTCAAAGTTGAATTAAACCTGCGTTGTCGGCTCCTCTTGAGACTCTCCACACAAGATACATTTGGGTACATTTTCTTTTCTTTCTCCATAAACAATGATCAGATCTCTTTGAAATTTTACACAGAGATCAATAAAAATAAGATTTTATAAATGCCCCCAAAAAATGTATAAAATGTACTTGAAGCGTAGTTTTATGGTGGAAAAACTAGGTTTAGAAAACTTGAATTTTCAGCGTGTGGGCATGATGGAACCAATGATGATGAAAATGATTGCAAAGACTCGCTCTTTCTTGACAAAGAATTACATTTATGTTTTTTTTTATTCCTTGTAATGAAAACTTTATGCTTTTTGGACATTGTAGGGAAAAAAATGGCTACTGGGTAGCCATTTTGTACATTGTACAGCTTTCCTACATTCCGTAGCTGTAATAGAAAAAATGAATGAAACAAAGTTGTTCATCTTAAAATGTAACATAATATTGGTTATTATAGTTTTTTCGAAAGTGCAGACTTGTTTTTAGTTTGGGGGTATTTAAAATTTAGAAAATTGGCCATCATGAAATCAATAAAAAAAAAAAAAAATTTGGTCAGAAACTTTAATTGCTGACAAGTAAGGTAAGAAAAAAAGATTAAAATAATTTAAAAGTATGCATTGTATTCAGTTATGCAGCACTACGGGATCCCCAATTAGTTTTTCAGAATATTATTGCAAACAAGGACATATCTACAAAAGAATGATGTTTGTGCGCCCTCTTGAAATAATGGATGCATGGAGACTTTTTAACATTTATGTTAAATATATTGAGTGTTAAATACGTTAATAACAATAAGGACAACAATTGAACTAAAGTAAAAAATGACGCAGACTCTGCTATTATCACATTTGATTACCCACAAGTTTAATGGTCCTCCGTTTCTTTGCTGTGGCCTCCGTATCACCTGGAAGTTTTCCATTTTTTCTTCCATCAACGCCATCCACTCGTTGCGAAAGAAGTATCTTCTGCCAGTTATTGTCTGCGGGGGTAGTACAATACCAAGCATATGAGGAAATGGTATTGCGCAGGAATCGTCACGGCCTGGCCAGCAGAATGAAGGTGAAGGTCCATTTAGGTAAAGACATTTTACAAAAGCATCTCCCTCATCTTGATTAATCTCCAGTATCATTCCAAAGTACCACAAATGATCATACTTACAAGCAACAAAACATCCAGGATACAGATCCTCAGCATTCACAGGAAGTTTGGGGAGGCTCCTCAGGATGAAAGTGAGGGAGGGTTCTTTATCACTGCTCATTCTTCCTGCTTCAATTGTGCCCGTAGAATTGAGAGGTCTAAAGTTGTGGAAATTGCGAGTTCCAGGGAGCGTCTGCGCGTCTCTGAAACGGGTTTCGAGAGAAGAGCCGGTTATGTCTGTCTTCCCTTGCTGTATAATGGAATATGACCTTTTCATTTTTTTTGTCACAAATCAAAAAATGTTTTTGGAGTAGTAATCCGCGTGTCAAGGGGGTCTCTTTTCTAGCTAGACATCTTTATATTTCCACCAATACCGTCGCATCACCCAACTTCAGCCATGATTCATCCACAACTAGCATATGAAAGACTTCTCTGAGAAAACAGTTTAAAATTTCTAATATTTCTGAAATAAATAATTATCGTTTTTAATAATTTAAGCCTAATTTGATGTACTCCTATTTGTATATAATACTACATTTTTAAATTTTTGGAATATTTTTCTTGCTAGGTCTTCTTTGCTTACATGTCGGCATTTAATGTTCTGCTGACTAAATTCTTTTTTTCTTTCTTTTCTTTTTTTTTTTTTTATTCCCGATAGTGAATTTTCATAACTTCAAATTCAAATATCCCAAAATTAAAACAAGTATGCACTTTTGAAAAAAAGCCATATGTTAAATCTTAAGATGAACAATTTTGTTTCATTAATTTGTTCTATTACAGCTATGGATTGTAGGAAAGTTGTACAAAATGGCTACCCAGTAGCCATTTCTTTCCCACTATGTCCAAAAAACATAAAATCTACGTTACAAGGATTAAAAAAAAACCCATAAATGTAATTCTTTGTCAAGAAAGAGCGAGTCTTTGCAATCATTTTCATCATCATTGGTTCCATCATGCCCACACGCTGAAAATTCAAGTTTTCTAAACCTAGTTTTTCCACCATAAAACTACGCTACAAGTACATTTTATACATTTTTGGGGGCATTTATAAAATCGTATTTTTATTGAGCTCTAGTGTAAAATTTCAAAGAGATTTGATCATTGGTTATGGAGAAAGAAAATAAAATGTACCCAAATGTATCTTGTGTGGAGAGTCTCAAGAGGAGCCGACAACGCAGATTTAATTCAACTTTGAAGTGCTATAAAAATTTAAACAGTTTGAGACAGAGGGGAAAAAAATGTAAGGAGGTTTTTTTTCAAGCATAATGTAAGGGTGTACACCAAGTTTTATCAAAATCCGAGACGGAGGACGACAAAACCCTTATTATGTGTGATTTTGATGCTGAACACAGATCTCTGATCAAATATATTATAAGGGATGAAAAGAGCAAAATCTTAGGAATAGAATGTAATTATTTAGAAAGAAACAGTAATTAAATAATCCAAATGTAGTTCTTGCCCTTTATAGTGGATTTAATATGGGCATGGATGGCGCAATGGTCATTGTCACAACCTACAATGATGATGGAGTATAGAGGATCCTAGTCCTCTTATCTCCTGTAGGTTTTAGACCTAAGATTTGGGTGACTCAGACCAATGGACCTTCTTTGCGATGCAAGAGCATATGTCCCAGCCTAAGGTAGTGTGCGCTGGGAACCCTGGAAGGAAGTCAGAACGATCTCCTCAACCAGCATATGCCCCTGGGTAAATAATACACCTGCACGCAAAGTCTTGATGAAAATTATGAACCACTTTATTTGGAAAACAACATCTTTTAAACAGGCATACATAATTACCAGGAAGGGGCTACCTTTAGTCAGCCCCTAACTGCCTCTGGCCAATCAGGCAGGGTCCCTACGTGGGAACCATGAGACTCCTCCCCAGGTCCACCCACTAGGCGGGGCCAACTAATCCATTTGGGGCCTGAATCTCCAGGGGAAAGCACCTTGGTTCTCCTGTGCCCATGCTATGAAGGCTGAGAAGCATCAGGGCATCCCATTGTTTCTGGGTGCTTGCCTGTCTGCTCTCCAGCTGTGAGCTCCCCATTGTTAGTACTCTGCTGGACACTTAGCTAATGGGATTAACAGGCCTTTGGGAACAAAGGAGGCTTGGCTGTATTTAATGGGCTTCCCCTCTACAATATAATAACATACTAATATAATAACATACATTCATATTTACAAATACAACACAGAATGTTTCACACACATACAACCAACACATCCCACCAGCTCCTTCACATGACACCCATTACAATGAGCCTAAACATGGAAGGGATGGGAATATGCTAAGGGATAAACTTATAATACTTTATCCCCTAGACCACAACATAACCATATATCCATAACAAGTGGGCCCCAAACCTTTTGTTCCACAGCAGGAGCCATGCACTTTGTCCAAACCCAATATGGCCACTGGCTGATTCATGACAGTCATTAGATTACAAAATCCATAGTATATTTTTGCCTCCTCCATCTCTACATAATCTTGTTTATGGAAGCCCAGAATGAACATACATCTACAAATAAAAGAATAATCGCTTGCCACCATCATTAGGATCTTATACAATCTACAGTTAGATTAAACATATTATATCTGTATAATTCCTATTTAGCACTAGTTGTTACAAATAACCTCCCCCACCAGTGACACGTCATGCCTCTCCAGATGCCTACTAATTCACATTGTATGCTCATTGTAGCCTGAGAGGCTCGTCATGAAATTATGGCTAATTGCCTCCTCTGGTCACATACCATGTGATTCTGGGTCATACAGCAATGGCCTGCTTTGCTTTTGTTATCCGCCCTGCTCCACCTATGGGACGAGTCTACACCTTAGAGTCTATCCTAGGGGTTGTAGGCAACTCTCTCATTGCAGGGACGCGTGCATAGAACGACAGAGGGCTCATAGACAGAGAGGGTGCAGGGAGAGCGAGAGGTTGCGTAGGGCACGAGAGGGGGGCGCAAACGCTCAGAGTGCGAGAGGGGGCACACAGTGCGAGGCAGTATTTCTAAAATGGACAAACCGCACCATTGCAAATAAATGCCGTCAAAACTACAGAGCACCACATGGTATCGATATAAAAGGTGAACGTTGGCTTCAAAGCTGTGTGAGGGCCACCCGACAAGCTACAGTTGAGCAACTCCCCGTCCAAACAAACCAGGGGCGCTACCGTACGTTTGCCTAAAACAGTACAACCAATCATGTTGTGTATGGGGCTCTGAAGCACCCATTCTGTGGGGGGTTTAATTTGCACAACAGTCCCAAAATTGGAGCTCTTCTGATTGACAAGGGGATGCCAAGGAGTCATGTTGGCATGTCAGACGAGATGCCTCGGAGAACAAGCACCCTGCAAACATTGTTGGACGAACACAAGTTAGTGGTGGCGGCATTATGGTGTGGGTAATTGTTTTCTTGGCATTGTCTACTCATACCTCTGGAAGGCACTCTCAACCAATTAGGTTATCTATCCATCCTCGCAGATCAAGTACACCCATACTTGCTGACTGTTTTCCCTGGAGCGGATGGGAACTCCCAGCAGGGCAATGCAACATGGCATACGGCCCGAATGGTCAGGGAGTGATTGGAGGAGCACAATGAAGACTTCCAACTTTTTTCCTGCCCTCCATATTCCCTGGACTTGAACCCCATCAAGAACCTGTGGGACCACATTGATTGCCATTTTCAATGTAAGGATCCCCCACCACGCACTCTTCAGCAGTTGTCGGATGCACTGCAGTCTGCATGGCTCCAGATACCCTTGCCAACCTTCCAGCATCTTATTGACTCACTACCACACCATCTAGCTGCTGTCCGTGCTCCAGTTATTAAGGATATTGGCAGGAAGTACAAGCAACGCAGATCATGACAACTGTTACACACAATGACACAAGTCTTCTGTCCATATAAAGTAACAACGTGTGTTTGTTTCTCTCTTTGTGCATATTTATTTCAACAAAAATATTTTTAGACTGATATTGACTAATAAAATGGTGAAAATCTATAATCTGTTTATCTCTATCTGCAGGACCGTTAGATGTGAGGCCTCCAGTTGTCATCAAGGTTGAACAAAAAGAGCTGAATATAAGAGATCAGGTGAAGGCGGAGGAGAATCCGGGGAGTACCAGGGAAGGTGAGGAAGCAATACACAAGAAGGACATTAATAATCACACGGTTACTATAACAATATCTTTATTTTGTCTTAAAGAGTATTAAAACGTGTCTGTACATTCTAAAGAACTGTTTATCTCAAAAGTAAATAATTCCTGATATATATATATACTAGCGAATTGCCCGTCAAAAAATGACGGCAATGAAATTGTAAGGTAGCTAAATTAGTAAATGAATATAGTGTACCTATTTTGAAGCATTGTGATGAAGAGCTGGCAATCTGTGTTGATGTTGCTGCAGCATTAGTGGTGTGGAGCTGCTGTGTAAGCATGCTGAATGTGTGCAGTGTAACACTGTGCGTGCGCGAGACCAAACCGTTAGCGTAGTCGTGTACTTCCGCATTGGCGTAAAATGGCGAGTAATGTGTGGTATAGGTCTGTATCGGAATATCCGTAGGTGTTTTGTGGTGTTTTGCGAGTTTAGAGTGCTGTAGCCTCGTTTTCGTTTTGTTCGGCGGCCATTTTTTCTCTCGCTTAGATTTTTTTTTAGTCTCTAAACTGTTTTATTTCGAGTAAAATCGAGGTGTAAGTTGCATTTTTGAGGTCCTGGGTGCTCCCTCTTGGTGTAGGTAAGGTTTTTATGTATGTGCTGTGTATATGTATTGTGTTTTAAATGTTTGTATGTCGGCGTGTTGCGTCCGATGTTTGCGAGGTCGTAATGTGTGGTAACGTGTTTCGTACGTTGTTTGCGTTCCTCGTAAAATTTAGCGAGTGTCGTAATTTGTGTGTCGTGTTTTTTGAGTAGCGACGTGAAGTTTGCAAGGGTTTGAGGCCCTTGCCCAGTGACCTCGCCAGCAACTGAGTCCCTCGCTTCGCGAGGGGCCTCAGTTGGTGGCATGGAGCGCCTTCGGCGCTCCATGCCAGCAACTGAGGCCCTTGCCCAGTGACCTCGCCAGCAACTGAGGCCCTCGCTTCGCGAGGGGCCTCAGTTGCTGACATGGAGCGCCTTCGGCGCTCCATGCCAGCAACTGAGGCCCGTGCCCAGTGACCTCGCCAGCAACTGAGGCCCTCGCTTCGCGAGGGGCCTCAGTTGCTGGCATGGAGCGCCGAATGACCTCGCTACGCGAGGGCCGCGGCTCGCTGTGCGAGCCCGCAAGCGTGAGCAACGACCCGTACGCTCACAACTATATATGTGATATATTACACATATATACTGCATTGTTTGTGCGGCTCCTGTATGCTAATGTGCAGCTTGGTATAGTAATGTATGGTTTGGAGTTCTTGAATTTAGTACTTGCCAGTAATTAGTAATATCTATAACAGGCTTTTAATTTTCAAACTCATCCCTACACAACTGTACAGGAAACGTATTAATAATATTGTTGAATTTATTAAATCAGGGTGTGTGTGTGTGTATATATATATATATATATGTATGTGTATATATATATATATATATATATATATATATATATATACACATATATATATATACACACAGTGCCAAGCAAAAGTATGTGAACCCTTTGGAATGATATGGATTTTTGCACAAATTGGTCAAAAAATGTGATCTGATCTTCATCTAAGTCACAACAATAGACAATCCTCCTTTGGCAGCAATAACTACAACCAAACGTTTCCTGTAGTTGCAGATCAGACGTGCACAACGCTCAGGAGTAATTCTTGACCATTTCTCTTTACAGAACTGTTTCAGTTCAGCAATATTCTTGGGATGTCTGGTGTGAATCGCTTTCTTGAGGTCATGCCACAGCATCTCAATCGGGTTGAGGTCAGGACTCTGACTGGGCCACTTCAGAAGGCGTATTTTCTTCTGTTGTTGATTTACTTCTATGCTTTGGGTTGTTGTCCTGTTGTAACACCCATCTTCTGTTGAGCTTCAGCTGGTGGACAGATGGCCTTAAGTTCTCCTGCAAAATGTCTTCATAAACTTGGGAATTCATTTTTCCTTCGATGATAGCAATCCGTCCAGGCCCTGACGCAGCAAAGCAGCCCCAAACCATGGTGCCCCCACCACCGTACTTCACAGTTGGGATGAGGTTTTGATGTTGGTGTGCTGTGCCTCTTTTTCTCCACACATAGTGTTGTGTGTTTCTTCCAAACAACTCAACTTTAGTTTCATCTGTCCACAGAATATTTTGCCAGTACTGCTGTGGAACATCCAGGTGCTCTTGTGCAAACTGTAAACGTGCAGCAATGTTTTGCTTGGATAGCAATGGCTTCCTCTGTGGTATCCTCCCATGAAAGCCATTCTTGTTTAGTGTTTTACATATCGTAGATTCGCTAACAGGGATGTTCGCATATGCCAGAGACTTTTGTAAGCCTTTAGCTGACACTCTAGGATTCTTCTTCACCTCATTGAGCAGTCTGCGCTGTGCTCTTGCAGTCATCTTTACAGGACGGCCACTCCTAGGGAGAGTAGCAGCAGTGCTGAACTTTCTCCATTTATAGACAATTTGTCTTACCGTGGACTGATGAACAGCAAGGCTTTTGGAGATACTTTTATAACCCTTTCCAGCTTTATGCAAGTCAACAATTCTTAATCGTAGGTCTTCTGAGAGCTCTTTTGTGTGAGGCATCATTTACATCAGGCAATGCTTCTTGTGAAAAGCAAACCCAGAACTGGTGTGTGTTTTTTATAGGACAGGGCAGCTGTAACCAACACCTCCAATCTCATCTCATTGATTGGACTCCAGTTGGCTGACACCTCACTCCAATTAGCTTTTGGAGATGTCATTAGTCTAGGGGTTCACATACTTTTTCCACCTGCACTGTGAATGTTTACATGGTGTGTTCAATAACAACATGGTAACATTTAATTATTTGTGTGTTATTAGTTTAAGCAGACTGTGATTGTCTATTGTTGTGACTTAGATGAAGATCAGATCACATTTTATGACCAATTTGTGCAGAAATCCATATCATTCCAAAGGGTTCACATACTTTTGCTTGCAACTGTATATACACACACAGTGGATATAAAAAGTCTACACACCCCTGTTAAAATGTCAGGTTTCTGTGTTGTAAAAAAATGAGACAAAGATAAATCATTTCAGAACTTTTTCCACCTTTAATGTGACCTATAAACTGTACAACTCAATTAAAAAACAAACTGAAATCTTTTAGGTGGAGGGAAGAAAAATAATGTGGTTGCATAAGTCTGCACACCCTCTTATAACTGGGGATGTAGCTGTGTTCAGAATTAAGCAATCACATTCCAAATCATGTTAAATAGGAGTCGGCATAAACCTGCCATCATTTAAAGTGCCTCTGATTAACCCCAAATAAAGTTCAGCTGCTCTAGTTGGTCTTTCCTGAAATTTTCTTAGTCGCATCCCAAAAGCCATGGTTCACAGAGAGCTTCCAAAGCATCAGAGGGATCTCATTGTTAAAAGGTATCAGTCAGGAGAAGGGTACAAAAGAATTTCCAAGGCATTAGATATACCATGGAACACAGTGAAGACAGTCGTCATCATCAAGTGGAGAAAATATGGCACAACAGTGACATTACCAAGAACTGGAGCTCCCTCCAAAATTGATGAAAAGACAAGAAGAAAACTGGTCTGGGAGGCTACCAAGAGGCCTACAGCAACATTAAAGGAGCTGCAGGAATATCTGGCAAGTATTGGCTGTGACAACAATCTCCCATATTCTTCATATGTCTGGGCTATGGGGTAGAGTGGCAAGACGAAAGCCTTTTCTTACGAAGAAAAACATCCAAGCCAGGTTACATATTGCAAAAACACATCTGAAGTCTCCTAGAAGCATGTGGGAAAAGGTGTTATGGTCTGATGAAACCAAGGTTGAACTTTTTGGCCATAATTCCAAAAGATATGTTTGGGGCAAAAAGAGCACTGCACATCACCAAAAGAACACCATACCCACAGTGAAGCATGGTGGTGGCAGCATCATGCTTTGGGGCTGGAACTGGTGCCTAAGTTAAGATAGAGGGAATTATGAACAGTTCCAAATACCAGTCAATATTGGCACAAAACCTTCAGGCTTCTGCTGGAAAGCTGAACATGAAGAGGAACTTAATCTTTCAGCATGACAACGACCCAAAGCATACATCCAAATCAACAAAGGAATGGCTTCACCAGAAGAAGATTAAAGTTTTGGAATGGCCCAGCCAGAGCCCAGACCTGAATCCCATTGAAAATCTGTGGGGTGATCTGAAGAGGGCTGTGCACAGGAGATGCCCTCGCAATCTGACAGATTTGGAGTGTTTTTGCAAAGAAGAGTGGGCAAATCTTGCCAAGTCAAAATGTGCCATGCTGATAGACTCATACCCAAAAAGACTGAGGGCTGTAATAAAGTCACAAGGTGCTTCAACAAAGTATTAGTTTAAGGGTGTGCAGACTTATGCAACCTTATTATTTTATTTTTATATATTTTTTCTTCCCTCTATCTAAAAGATTTCAGTTTGTTTTTCAATAGAGTTGTACAGTTTATAGGTCACAATAAAGGTGGAAAAAGTTCTTAAATGATTTATCTTTGTCTCATTTTTTTACAGCACAGAAACCTGACATTTTAACAGGGGTGTGTAGACTTTTTATATCCACTGTATGTATGTAGATAGATAGATCGATATTGTGATATCGCTGCTGTCACACTTAGGATTCGTGCCCTTGTATCCGGCACCACAATGTAGTACTCAAGAGCCCTTTTTAAAAATATTATTAGTTGTATTTATTTTGGTAATAAAAAAACATAAGATGGTGCAAAACAAAAGCCTAGCTTCAAGTTAAAGCACTGACTTAATTTTGGCTGCAGTTCCCTCACTGTCCAAGATAAAGTCCAAAACAAAATAAAGACGTTGCCACTTGCTGGATTTCAAGTCTCCCTTGTTGCAGGGGATTTCCAAGCTAGATAAAGCTAGATAAAGATGGACAGAGACTGTCCCTTTATAAGGCCAGTCTCTTTATGTCAATCCATTTTCTGTAAATTAAATTAAATCAAATGAGGAGATTAAGAGGAAAAGAAACCGGTTGGGGGGATACCGAGCAGAGTACACCATCTACAGCCCACCGGGAGACAAACTCATCTATTCACCCAGTGGACAAAGCCAGGTGATACTCTGCCCGGATACGGGAGCGCACCAGTGCCCGGAACATGGCCTCAGGTGACAGTGAAACCCCCTCTGTCAAACACTGCTTTCTGGACTTCTATATAGCCAGCTTGGCTAATGCCAGGAGCAGGTTGACGAGGAGGTCCCTGGCCTTATTGCCCCGGGACACTGGGCGCCCAAAAATAAATATGAGGGGAGAAATGCAGCCAGAACTGTAGGAGGAGGCCCCACAAGAGTGACAAGAGGGGCTGCAGTCTGGCGCAACTAAAATAATTATGATACACAAACTCTCCCTTGCCACAGAATGGACAAGTGGAGGGAGAGTCCGTGAAATTAGCCAAGTACTCTCCCGTGCTCAGTGCACCATGGAGCACACTCCAACTCAAGTCCCCGGTGGGTCGTGGAACTAAAGGAGAATAAAGCTCCCTCCACCGAGGCCTCTTGCCCTCGTCAGCTGGAAGGACCCGCCTCCAGATGGTATCGGGACGGGTCACGAGGGCAAGGAAGTGCACTGTATGGAGCACAAGAGAATACAAGCTCTTCCTCGGCATGCCACGAAAGCATGCCGAGGGTAAGTCCCTCAACCTCGAGAGGGGAAACACAGGGCTTGTGACCAATGCAAACAGCCGGAGCAGGGGTGTTAAAAGGTGCTTGTGGCACTCCGGCTTGCAACAGTCGGGGGAGATGGCATTCCTAATCTCCCAGAGCAAGCGCCTGGGGATTTTGGGTGCCATATATCCCAAACGGAGCGTAAGCTCCTGAGGTGACACCCAATCGGAGCGCTCGTAGTCCAGAAAATCCCCGACTCGTGTCAACTGCTCCAGTCCGTCCAAAACTCCCGGATCAATGTCACGAGCCCCTGGTCTTTCAACAAAATATTGTTGAAGTGCCAATAGGCGGCTTTTGGCGCTATTGGCGTTAGCGCCACAGTCACAGACACACAGTTGTGGTCTATGAAAGGAGCCAGCCTAATGGCGCAAAAACGGGCTCATGACATATAGTGACTAGATATATATATAGTCTATCGATCCGGGAGTGGGCTACCAGACCGGCTCTCACCCTGATGTAGGTAAAACCGTCTGATGCCCCTGGGTTCTGTTCTCGCCAGACATCCTCTAAGGAGAAGCGGGTGATAAGCTCCCGCATGGCTGACGCAGAAGAGGGGTAGGGCTCTGGACCATTTTGGTCCAGAGCGTCGAGGGTACAGTTAAAATCCCCCCCCGAGAACCAAACGCTCATCTGCGTCAGCCGTCTCCAAAAAGTTTGACAGTCTGGCGAGGAACCTCACTCTCTCGGGCCCTCCAGCAGGGGTATATATATTAACTAGGTTAATGATGCTACCCTGCTCTCGGACCCGGAGGTGGATTAGACGGCCTGGGATAACACAAGCAGCAGCTCTGGCTGAAAAGACTCTGAGAGCAGGGTCACCACTCCACATGACGCCGATGTGAAGTGGCTGAAGAAGACCCTGCCTCTCCACTCCAGTTGCCACAAGGCCCTGATATAAATAGGAGAGTACCTGGAACTTGCGGAAACTGGCGTGACAGCCGTTGGTATTAAGCGTGCTGATGTGCAAAGCCATTACTGCGTGTCAGGAATTGTGCGTTCCTCAGTCTCTTGAGACTGCTGATAGGACACGCACATTTTATAGAATTTCCGGACGCG
Organism: Discoglossus pictus; assembly: GCA_027410445.1. NCBI lineage: Eukaryota > Metazoa > Chordata > Amphibia > Anura > Alytidae > Discoglossus > Discoglossus pictus. The sequence continues at coordinate 46,836 of JAPZIH010000827.1, forward strand.
GAGATGCTCCTCAGTCCCAGAATTCTTGGCCCTAGTGCTGACCGATAGATATTGCTGGAGAGAGTGGATAATAAACTACATATTACTCCACTTTCTCAAGGCCAGCTGCACCTTCCTTTTCTTTTGCCCATGAAGGGTGCTTTCAAGGAATTGGTCTAATTCCTTGACAGGGATAACCCACCCAGAATCTGATGTCCCCTCTTGTGGATCACCCCTGGGCTCCTCTTGCCTGAGGGCTTTTACCCCATCCTCCCCGGCTGGGGTCAGTTTCCTCAGCTTCATTCTAAGGGACCCCCTCTTAGATGGTACAGAAGGAGTCCCTTTAGCACCGCTAAATAGTGGACCCTGAGATTGCTGTTGCACCCCTGCAGCTTCAGGGGTCCTGAATGGGGGTCAGGCCTATATTCCCCCCCCTCCGGTAGTGACTCGGCCTGGGGCTCTAACAAAGCCCGAGGTACGTCACTAGAGAGTGACACTGGAGGAGGAGACTGACTGGTGCCCCAGAAGCTCAGCACCTCAGGGACACTGACTACCCATTCAGCAGGGGCTTTGTTGGGACCCCCCTCAAAGGCCAGAGGCAGAACCTGATCTTTCTTGTCTACCCCTGACTCACTTGGGAGACCCTCTTGCCCCTGCTTTTCCTCCAGACCCTTATCCACATTATCCCCTTTTAGGTCTGGAGGGAGAGTTGTGTGGTCTGGCACCGGCTGGCTAAGTATAATAACCGGGCCAGACAATGTCACCGGATGAGCAGAAGATGTTTTACTCCTCTTTCTGCTTTTAGAGGGAGGTGCTCCACTATAGAGCACTTCCCACTTTTCATCTACCTCCCTGGGGACGTCACTCCTGTCACCAACTGCCTCCCCTGCAGAGGGGTTATTATCCCTCTGCTTATCCTGTGCCCCCACACTAACTGATGCTTTTATTTTGGGGCCAGAAAGGGACATTGGGGAAACAGCCTTGACGCTGGGAGGGCCGGTGACATTCTTCCCCTTCTTCCCTGTGTCTGCAGTTTTGCCGGAGACCGCAGACACAGATGGCTTTTGTGGGGAAGAAGGGGGTTTGGAGGCCGTGGTGGTGGTATAAGGAGCGGCCTCCTTACCTGAGCTCTCTGGGGGTACTATGACCCTTGAGGTTCCCGCTGTTGTGTGCTCAGCGGGGATGGGTGCTATACGAGTGGAGGTGCCACCATGGGGCTGGGACAGGATGTTTAACATTAGGGTGATCCCTACGTGTGTCCCCCGGCCCCAGCAAAGATAACACTGCACCTCCGGAGTGCTGTAAAATATTCTGTACAGCACCCCCTCAAATGGAACCCCAAAAGACCCCTCAATGTTCTTTGTGCCCCTGGGCAGGCACCCCACGTCTTAGTGCTCTCTCTCTCTGCACCCCACGTCTCTTAGTGCTCTCTCTCTCTGCACCCCACGTCTCAGTGCTCTCTCTCTCTCTCTGCACCCCACGTGTTTTAGTGCTCTCTCTCTCTCTGCACCCCACGTGTCTTAGTGCTCTCTCTCTCTCTCTGCACCCCACAGGTCTTAGTGCTCTATCTCTGCAGCCTACGTCTCTTAGTGCACTCTCTCTCTGCACCCCACGTCTCTTAGTGCACTCTCTCTCTGCACCCCACGTCTCTTAGTGCTCTCTCTCTGCACCCCACGTCTCTTAGTGCTCTCTCTCTGCACCCCACGTCTCTTAGTGCTCTCTCTCTCTGCACCCCACGTCTCTTAGTGCTCTCTCTCTCTCTCTGCACCCCACGTCTCTTAGTGCTCTCTCTCTCTCTGCACCCCACGTCTCTTAGTGCTCTCTCTCTCTGCACCCCACGTCTCTTAGTGCTCTCTCTCTGCAGCCTACGTCTCTTAGTGCACTCTCTCTCTGCACCCCACGTCTCTTAGTACTCTCTCTCTCTCTCTCTGCACCCCACGTGTCTTAGTGCTCTCTCTCTCTGCACCCCACGTGTCTTAGTGCTCTCTCTCTGCACCCCACGTGTCTTAGTGCTCTCTCTCTGCACCCCACGTGTCTTAGTGCTCTCTCTCTGTACCCCACGTGTCTTAGTGCTCTCTCTCTGTACCCCACATGTCTTAGTGCTCTCTCTCTGCACCCCATGTGTCTTAGTGCTCTCTCTCTGTACCCCACGTGTCTTAGTGCTCTCTCTCTCTGCACCCCACGTGTCTTAGTGCTCTCTCTCTCTGCACCCCACGTGTCTTAGTGCTCTCTCTCTCTGCACCCCACGTGTCTTAGTGCTCTCTCTCTCTGCACCCCACGTGTCTTAGTGCTCTCTCTCTCTGCACCCCACGTGTCTTAGTGCTCTCTCTCTCTGCACCCCACGTGTCTTAGTGCTCTCTCTCTGCACCCCACGTGTCTTAGTGCTCTCTCTCTGCACCCCACGTCTCTTAGTGCTCTCTCTCTGCACCCCACGTGTCTTAGTGCTCTCTCTCTGCACCCCACGTCTCTTAGTGCTCTCTCTCTGCACCCCACGTCTCTTAGTGCTCTCTCTCTCTCTGCACCCCACGTCTCTTAGTGCTCTCTCTCTGCACCCCACGTCTCTTAGTGCTCTCTCTCTCTCTGCACCCCACGTCTCTTAGTGCTCTCTCTCTGCACCCCACGTCTCTTAGTGCTCTCTCTCTGCACCCCACGTCTCTTAGTGCTCTCTCTCTCTCTCTGCACCCCACGTGTCTTAGTGCTCTCTCTCTCTCTGCACCCCACGTGTCTTAGTGCTCTCTCTCTGCACCCCAGGGGAAGTTTTACAATTGGTATTTTTATTTCCCCCTAGGGCTTGCAGGTGGGGCGCAGGAGGGAGTCTGGTAGGAAGGGGGGCACATTTGAGAGTGTAACTTTAGTGCCCAACCCTTCCAGGGGTTCAATTGGGACATATAATCCCCCACTGTGATGCCCCTCTGTATGAGTGCATGAGCAGCAGCCAGCGTACGGGTAAAGAAGACGGCTTTCCCGTACATTTTGCTGCTGCTCCTATAACAGAGGGGCTGATGACATTAGCTGCAGCATGCAGATAGATCTCAATACTATAAACCCCAGACATCTGACATTTAACCCCATGCTTCCTGGTGATCTGCTCCTCAGCCCCAGCGATATTAGTCCTAGGGGTAGCTCTGCTGGCAGACAGTCTTTTTCACCAGGAGCTGGGGTTGTCTTCTCTGTCTGGGGCCCATGCTGTGCAGCGCTGCAGCTTGGATTTTCAGGGGCCATTATTCCCCCTTTTGGCCTCTGAGGCTTCTTAGGTATCTTATCCCTCATGTTTAAATCTGTTTTTGTTTGTTTACTTATTTTATTAATTTTTATGAATTTTTATTGTTTTTTTTTTAAGGAAAAAGTGCAAAAAAACAAAACAAAATTTTAGGGAGGGAGACTTTTGCTATTATCTTGCAGTGGAAGGGTTAAATGCTGCCGGATTGCAGCCAACACAGAAAACACAGAGGAGTCTGCAAAGAGAGTTTCTTTCCCTAAATTTCTTTCTAGATTTTTTTTCCTTCCTACCTTCCCCTCTCTTTGCAAACGTTTTATCTCATTAGCCCTCTGTGTTTCTGTGTAAGGTCTTAAAAAACTTTTAAATATTTTCCCCTCCACTGCCCACAAAGATGTTCTTTTTCTCTCTCCCCAAAACACAAAACCCAACACCAAAGAAACAAACTAAACAAAACCTGGAAACTTTAAAAAAATTAAAACTAAAAGCTCCAGGAGTGAAGGTGCGGCGCTAGGGGAGGGGTGCGGCAAAGTATCCAGGAGACAGCGCACCCTCCTGGGATAGAGCGCTGAGGCGGCCTCCCAGAAAACTGAAAAATAAATTAAACTAAAAAAGCCACAACAAAAACTCCCAAAAATTTATAGCACCGTGCACAGAGTGCTTTTAAACAAAAAGGTGAAAAAAGAAAATGGAATTTTGAGGGATCAAGGCCCTAAAAAGCCTTCTTTTGAGAGCCCAGGGACGCACACAACATGCTCTGGAGCCCAGGGATGCACACAACATGCTGCGGAGCCCAGGGATGCACACAACATGCTCTGGAGCCCAGGGATGCACACAACATGCTCTGGAGCCCAGGGATGCACACAACATGCTCCGGAGCCCAGGGACGCACACAACATGCTCCGGAGCCCAGGGACGCACACAACATGCTCCGGAGCCCAGGGACGCACACAACATGCTCTGGAGCCCAGGGACGCACACAACATGCTCCGGAGCCCAGGGACGCACACGACATGCTCCGGAGCCCAGGGACGCACACGACATGCTCCGGAGCCCAGGGACGCACACGACATGCTCCGGAGCCCAGGGACGCACACAACATGCTCCGGAGCCCAGGGACGCACACAACATGCTCCGGAGCCCAGGGACGCACACAACATGCTGCGGAGCCCAGGGATGCACACAACATGCTCTGGAGCCCAGGGATGCACACAACATGCTCTGGAGCCCAGGGATGCACACAACATGCTCCGGAGCCCAGGGACGCACACAACATGCTCCGGAGCCCAGGGACGCACACAACATGCTCCGGAGCCCAGGGACGCACACAACATGCTCCGGAGCCCAGGGACGCACACAACATGCCCTGGAGCCCAGGGACGCACACGACATGCTCCGGAGCCCAGGGACGCACACGACATGCTCCGGAGCCCAGGGACGCACACGACATGCTCCGGAGCCCAGGGACGCACACGACATGCTCCGGAGCCCAGGGACGCACACGACATGCTCCGGAGCCCAGGGACGCACACGACATGCTCCGGAGCCCAGGGACGCACACGACATGCTCCGGAGCCCAGGGACGCACACGACATGCTCCGGAGCCCAGGGACGCACACGACATGCTCCGGAGCCCAGGGACGCACACGACATGCTCCGGAGCCCAGGGACGCACACGACATGCTCCGGAGCCCAGGGACGCACACAACATGCTCCGGAGCCCAGGGACGCACACGACATGCTCCGGAGCCCAGGGACGCACACGACATGCTCCGGAGCCCAGGGACGCACACGACATGCTCCGGAGCCCAGGGACGCACACAACATGCTCTCTGGAGCCCCTGTCAAGCTCAGACTGAGCTTCCCCAGCTGGGCTTGATTAGCCTGCTGTGTTAACCCTGTCATCCCTTAGTGGACACAGGGCTCTGCTCAGTCTGTCTCCCACGTATACTCCATCAATGACTCTGTTACATATCCCCCTCCCCAGCTGGACAGTATGTGGATGAGCGACCAATGCCGGGAGGCAGTGTACGCCGGATAAGGCATCTGCATTGCCATGGAGGCTGCCAGCTCTATGAAGAACACGGAAGTGGAAGGGTTGGGGGAACAGGAACCATCTTGTCACGCAGCTGTTTTTCTCCTTGTTCTGTTGCATCCACTGTAAAGGGGCACGGTCCAATACCAAGGTGAACCTTCTTCCCAGTAGGTAATACCGGAGGGCTTCAGTGGCCCATTTTATGGCCTGGCATTCTTGCTCTACTACAGAATATTTCTGTTCCCGTGGCATCAACTTGCGGCTAAGGAACAAGACGGGATGTTCTTCACCATTCACTTCCTGTGACAAAACGGCGCCCAGTTCTACTCCTCAAGCATCTGTTTGTAGGATAAATTCCTTTTCAAAATCAGGGGCTATTAACACGGGACCTTGACACAGTGTAATCTTTAGGTCTTTGAAAGCTTCCTCAGTGGCCTTGTTGCACTTGACTACGTCAGGTGCCTTGTTCTTAGTAAGCTCTGTCAGCGGGGTGGCTCTCGTGGAGAAATGTGGGATAAACCTCCTGTAATAGCCCACGATTCCCAGAAACACTTGCTTCTGTCTCAGTGGGCGAGGCCAGTTCTGGATTGCTTCCACTTTGTTGAGCTGCGGCTTGACCATTCCTCGTCCAATAGTGTAACCCAGATATTTGGCTTCACTAAGTCCAATGGCACATTTCACAGGGTTCACTGTAAGGTTTACCCGTCCTAGGGTTTCTAATACAGACTCCACCTTTGGAAGATGTGTCTCCCAATCTGTGGTATAGATTACTATATCATCTAAATACACAGCAGCATATTCCGAATGTTCACGTAATAACCTGTCCATCAGTCTCTGGAAGGTGACTGGAGCTCCATGGAGTCCAAACGGTAGTACTTTATATTGGAAGAGCCCATCTGGGGTATAAAAAGGCAGTTTTTTATTTTGCTGCTTGTGTCAAAGGAATTTGCCAATATCCTTTTGTCAAGTCCAGGGTTGTTAAAAATCTTGCTTTCCCAAGCCGCTCTATCAACTCATCCTCTCTAGGTATGGGATATGCGTCAAACTCTGATACAGAGTTCAATTTGCGGAAGTCGCTGCAGAATCTACACCATTCACTTTGGGATTTTTCCATAATCCCAAGATCAAGCATCTTTTTTACTTCTGCTCTTATTTCTTCTCTTTTAGCCTCGGGTATGCGATAAGGTTTCATCCTTACCCTGATCCTGGGCTTAGTTATGATGTTGTGGTAAATAGTGGTGGTGCGACCTGGTTCTGCAGAGAAGACATCCCTGTTTCGGTTTACAACTTTGTATGTTTCCTCCTTCTGTTCAGGGGACAGATCCTGTGACACAAATGCTTCTATTTGCATTGCCCCTGTGCTGGGAATAGCTCCTCCGACATCATCCAACTCTTCATCAAGACAAGCAATATTCACCTCTACTATCGGCTCTCTCCAAGGCTTTAGCAGGTTTACGTGGTATATTTGCTCTGTTCTTCGTCGCTCTGGTTGCCTCCCTTTTTAAGCCACATCTCCTATGGCCATAATAATATTGTAGGGACCTTGCCATCTGACCAGTAGTTTGCTTTCGGCCGTGGGTACTAGAACTAGTACTCCGTCTCCCGGTTGGAACTTCCTCACCTGTGCTTTGCGGTTGTAATATGTTCGCTGATGTTGTTGGGCTTTTTCCATGTGCTCTCGTACCAGGGGGCCGACTTGGGAGATTCTTTCCCTCATTTTCCTCATATACTCTGATATTCTCACCGGGCACGCTTTGTTCTTCACATTCTTCTCACAGTATGTCCAGTATTCCTCTGGGATGGCGACCATAGAGGAGTTGGGAAGGGGAAAACCCTATGGAGGCTTGCGGGACCTCTCTGACTGCAAAGAGCAAATAGGGTAGAGGTAAGTCCCAATCTTTCCCGTCTTGGACTACAACCTTTCTGAGCATGTTCTTCAAGGTTTTGTTAAACCGCTCGACCAATCCATCCGTCTGAGGATGGTAAACCGAGGTTCTTAGTGTTTTCACCTGTAGGAGCTTGCACATTTTATTCTTCAATCGAGACACAAAGGGTATGACTTGGTTAGTCAAGATTTCCTTGGGTATCCCCACCCTAGAATAAAGCTCTTTAGCTATATTTTTAGAGGTTGCTGTGCGTAGTTGTATCGCTTCTGGATATCTTGTGGCATAGTCCAGTATTACCAGTATGAACTGGTGTCCTGTGGCTGATTTTTCGAGATGGCCAACCAGGTCCATTACAATCCTCTCAAAAGGCTCTTCAATTATTGGCAAGGGTATCAATGGGGCCCGAGGGTTAGGTCAAGGGGCAGTTATCTGGCATTCTGGGCAGGCTGCACTATACTGCGCTACCTCAGCATGTATACCAGGCCAGAAAAATCATTCAGGATTCTTCCCAGTGTTTTATCTTTTCCAAGGTGTCTCCCAAGGAGGTTACGATGAGCCAGGTCAAGGACTTTCCTTCTATGTGCTCTAGGGACTAGGAGCTGCTCCAGTGTCTCTTTCCCTGAGGGAACAATTCTGTACAACAGATCATTTCGTAAAATTAAATATGGTCCTTGTCTCCTTTGCCTGTCAGGCACGGGTACACCATTCACTTCCGATAGTTCATTACGTACATTTTGCAAAACTGGGTCCAAAGCCTGGTCACATGCAAAATTATTATTGTCCTGGAAGCACTGCTGTGTAGTCTGCTCTTCCTCTCCAGGTTCTTCTGTTTCCTCCTCTCTTTCATCATTATGAGCTGTAGGACCCTTTCTGTGTGCCCCTCGCCTTTCCTTAATTCGGCTTGCGGCTAAAGCTTCTTCCCGTGCCCATCCTTTTTGCTCTTCGACGCTCCCGCTTTGTTTTTCAGCCTCTCCCGGGTCTGGAGAATAAGCCATCATCTAAGCATGACAGATGTGGACATATGGAATCGTTAGCAGTTTGGACACTCTCCACAGGTTCTTTTCTGCTTTCAGTAGTAAGAAGATCTTTGAAGTGGAGAATGTCTCTGCCTAGTACTACCGGATAAGGCAGGGTAGCTACTACGGGTGCAGTGATTACCATCTTCCTCCCATGTATCTCCAGTGTTGCAGTGCTGGTAGGGTAGAGATTGACTGTACCATGTATGCATTTTATGCCCACTCGTCTTGAGGTTTTTATTTCATTGTGTCTTATGAGTTTTCCTGAGAAAAGAGTCACATCACTTCCTGAGTCTATTAGGGCTGTCATTTCTTTACCGTTAACCTTTATGGGTTTGGTAAACTGATGAGCATTTTCTGTCACCCCCACCAGGTTAATTTAGGTTACAGTGGTATTGACTTTCTCCCATGTTGCATTGCATAGGTTCCTTTTTACTTGGACAGTAAGCCGCTATGTATCCTGGTTCTCCGCAATAAAAAACAAAAAAGCTTTTGGCTATCATCAGTATGAGGTAGATTCTGGTTTGTGCAATAGATTTTGTAGGATTGGGTACTGATGATAGCCAAAAGCTTGAAACAGGCCTGTATATGAGTGATTCTTGGTTTGTGTAAAATCCAACCTGATGCTTTGCTTAAAAGCTGTTTAATACAGCGGGCATATGCTTTAAGGGAGCAATGTATAAAGTTGCTATTTTTGGATTAAAAGAGTGAGGTACATTGTATTCTCATTTGCATGTCCCCGCCTTTTAGACATGCAAATGGGCTTATTAATGTATTATTCGTTTTCTATATATATATATATATATATTACAGAGATTCTCACATTAGCCATAAACTGCTAATTAGCAAAACTATGACCCCTCAGTCTGTATGTTTACACCCGGGGTCTGTATTTGTACAGATTTATACAACTATCTGACATAAATATCTACAAACGCAGGGGCTTCTCTCTCTCTGTGACTAACAGGACCCCAAGATGGAAATCTATATCCTGACTTAATTAATGAGGAGGGAGAATATGAGAGAGATAAGAAGTCTGGTCACCAGATGGGATCCCATTCAGACCCCTGTACAGGTGAGTGATAATAATACAGGAATATTATAGGAATATATTATAATTAATATGTATTTAAATAGCACAATAAGCTCCAAGTATAAGGAATTATTTATTATTATTTACTATTAAACTGTGAGCTCAGCACAGATTGTGCACATATGGTCTCTATGGGCGCTACACGTACACTCGCCCACTTACCTCACTCCCTATGGGCGCTACACGTACACTCGCCTACTTACCTCACTCCCTATGGGCGCTACACGTACACTCACCCACTTACCTCACTCCCTATGGACTCTACACGTACACTCACCCCACTTACCTCACTCCCTATGGACTCTACACGTACACTCACCCACTTACCTCACTCCCTATAGGCGCTACACGTACACTCACCCACTTACCTCACTCCCTATGGGCGCTACACGTACACTCACCCACTTACCTCACTCCCTATGGGCGCTACACGTACACTCACCCACTTACCTCACTCCCTATGGGCGCTACTCATACACTCACCCACTTACCTCACTCCCTATGGACTCTACACGTACACTCACCCACTTACCTCACTCCCTATGGACTCTACACGTACACTCACCCACTTACCTCACTCCCTATGGGCGCTACACGTACACTCACCCACTTACCTCACTCCCTATGGTCTCTACACGTACACTCACCCACTTACCTCACTCTCTATGGACTCTACTCATACACTCACTCCACTTACCTCACTCCCTATGGACTCTACTCATACACTCAGCCACTTACCTCACTCCCTATGGACTCTACTCATACACTCACCCACTTGCCTCACTCCCTATGGGCTCTACACGTACATTTACCCACTTACCCCTCTCCCTATGGACTCTACTCATACACTCACCCACTTACCTCACTCCCTATGGACTCTACTCATACACTCACCCACTTACCTCACTCCCTATGGACTCATACATTCATCCACTTACATAGTAATTAAGGTTGAAAAAAGGCTCTTCAGTCCTTCAAGTGCAACCTTTTAAGATCTCTTCTGATCTGCAATATGCAGTTTAGTTATTAATTAATTAGTTGTTAATTAATTTTAATCCACTATTTATTTATTTTTAATTATTAATTAATCCCGAGGAAGGCAAAATCTGCCATTTAGATGCCCATTCCTCAATTGTATGTAAATCCCTTTGGAGGGAAAGCACATCAATATCTGATTTAATTACCTTGCACAACTTTGTGTCATCAGCGAAAATGGAGACACTACTTTCCAGTCCCACCGCTAAGTCATTAATAAATGTTAAAAAGGAGGGGACCTAATACTGAATCCTGAGGAACCCCACTTACCACATTAGTCCAATCGGAGTGTTTTCCATTTATAATAACCCTTTGCTTCCTGTCTTTTAGCTCTCAATCTATGAGCAGATATTTACTGCAAGTCCTGTATCCCTTAGTTTGCTCACTAGTCTTCCATGTGGCACTGTATCAAAAGCCTTTGCAAAATCAAAAAAGACTACATCCACGGAGTTGCCTTGATCCAGGTTCCTACTAACCTCCTCATAGAAACTAATTATATTTGTTTGACATGACCTATCCCTCATAAACCCATGTTGACTCCTCACCTCTGCTTTTCTCCAGTCATCTGGTAGAGACCCTGTGTTGAGTGAGTTTTGATAGATTAGATATAATGGTTTTGCTATTACAGACCCCAGCTCCCTCAGTACCCTTGGATGTATTCCATCATGACCCGGGGCTTTATTAACATTTATTTTTTCCAACCTCTTTTGGATTACTTCCTGCGTTAATCAATTATTCGGCAAAGGGTAGTGTAGCCCCATTATGTTGCCGCGTCTTAACCACTGGTACCTCCCTTGTGTATTCCGACGAAAATAACCTATTTAGCTCATCTGCCTTTTCTTGGTCACTAATTATCAGACTGTGTCACATTGTAATGTTCCTATAGCTTCCTTCCTCACTCCCTTTACTGGTAAATACATCATCTGTAAGTGACGTCCTCCTGTGTGTTCCCATCATCCAGTGATGCACTCTATGGACACTACACGTACACTCACCCACTTACCTCACTCCCTATATTGATAAATACATCACCTGTAAGTGACGTCCTCCTGTGTGCTCCCATCATCCAGTTATGCACTCTATGGTCTCTACACGTACACTCACCCACTTACCTCACTCCCTATATTGGTAAATACATCACCTGTAAGTGACGCCCTCCTGTGTGTTCCCATCATCCAGTGATGCACTCTATGGACTCTACACGTACCTTCACCCACTTACCTCACTCCTTATATTGGTAAATACATCACCTGTAAGTGACGTCCTCCTGTGTGTTCCCATCATCCAGTGATGCACTCTATGGACTCTACACGTACCTTCACCCACTTACCTCACTCCTTATATTGGTAAATACATCACCTGTAAGTGACGTCCTCCTGTGTGTTCCCATCATCCAGTGATGCACTCTATGGACTCTACACGTACACTTACCCACTTACCTCACACCTTATATTGGTAAGTACACAACTGTAAGTGACGCCCTCGTGTGTGTTCCCATCATCCAGTGATGCTCTCTATGGTCTCTACACGTACACTCACCCACTTACCTCACTCCCTATATTGGTAAATACATCACCTGTAAGTGACGTCCTCCTGTGTGCTCCCATCATCCAGTGATACACTCTATGGACTCTACACGTACACTCACCCACTTACCTCACTCCTTATATTGGTAAATACATCATCTGTAAGTGACGTCCTCCTGTGTGCTCCCATCATCCAGTGATGCACTCTATGGACACTACACGTACACTCACCCACTTACCTCACTCCTTATATTGGTAAATACATCATCTGTAAGTGACGTCCTCCTGTGTGCTCCCATCATCCAGTGATGCACTCTATGGACTCTACACGTACACTCACCCACTTACCTCACTCCCTATATTGGTAAATACATCACCTGTAAGTGTTTGGTTACATGAAAACTTGACCAGAAGTCTAAAATGGAATCCTACTTGATAAGGTTTCTCTAAAATGTTTTTGGTCTTGTCTTGAACGCCTGATTATGTTTTGTTAGATACTTCTTTTGGTTTCTGACTTCTTTGACAGATTTGGTATCTCTGGCCTGTTGCAAAATATAATTTTATAATCAAATAAATTAATTTGGTGCCAGTTCCTATTTTAGAAATATCTTGTAATTTTACTCCATGGACCTAGTGGGATTTTGATGGGTTCCCAAAATGCCAGAAAGTCCATTTTAGAAAATTCTGCCTTAAAAAATAATCTTAATACAAGAAACTTTATTTGTTACCTGTCTGAGTCTGATTGTATAAATACGTAATGGGGAAACTAGACCGACCATGTTATTAGTCTTGGGTGGAATAAAACTCTACAATTATTCTCTATTGGACAAACAGGACCCCCTGATTACAATCTGCATATTGAGAGAGTTAAAGAGGAAAGAGAAGAAGACGGCAATATTATTCAGCAAATTGTTATTCGTTCCAATCCATGTGAAGGTGAGTGATCCATTTGAGAAAAAAAAAAAAAAAATATATATATATATATAATGCTGCCATTTTACAATTTGTTTTTTTGTTATAATATATATAAACTGGCCCCAACGTTGACATCAATTAGAATTGAATTATTAGTTATTCTGGGACATGATACGTTACACATCTAGGACAAGGGACCCCAGAGGGTCCTGCAGATGATGGGCTGGGACAACAGTAACCTATTCTTCCTCTTCTTCCTCCTCTTCCTCTTCTTCTTCCTCTTCTTCTTCCTCTTCCTCCTCTTCTTCCTCTTCCTCCTCTTCTTCTTCTTCCTCCTCTTCCTCCTCTTCTTCCTCTTCCTCCTCTTCTTCCTCTTCTAATTTTTTTTAATATTATTATTTATATAACCAATATATTTCACATATTGGTATAAAGAGTTCTAGTTGCTTATTTATTATTATGATTAGGAATAAAATGACAATTTGAAGGAAAAAAGGTAAGTATTGTCAAAAAAGCAAACTCTCTGAATCCCAAACAAGAGAACAGTAAAATAGACTGAATTACCATGACAAAACCGAATATATGGAGTTATAGGAGGAATTAGAAACAAACCAAATATGGTCATTACCTACACCTTTACCGTTACCAACAGCCGCATTAAATTGGGCTACATTTGAAAAAAGTAGGACTGAAGGCTATTAAATTAGCCTTGTAAACATCTATGTTGCCGACCTTTGTGTTAGAACGCCGGCCAGACAAAAAATGGCTACGTTCTGTGTAATGTAGAACATCGCAGCACGCAACCCTTTGATCTGTCAAGCCTGTACCCACTATGTTCCCATTTTACTATTAAATTGCTATGAAGACCCCCTTGAGCTACCCCATAACACGCAAATGGAACCCAAAGCCAGAGTGGTTGGGCGAACTCTCAAAGGCTTTAAAAGCCCTTACGTCCCTGCTCGGGTCCCCAAACCTCCCTCCAGCCCCTAAAGCTCTCCCCTGCTCCCCAGACTAGTACCCATGCTGCAGGGGTCCCAATTGGCACCCCAGCGGGATCCCGATCGTGACCCCCCATGCTCCCAATATTAACCCTTGCTGCGGGAGCCCCCGCAGCAGTTAAAGTGTTCACCCCTTCAACTACCCTTGCGGCACCTAAAATTAACCTCCCTATGCTTGTTGCCTCGCGGGTTCTGAAAGGACCATAAAGGGTACTACAAGTATCTTCCAAACACCTAAAATTACCCCCCCCTCCCCCCCCCATCAAAGGACCTGAGTTAACTAAAAAATGACCCCCTGCCCTGGGGATACTATAAGTACCCCCAGCACCTAAAATAAACCCCATCACTCATGGGGGTCTATCTAGACCCTCATGAGCCTCTAATTAACCCCATCTGTCCCATAAGTGTCTATACAGACCCTTATGGGACAAGACTTAACCCTCCAAATTAACACTATAAGTGCCATGAGAGTCCTCCTAAACACTACACTATTAACACTTTCCTACCCTATCCCCATTCTTTTAACCCCCTACACTACCTACCGAACACCCTAATAAAATCCCTATTACCCAACTAATTAGACAAAAAAACAACCTAGAATTACAGAAAATAAAAAAAAATCACTTAAAAAAAATAAAAATAACCCACATTACAGGAAAATAAAAATAAAAACTTGAGTTACAGAATAAACGAAATACATTACATATAATAAAAAAGCCTATAATTACATATACAAAATAACCCTATAATTATACCTAAAATAACCCCCCCTCGCTAAAACTAGAATAGGGTAAATGAGACCACATACCTTGCCCAAATGCTCCCCCAGCAATGATGGTCTTCTGTGCTTCGTCCCAGACAAGGGCCATCCATCAATGTCCCCAGGTCTGGCACACCTAGGAAAAAAAAGCATTGCAGTAAATAAATAAATAAATACAACATATAAAGCAATATATTCTAAATAGTACACTTGCCATGAAAAAATGTCCATCCAGCCCCTCCCCCCCCCAAAAAAACGCTGACCTAAAAAAATAACAAAGCTCCTCCCTTGAGGAGCTTCCCACCGCAAATGAGGGTTCCCGTGCGTGCCCTGCTAAAATTTCGAAATGACACCTTCTGATTGGCTGAAAAGGCTGTCAATCATATTTCAACTAATCAGAAGGCGCAAAGGTGTAAGCCAATCAGAATGGGATTCAACCCTAAATCCCATTCTGGCTGATGTAACTGTCAATCTTTTCTAATCCAATCAGAAGTAGCTATTGCTTTCAGTCTATCAAAATGTATCCCATTGTGATTGGCTCCAAGCATCTGTATCTTCTGATTGAGTTACAACGGCCAATCAGAAGACCATAGTCGCTGGATGGGCATTTGGGCAAGGTAACTGGTATTATTTACCCTATTCTAGGTTTAGTAAGGGGGATTGTTTTAGGTGTAATTATGTTGTTTTTTTATTGTATGTAATGTATGTTTTATTTTACTGTAATGTAGTGTTTTTTACTTTATGTAAATTATGTTTTTTTTCTGTAATGTTTTTTTTATTGTTGGTGTAATTAGCGGGGAGCTAGGGGGAGCTAGATTTTCATTAGGGGGTTAGGTAGGTATTGTAGGGGCTAATAGGGTCGAGGGGGTTTCAAATAATGGGATAGAGTAGGAAAGGGTTAATAGTGTAGTGTTTAGACTTTGTCATGAGGGTCCTCCAGGACCCTCATGACACACTTATGTTAATTGGGAGGGTTAAGACACTTATGGGACCAATAGGGTTAATTAGAGGCTTATGAGGGTCTAGCTAGACCCCCATGAGTGATGGGGTTCATTTTATGTGCTGGGGGGTACTTATAGTACCCCCGTGGCAGGGGTTAACTTTTTAGTTAACGCAGGAAATATTTTTTTTTTTTTTTTTTTTAAATCGGCAGGGATCTTGTTTAGGATCCCTACTGCAATGGCTAGTTTAGGGACACTGCGGGGGTAATGGGTAGTATAGGGACACTGGGGGAGGGGTAATTTTAGGTGTCAGAAAGATACTTGTAGTACCCCCCGCGGCAAGGGTTCGGCATTTAACTGCCGACGGGGTCCCGATCGGGTGGCTACGTCTAACCCTTTACTACGGGTTAGACTAATTGACTGCGTTCACAGCCGCACATCCAACAGGCGTTGCAGTTTTTGTCTCCGGCCCCTAGCACAAAGCCCCTTCCAATTTAATAGCACCATAACACAGGGGATTTTCGAGCCTGTAGCAACTGCTGACCTCACCTTGGAGTCACTGGGCTTTGAAGGCGCTCCTTGCCAGCAACTGCGACCCTCGCAAAATTTACGTGATAATGCAAAGAAAATACGAGACACGTTACGACCTCGCAAGAATCAGCCGCAACACGTGCACATCAAAACATGGAAAATACAACAAATACACACAACAAATACATAAAAAGCTTACTTACAGGAAGAGGGAGCATCCAGGACCTCGAAAACTAAAGTTACACCTCAATTTAAGTCAAATTAAAAGAGTTTAGACACTAAAAAATTCTTTGGCTGGCGAAAAAAACAAAAACGAGGCTACAGCAGTCTAAAGACGCAAAGCACCACCAAACACCTACGAATTTGCCAAAAAACACCTACGAGATTAAAAAACAAGGACGCAACCCGCGCAACCCCAAAAACATTACAAACACAATAAATACAAACAACAAACACATAAAAAGGTTACTCACAGCAAGGGGGGTCACAGAGGACCTCTGCAAGTGAAGTTACTCTTCCATTTAAGCACAAATTTTGGAGTTTAGAGACTCGAAAATCACGTAAGCAAGAGAAAAAATGGCCCCCGAACAAAACAAAAACGAGGCTAAAGGTCCCTAAACACGCAAAACACCACCAAACAGCTACGGATATTACGAAAAAGTCACACGACATAGAAAACGAACGACCCTACATCAGCCACATTATATACACCAAACACCATTAGCTCACTTACAATTTCATTGCCGTCATTTCTTGACGGGCAATTCGCTAGTAATATATAAAAGCCACACCTTCCAGGTCCAAATCAGCAGGAAAGATAAGTAGCAGAGCCATCTCCGTAGTTGTTATAATTTGAAACTTAAGAATCCTTACTATTTGTTCAAAGCAATTTATCCACATTTTTTTTATTTTATTACGGTTCCACCAAATGTGTAGACATGATCCCACAGTCTCTCCAACAGATTTTCAGTTCCTCCTTGAACATTTGGGTTAATTTTGTAGGTACCATGTACCATCTACAGTAAACTCCCCGTATTCAGGCACCCACGGGGACTCCCTATTGCCGGATAAGTTTAGTTGCCGGTTAATCAGAAGTCCCAGGGAGTCCCAGAAAAAAAGGGTCTAAATGACCCTTAAAACCCCACAAAATGCCTTTAAAAAGTCATTAACACCTAAACTGGGCCATTTAGAAAAAATAATTAGAAAATAAGTTAGTATTTTTTTTGTTGCAGTCTTGAGCTGCCAGATAGTGCTGGTTATGCCGGTTTAGCAGAAGTTTTTGGAAAATGGGGAATTGATGCCTGTGCCGGTTCCTCGAGAGTGCCGGTTCCTCGAGAGTGCCGGATAACCCGGGATTTTACTGTATAAGTAAACTTAAAGAAGGTCTCTCTGCAGGATGCGTTTTTTTATGAATCTTATCTGTATTTGCAAGAGCGCTTTGCCAACTCTCTTCTTCTCATGTCTTTTTTTGTAGATCAATTTCCCACATTTTCTTTTTATATAAATAGTCCTTCAAAAGATTAAAACATTTCGCAATTAAACGTGGTTTGTTTATATTACCTAGACATTTTTAAAAGGGTGTTAAGGATCTATTAAATTGTGCAGGATTAGAAACTTTCACAAGAGAAGACAACGGTAGTCCAGCCAAATGTTATATTTATATCTGCAAAAGAAAGCACTCCATCACGAATTAACTCTTTAAATAATTGAATCGCCCATTTTTCCCATATCTTTAAATTAGGATTATTAAACACGAAAGATATATCTTCCAAAGAGGTCAGTGGACTCGAGAAGGGGATACATTTATCTCAAAAGTTGTTTTATTTTTCCCCAAAACTGCTCAATACTTTGATAATGTGTCCCTTTTTAAGATTATATTTTCCTTTCCTTTTTCCAGTAGTAATAGAGATCTCATTCCCCCTCTTTGTACAAAACAATTCTCTATTCATAGCCATTGTGTAGAGTCAGAGTAAGCAAATCCACGTGCTCGACGTCCTATCATTGTAGCGTCATGATAGGTTTTTAAAACGGGGTATGCAATACCACCCTTCCCAAATCTTCTAGCCATAATAAACCTTTTCATTCTGATAAGTTTATAATTATGTGTATATTCATCAATTATAGATCGGAATTGAATTTATAATAAATCCAGGGAGGGGGATGGGAATGCTTCTTATTAAATAATTGAATTTAGGCAAAAGAAACATTTTTGCAGATACCATTCTACCGGACCAATGTAAATATGTATTTTTCAAGAACTTAGTAGATTCTTAAGTTTATCCAACAGAGATCATAGTTTTTTTTTGTACTATGAACTTAAAATCTCCACTTAAAAATATACCCAAATGTGAAATACTTGTAGTTTTCCATTTTAAATTTAAATTTCGCCTTCAAAATTTCTTGATCTGTCTGAGAAATATTAAGACATATGGCTTCTGATTTTCAATGTTTAGACTATAATTAGACAATTTACTGTATGTATGTATTACATTTTCCAATTCCTTCAATGATATCACAGGGTCAGATAATGTAACGATCAGGTAATCAGCAAATAAGGTGACCCTATGGTCTGTCCCACCTATTTTGATACCTTTTTAAACCAATAGAACTTCTAATCATTTCCGCGAGAGGTTCGATCATAAGAGTAAATATCCCTGGAGACAGGGGACACCCCTGCCTCGTTCCATTGGAGATAATAAATCTTTCAGATTGAAATCCAGAGCCAACGACCGAGGCGAATGGGACATTGTACAGAGCTCTGATAGCCTTCGAGCCACATTCCTCCAGGCCAAGTTTGAACAGAGTATATTCCATATAGTCCCACCTGACTCTGAAGGCTTTCTCTGCATCAAGATAAAGACAGACTGTAGGCAATCCCATGAAAAAAGATCTAATATTATCAGAACTCTGCCTCCCTTTTATAAAACCTGTTTGATCTATGGAAACAAGTTTAGGCAGCAGCAAATTTAGCCTATCTGCTAAGATTTTCGAATAAAGTTTTATGTCTGTATTTTGAAGAGAGAGAGGCCTAAAATTCTTACATAAAGTTAAGTCTTGGTCTTTCTTGGGGATAATAACAATCGTAGCGTCTGACATCTCCCTTGGTGCTCTCCCTTCAGATGTAATTTTGTTAAATGTATCAACTAGATGTTTAAATAATTCTACTTTACATACTTTATAGTACCTTTTAAATTGGAAATTGCCGATAATACTTCTTGTTCAGTTATATCTTATTAAAAACTTCCAAGTCTAAAGTGGTAATGTTTGGTAAATGTAATTCTTTCAAAAAGGACTTAATATCTTATGAAGAAGGAGATAGATAATTGTTATCATCTTTTAAATGATAAAGTTTACTGTAATATTCAAAAAAGAAAAACCTTTGCAATTTCCCCCGGCTTTCTATACGACTTCTGATTGTGATAAATCACTTCAATTCTTTTGCATAGTTTTGTTTGCCAATAACCTGCTCGCTTTGTTACTGTAATAAAACGGTTTTGGTTGTAGAGACCAGATAGAGCGATACACGATAGTACAATACGTGCCAGATATCACACAGATTGAAATGAACTAGAATATTGTTAAAAGATTTAATACTCTTAAGTGTCCGATTATCCAAAATAGGTTTCTTAGTCGACTTCCTGTCATGGTCAGGATTAAGACAGAGATTGAAGTCTCGACAGACTAGAATAGCTCCTTGTATATATTTCTTCATGATTTTGAAGATACGACTAACAAACCTACTGTAAATATTCAATAGCATGAAGTTCTGATTTTCTATTTTACCCAGCCATATTATGTACCTGCCTTCAGAATCAATTTCCACATATTTTTCTTGTACTTTAAGATTTTTTTTGAAAGAAAATGATACTCCTTTTATATGTTGAATTCTATTGCAGTGTATTTGTCTGATCTGACATTTTCGGAACCTTATCTTGCTGCCAATGCGTTTCCTGAAGGCAGACCAAAAGCCGAATATCTCTTAACAGGGAGATTTAAACCTTGAACGTTGTGACTAACCAACTTAAGATACATTTAAATGTATATGTTTCCAACTTGATCTTCCAAGGCCACCCCACATCTGCAAAACTTATCACAAAAGAAAAAGAAGAAAATTCATAAAAACAGCAAATCTCTATGTATTATCTTATTCAGATGATTCTCATCCTCTGGGGTTCAGTCGTTTGGGCCAAGATCCTTTGGCACGGGGCCCCCCATGGAAATCAAACTAAACATGTTTAAATAGACCAGGTGGGCGTGGGATCTTATATACAGGGTCTAAATATTAACAACTCAAACCAAGTCTAAGGAAGTATCCGCAGTCAAATATAAGAAATTGGCCAGTACCTCTTGCATCATATTTTGGATTAAAATGCATCCTCTATCAAGTTCACCCTTACAGTTTATTAAACCAAATTTGAATCTATCAGTACATATAAAACATTCATCAAATATGCTTCCCAAGTGATAGGATCATATACCAACATTATCCTGTTAAGCTTCTAGAATCTTAACATTAAGTTTTGTAGCCAATCCTACTATTGTGAAAACAGTTTTCAACATGTTTCGTAAATTTAAAACACACCTAGTGAACATGTTTTATATACGAGGATCAAACCAAGTTTAGGGAAGTGTCTTCAGTCAAGTACTACGAAGAGGAACCAACTGATGTACCTTCAGTCTTATTTAACTCTGAGTGCATCCTCTTATCTAGATCACCCTTATCATGTGTGAAAAACAACTTTTAATCTCTCAGTGCATATTATAAATTTTTAACTACTCCTCTTCATCAAATGTGTTTCTTAGATAATAGGATCATATACAAATGTTTCAATATTAACCTTCTATAGTCTTTGTCAATACATTTTGTGATCATATTCTACTATTGTGAAAAACATTTTTACATTATATTTCGCAAGTTTGAAACCCACATATTAAACATATCTTATATACAAGGTCTAGACACAACCTCCTACAATGTGTGAAACCAACTTTTAACCTCTCAGTGTATATTATATATATTTTTAACTACACATATACATCAAATATATTTCCCAGATAATCGGATCATATACCCATATAACAATGTTGACCTTTTATCATCTTGATTACTCTTCATGAATGTATGAAAAAAAAATTACATTAGATTTTACATATTTAAAACTTTATTGTGACTAAATTGGTCTCTGTGATCATATTTATAGTATAGTTACCTCTAGTAACAACCTTCAATCAAAAAGTGTATCTAATTCTAAAAAATTAGGAATGTAAATGGTTTATAGTTTTATTTTCCTCTTTTTTTCTTCCCCCTACTTTCCCAAAAAATCCTTACTCCGTTAATCCTTCTATATTTATCGTGTTTAAACCAAGAACACAATTGTACCTAGAGCATTGTCCCAAATACCAATCTAGAAGTAGTTTTTAGAGTTAGCATATGTCACCATCATAGACATAGGATATAACCATCTATATAAGATTTCGTTTTTTCTTAAAACCCTGGTGAAACTGCCAAAATCTTTGTTTCTCAACAGGGTTTCCATTGACATACCTAAAAAAACTTTTTGATTGTGATAAGGTGTCTCGAATACCTTCAGATTATATGAAGCTCTCATAATGGCTTCTTGACAATAGTGTCTCGAGGTAAATCCTCTTTAATATTTTTTGATAGTGGTAGTCGATGTACACTTTCTAACAACGTCTCTGATGCTAGATCATTCTAAATTAATGAATTCAGAAAGGAGCAAACATATGCCCTCGTTCAATTGCAATTTGGCCAATTGAATAGGGCTCTAAATAAGCACATAGCATATTTTTTTAAATAATTTTTTAGTAAGTGAGCATCTATCCAAAAGCAAGGTTTTCACTAACTAAAAATTTCTTGAAAAAAAATATGCTATGTGCTTATTTTGAGCCCTATTTAATTGGCCAAATCGCAATTGAATGAGGGCCATAGTCTTGTAAATCTTTAATGCTTATTTTTTCTGAAATGCCTCTTATCCCAATGTTACTGCGCCTTGAGAAATCTTCTTGACTTATACTCTTGAGTCTCAAGACTTGCACCTCCTCTTTTAAATTTGCAACTTCTCTAATCAGATCTTTGTTTTGTTTAATTATTTCTTCTTTAACAAATTTAGCCTCTTCTGTTTTTTGTTCTAAAGAAACAATTCTTCTCAAATTCTTTGCGATTTTCAGAGATAATTCAGCCTTTTATAGAGGCTTGAGACTCTGTTAACATAGATTTCATAGCTACATTAGTTAGTTTCTTTTCTGACTCAACCTGTAGAGAATTATCTTCTATAACTGAAACTCCATGAGAGCGAAGATCTATTTGTGGAATATCCTTGTTATCTGGCTTACTTTATAGGGGGAAAAAATTCTTGTGAGGTTTTAGGAACTGGCATTTTAACTAGATCTTCATTTTTGTGTTTGATTACCTTTCTTCATTTTATTACTTAAATCTGGCTCTTGTATGAGCCGGAAATTGTTAGTCTAAACTTATTCCACTTAAAAGTTGACTAAAAAGGTGGTGCTATTTATTTGTGCTCGTATATGGCTACCCTACAATACAGCCCAATAGTTACCTATTATACTATTCTAGTCCCATACAAAGGAATTTTTATG
This sequence comes from Discoglossus pictus, assembly GCA_027410445.1. Taxonomy (NCBI): domain Eukaryota; kingdom Metazoa; phylum Chordata; class Amphibia; order Anura; family Alytidae; genus Discoglossus; species Discoglossus pictus. The sequence goes on from JAPZIH010000827.1 coordinate 69,386, forward strand.
TTGAATTGTTTAAAACAACAAACGGTAAGTGTCGAACCAAAGCATACAAAATTCATAGTCCACAATACATTTTTAACCCTTCACAGGAACTGAAGCCTTCAGATTGTCAAAGCACAAACCAGCAATATTACCCACAGTTGTTGGGGAGCCGTGCTCTGGGGCCTAGCAGTTATTTTAAATTCCAGCTCTCCTTATTGCTTATAGCTAGGCAACTCCTGTAATTCCAGCTCTCCTTATTGCTTATAGCTAGGCAACTCCTGTAATTCCAGCTCTCCATATTGCTTATAGCTAGGCAACTCCTGTAATTCCAACTCTCCTTATTGCTTATAGCTAGGCAACTCCTGTAATTCCAACTCTCCTTATTGCTTATAGCTAGGCAACTCCTGTAATTCCAGCTCTCCATATTGCTTATAGCTAGGCAACTCCTGTAATTCCAACTCTCCTTATTGCTTATAGCTAGGCAACTCCTGTAATTCCAGCTCTCCATATTGCTTATAGCTAGGCAACTCCTGTAATTCCAGCTCTCCATATTGCTTATAGCTAGGCAACTCCTGTAATTCCAGCTCTCCATATTGCTTATAGCTAGGCAACTCCTGTAATTCCAGCTCTCCTTATTGCTTATAGCTAGGCAACTCCTGTAATTCCAGCTCTCCATATTGTTTATAGCTAGGCAACGCCTGTAATTCCAGCTCTCCTTATTGCTTATAGCTAGGCAACTCCTATGGTCCCATCTCTCATGAATTTCTTGCTAGAGACTCAGACCCTTTAACAGCACCGCATCTTGCCCTAGATTAGCGCGCCATACTAACCACTTCCGGAGCGTGGTCTCATCGAATAAACCCCCTGTTCTCCATCCCATATTCATGTATTTTACCTTTTAATGTAAGGGTATAAATGGGGAGAAGAGATTGGGAGATGTGTGGAGGGTCTCTGCGTGAGTATTAGTTTGTTTACATCTCTTTGAGCTAAACGATTACGCAATTTTGCCTTTGATTTAATACATTTGGTAAAAACTATTTTTCTGATGTCTCTTAATGTTTGCATTATTTTCTGATCACATATATAGTTGTCAGCAATGCGGGTTGTTACAAACGCTTCCGCGCTCACATAGCGAGCCCGCCGCAGTTGCTGGCAAGGAGCGCCAAAGGCTGGTGGATATGAGCGCCATAGGCGCTCATCCCTACAACCCCCTAAAATACGACCTTAACTGACAACCCGCGCACAGCGACAAACATTAAAAACCACAAAATTACAATAAAAGCCTTACCCACACCAAGGGGGGGGGGGCACCCAGGACGTCTGCACCACGGCGCAAACCTCGAATTCTGGCAAATTTACAAAGCTTAAACATTCAAAAATCCCCTAAGCAGGAGAAAAAATGGCCGCCGAGAGAAAACGAGGCTTCACGACCCCTAAAGCCGCTAAATACCACAAAGCAAATAAGGCTTTAACAAAAACACCTACGAACTACAACATACCCCATAAGCAAGGACGCTTCATCATACAAGCCCGCGTAGCACATACACGCCCGCCTACCGCATACACATTCGCCACCATTTTACAACAGTAAACAACTTGCACAATGTGGAAGTACCCACATACACGGCTTCCCCTCGCACAGGCAGCCTATTTACACTACACGCTGCGCACATTGCTGACACTTACACCTCAGCTCCACAACACTGCAAACCTACATTGTATGCTGCAGGAACATAGAAACAGATTGTCAGCTCTTCAGCACAATGCTTCCTGCATATATTACTTACAAACAGGTAAAGTATATTCATTTATTACTTATTTAATTAGCATAAAAAATACATATACACAAAAATAAAAACACTATCTCAATAAACGCAAAAGCCATTCACTGCGCACCTCACGAGCGCCAACGCTGCTCATAGCACACAAACTACACCAGGGGACAGCCTTGCAATAAGCGCAAAAAACACATCAGCGACGACCTTACAAGGACAGCAAAAGCACCTCTGATAAAAAAAAAAAAATACAACAACCAAGAGGCTCGCAATGGGCGCCGAAGGCGCTCAGCGCAAGGCTTGCAATGAGCGCAGAGGGATCTCACACCACCAAAAATGTATGCCTGTGGCAAACAGCATTACCTGCCTTACAATTTTATCGCTAGTTTCTATATCTACAGTGTGGGCTCGCAGGCTTGGGCCTCGGGCTTGCACATTTGGCGTTGGGCCTCGGGCTTGCACATTTGGCGTTGGGCCTCGGGCTTGCACATTTGGCGTTGGGCCTCGGGCTTGCACATTTGGCGTTGGGCCTCGGGCTTGCACATTTGGCGTTGGGCCTCGGGCTTGCACATTTGGCGTTGGGCCTCGGGCTCGCACATTTGGCGTTGGGCCTCGGGCTCGCACATTTGGCGTTGGGCCTCGGGCTCGCACGTTTGGCGTTGGGCCTCGGGCTCGCACGTTTGGCGTTGGGCCTCGGGCTCGCACGTTTGGCGTTGGGCCTCGGGCTCGCACGTTGGGCCTCGGGCTCGCACGTTGGGCCTCGGGCTCGCACGTTGGGCCTCGGGCTCGCACGTTGGGCCTCGGGCTCGCACGTTGGGCCTCGGGCTCGCACGTTGGGCCTCGGGCTCGCACGTTGGGCCTCGGGCTCGCACGTTGGGCCTCGGGCTCGCACGTTGGGCCTCGGGCTCGCACGTTTGGCGTTGGGCCTCGGGCTCGCACGTTTGGCGTTGGGCCTCGGGCTCGCACGTTTGGCGTTGGGCCTCGGGCTCGCACGTTTGGCGTTGGAACTTGCATTTTCCTTTTCAGTTTTTACACAAAATGCTGAATTTGATTATAAAGAAAGTAACAGAAACCGGTATGTTTATAACGTGCGCACAATTCATCACTCGTCTCTCTCTCTACGAGGTCTAACCCACCAGGCAAAGTTATCTTTTTTGAGCCCAGGAGGAAAATAATATTATATTGGGCTTTGTCGTGTCGGACTCTCGTCAGTTTGGTTCTGAGATTAATGTTCCATATTCTTTAAGGAGTGATTTGTATATGGGCGAAGACGGAGACAATGTGAAGGAATATTCTTTGGTAACCATAGTAGAAATTGAATATGCCAGATATCTCCACCCAGTGTGAGAATCTGGCTCCAGTGGGAGGACCACCATGGGTTGGTTTTATGACGAAGTCTAAACGTCATCTAGGAGAATCAAAACCAGTGATTTTAGTCTTTTAGGATTGTTAGCAAAATTGGGAAGAGCAAATAGTCTGTGGTTGAAGAAAAGTCCTCTGATCATTACATACTATTTTGGCTCTAAGGGGCTCCTCGTTATGGTCTCGGGGGAGTCCCCATCTTTGACAGTCTGATGATGATGAGGGTCCCCAGCATAAAGAAGAGTGCGAGAATTGGTAGCCTACACCGTGACACAAGATGGAGTAGTAAGAAGAACAACACCAGACTTCTATCCAGGGCAACACAGAGGGCTTTATATACGTAATCTCAGCCGGCCAAGAAGTCCTCAAATGTCTCTTGGTCTATTGTCCTTCCTTCCACAACTTGAGTGTTTAAAAATACTCCTGTGAACCTGCAAGTGTCACTTCTTCTTCAGTACTTGGAAGTGACTTAAGTCTATCTGTTTGAAGTTGATTGGTGACCACCACTGAGTAGCAGGTATTACATTGGCAGTGACCGGTGATACTGAGGGAACCAGAGTCTCAAATGCGGCCAAAGCCTACCTTGTCTTTTCCAAATGGTGCAAAATGGTGGATATTTTTTTCATTGACCTTGGAGAAGGGATGGGTTAATAAGGTTGATTAGGTTGTTAGGGTAGATGAGTGGAGTATTCTCTAGCACACTGATGTCTATCGGTATGAAGGCTGGAGAAGGCTTGTAACCTGGTGAGAATACTATAAATGTGTAACCAATGGGCAATGTGTCCGATAGCCATGATGATACCCGTGCAGTATGCATGCTATAATGAGTGGAGCTGAAGGTCAAATATGCACTATCATGTGTCATTTCCAGGGCTGGGTATAAAATCAGTAACGTTTGGTAGAAGTGTGTTATCTTGCGTCTAGATACCGTTATTCACGGTAATACTCTTGATTTTGAGTTGGCGCATGGGGTAAATAATTGGGAAATGGACGCTGCTTTTCCTCCTAAGACAGTGTGACACTGAGCATTATTCTGACCTAGTAGCTACTAACATTATGATAGGCCTGGTGTAAGTTTGTGATATTGTCCAGAAACCCGCAACAAACAATATCTCCAAAAGAAAAAACTAAGACGACAAACTGGGTATCTGATGAGGCTGTGGGAGCATCTCAAGAAAGAAAGAGATTGAGGTAGTGGAGATGGGAAAGATTTGTCCAACTGAATGCAGATTTTCAGAGGGCAGCAAGAAGAAAAAGAAATAGACATTCTGTAATGAGCGATGCAAATAAATAGAAGAAAACAGAATGGGAAAGTCAAGAGATCTCTTCGAAAAAGATGTGGATCCCAATTGAACCTTTCATGCCAACGTCGGTGTGATTAAAGACAAAAATGGAAGGGATTTAACAGAAGCAGATCAGATAAAAAACGGGTGACAGAAGATCTATACAGGAAGGATCTCAACAGCATTGAGAACCTCAGTAGTTTGTTCAATAAGCTGGAGCCGGACATCTTGGAGAGTTAAGTGAGATGGGCCCTAGGATGTCTTGCTGATAACAAGACTGTGGGAGTTGATGGAATCCTAGCTGAAGTGTTTGATATCCTAGAAGATGTTGCTGTGAAAGTGTTACTTGCCTTATGCCAACAAATTTGAAAACTCATCAATAGCCAGTAGACTGGAAAAGGTCCGTCTATATCCCAATCCCAAACAATCAGTGACCGAGAGTGCTCCAGTTGTCAAACAATTGCACATGCCAGCAAGGCACTAAGTACGGATTTGAGAGCCTGATCATAAAGAAGGTTGAAAAACTGATGTCAATTGTGGTGTTGGAAACAAATGATTAGAGTCCCTTGGAGCTCAGAGGTGCAATGGCTGACATGTGTCTTGTATGCTGCGGTCCATATGGTCATGAAGAGTTAGACAGAACTAAATGACTTGGGTCACCAAACACATATAGGTTGGCCAGTCGGTGTCAAAGCAATATTTACTATTTAAGATAGTTTGTTCGAAAACCTACAGATGAACAAATGTCCTATTGTCGCGGCCTGTCTCATTGTCGCGGCCTGTCTCATTGTCGCGGCCTGTCTCATTGTCGCGGCCTGTCTCATTGTCGCGGCCTGTCTCATTGTCGCGGCCTGTCTCATTGTCGCGGCCTGTCTCATTGTCGCGGCCTGTCTCATTGTCGCGGCCTGTCTCATTGTCGCGGCCTGTCTCATTGTCGCGGCCTGTCTCATTGTCGCGGCCTGTCTCAATGTCGCGGCCTGTCTCAATGTCGCGGCCTGTCTCAATGTCGCGGCCTGTCTCAATGTCGCGGCCTGTCTCAATGTCGCGGCCTGTCTCAATGTCGCGGCCTGTCTCAATGTCGCGGCCTGTCTCATTGTCGCGGCCTGTCTCATTGTCGCGGCCTGTCTCATTGTCGCAGCCTGTCTCATTGTCGCAGCCTGTCTCAATGTCGCAGCCTGTCTCATTGTTGTATGTTTTTATGATTTTGTTCTGTAACCTGTATCTGCAGCTACTTCAGGAAGCACGCCATGTGTTTGTGACGTGTGCAACACACTAATAACATTAATAGTAAGCAGGGGGCATGACAACAGCTTTAGAGAAAATCCTACTGTGTCGAAGCTTCCATAACCGCCATACTTTTCAGGACTTACACTAAGTATACTAGCAAGCCGCCTTGTGCTGAGTGGTGTCAAATACGCCACGCTTATCTAAATTGACAAATAAATCCCCCTCTCCATTCAAACCCAGAATAGATAATAATCCAAGATGGCCTCCGATCTCACATCCTCTGACTCCAAATGGAGAATTCCCGTGTGTTTATGTATACAGCATCTAGTTGCTTAGTAAATCTGGGTAAGAACCTTATTGGATTACTTGGAGGTGCCTTCTGGTGATTTTACGGAGGGCCCTCCATGGTGGAATAGATATGTAGCATTGTACTAATCTCTACAGGACCAACAAATGTGAAGACTCGTTCTCCATATCCTCGAGAGCATAAATTGGACAATCCATAGAACTGCCACAAGCCGAAAAATATTACAATGCGAAGTTGTACTGAATTTGTAAATACGTAGAAGGAAATCCAAAAAAAACTAAATGTAACTAGATATTTTATCTAAAGCTATATACAGTGGATATAAAAAGTCTACACACCCCTGTTAAAATGTCAGGTTTCTGCACTGTAAAAAAATGACACAATGATTAATCATTTCAGAACTTTTTCCACCTTTTAATGTGACCTATAAACTGTACAACTCAATTGAAAAACAAACTGAAATCTTTTAGGTAGAGGGAAGAAAAAAATATAAAAATAAAATAATATGGTTGCATAAGTCTGCACACCCTTACACTAATACTTTGTTGAAGCCCCTTGTGATCAGTCTTTTTGGGTATGAGTCTATCAGCATGGCACATTGTGACTTGGCAAGATTTGCCCACTCTTCTTTGCTCTGTCAGATTGCGAGGGCATCTCCTGGGCACAGCCCTCTTCAGATCACAATCGGATTCAGGTCTGGGCTCTGGCTGGGCCATTCCAAAACTTTAATCTTCTTCTCGTGAAGCCATTCCTTTGTTGATTTGGATGTATGCTTTGGGTTGTTGTCATGCTGAAAGATGAAGTTCCTCCTTATGTTCAGCTTTCTAGCAGAAGCCTGAAGGTTTTGTGCCAATATTGACTGGTATTTGGAACCGTTCATAATTCCCTCTATCTTAACTAAGGCCCCAGTTCCAGCCCCAAAGCATGATGCTGCCACCACCATGCTTCACTGTGGGTATGGTGTTCTTTTGGTGATGTGCAGTGTTGTTTCTGCGCCAAACATATCTTTTGGAATCATGGCCAAAAAGTTCACCCTTGGTTTCATCAGACCATAACACCTTTTCCCACATGCTTTTGGGAGACTTCAGATGTGTTTTTGCAAAATGTAGCCTGGCTTGGATGTTTTTCTTCGTAAGAAAAGGCTTTCGTCTTGCCACTCTACCCCATAGCCCAGACATATGAAGAATACGGGAGATTGTTGTCACATGTACCACACAGCCAGTACTTGCCAGATAGTCCTGCAGCTTCTTTAATGTTGCTGTAGGCCTCTTGGTAGCCTCCCAGACCAGTTTTCTTCTCGTCTTTTCATCAATTTTGGAGGGAGTTCCAGTTCTTGGTAATGTCACTGTTGTGCCATATTTTCTCCACTTGATGATGACTGTCTTCACTGTGTTCCATGGTATATCTAATGCCTTGGAAATTCTTTTGTACCCTTCTCCTGACTGATACCTTTTAACAATGAGATCCCTCTGATGCTTTGGAAGCTCTCTGTGGACCATGGCTTTTGCTGTGGGATGCGACTAAGAAAATTTCAGGAAAGACCAACTAGAGCAGCTGAACTTTATTTGGGGTTAATCAGAGGCACTTTAAATGATGGCAGGTGTTTGCTGACTCCAATTTGACACGATTCGGAATATGATTGCTTAATTCTGAACACAGCTACATCCCCAGTTATAAGAGGGTGTGCAGACTTATGCAACCACATTATTTTTCTTTTTTTTTTTTTTTCTTCCCTCCACCTAAAAGATTTCAGTTTGCTTTTCAATAGAGTTGTACAGTTTATAGGTCACATTAAAGGTGGAAAAAGTTCTGAAATTATTTATCTTTATCTAATTTTTTTACAGTTATAAGAGGGTGTGCAGACTTATGCAACCATATTTTATTTTTATATTTTTTTCTTCCCTCCACCTAAAAGATTTCAGTTTGCTTTTCAATAGAGTTGTACAGTTTATAGGTCACATTAAAGGTGGAAAAGGTTCTGAAATGATTTATCTTTATCTAATTTTTTATAAATGTATATTACGTGGCCACATTGTATATCAGGAGGATTCTTTATTTTCTGCATTTTCCTATAGTATAATAACATTAACTATTTACATTTTTAGCTACTAGTCAGTCTTTCTGATCCACCCATGACAACCATATTAAATTTTGTTTGTTAATTAAGGTCTTTAGAAACAGTTACCGATTTCCCCTGACACTTCTCTATTCATCAGTCAAGTCATCTGCAGCCAGACACCAAATATAACTTTCTCTATGTTTTATCATTAAGATGTCATTTTCATATGTTTCTTTATATAACTCCTTGGAGCTCATTTTGGTTATATATAATTATGTTTTATAAAAACTTTGCATGCATTTGTAAGGATATCCCTGTCATTTGATTGGGCAGCTTATCCTGCTGGTATAGATATTTCTACTTAGATATTTTATCAACTAAGTACTTTCAACATAACTGAATAGGGATCTTATCTGAATCCACAGTTCCTCTCATTCCTTCAGTGTGTTTAATCATTTTAGGAACAAAAACAAAATGTTTGCTGATAGTAAAGATATTATATTATATTACATACATGCTCCTTCAGTAAATGTCTTTATTTTCATTATATTTCCTTGAACAGCTGGATCCATGAGACAGAATCCTTCTGGACACCATCACAACACCGGGACTTATACAGAGAAATGTAAGACTGAAAACTCCAGAGAACTTCGGAAAAAAATCATTTTTGTTCAGTATAAGAACAATGGACTGAAATCACAGAGACTCCCCCAGGAGACGTCTCAGAAAAGAAAGGAAAAGTGTTCTGAGTGTGGGGACCATTTCTTTACCAAGTCTTCTCTTGTCATACATCAGAAAATCCATGCGGCCGAAAATGTTAAATTCAGAAAATCTACTTAATCCAAAGAAGTTCACTTTTTGTCTATAATGGGTTGGTCTTTTTTTTTTTTCATGTTAGACTAATAAATGGGGGAGCACTAACTACAGAAAGGAACCCCTAAAGATATTACCTGGGAAGATTGTTATGTGTATAAGAAATCAAACTAGAAAAATAAAGAGGAAAGCATATAATGTAAAGAATAATTATGTGTAAATTTATAAACAAGCCACCGATAATCTGCAGGAATTATATAATTTGTTAATAAATTTCTAGTCAATTGTACGGTTTACTTGGGTCCAAGTTATTATTTTCCCTCTAACCCCCAGTAATCGCTGACCGATATCTGCCCTTCGTTATATTTAATCCCATTCACACATATGGGGCCTCATTCTATTATCTGCCGTAAACCGGCCGTAAGGCTGCGATTCCTTGCGGCCCCGCAACGGTTGCGGCCGATAATAGAATGAGGCCCATGGGAAATATATTTGCTCTAAAATGTCATTCATAATATTTTTTTATAATCTTGAGTCTTGAATTGGAGGGAACAAAGTAACTATGAATAGAGTATAAAAAGGATAAAATTACAGGGAAGTTACAAATTCATAAATGTATAAACTTGTATTAAGTTAAGAAAAAAATCATTCAGCAGAAAAAAAAGTAAAAACCAAAACACCTGTTACTGGACCACTCAGCAGCAGGAAATGTATATTATATCCAATATATATATATATATATATATATATATATATATATATATATATATATAAAGTGTTCACCAAAAATGAGACAAAGTGGAGCCAAGGCTGGTACATTGGCAGCCAGCAGCTGGTATAATGGCAGATAAGAGAGCACAGAAAGGTGGTATTTTGGACATGGATACCATCCCACTTACTATACGCATCCAGTGTAGGAGGGGAGACTTGTTATGAAAGGTATCAATCTATTGTCTGTGTCCTTGAACCTACCTGGAAGTTTATGACTTGTCTTGATGCATTTCGGGCAACATCTAAAAATGTTGTGACACAAGGATTGGTCATCTTGAGAAAATTGATCTCTTTGGGATTCAGTACATTTTTATTTTAGCGTCATTAATCATTTTATTGTAACAACTGATGAACTTTTCTGTGGGGTCACACCACAGCCGGGTTGGTATCATGAAGTTGTCTCAAGGCTTCCTAAATATAATCCTCCATAGCCACAATACAATAATCCTTCATTTATCAAAGAGTTTGTCCTGCCACAGTCTTATTTCTGAGCTTGCCTATGGTATGGAAATAATTTTTAACATAACGGCGGACACTAATTGGTGTTGTGTTCTGTTTTGTCCTAAATTCTAGTTTATTTGCCTACTCCACCGTTCATCCTGTCGTTGGTTTTGGCAATTAATATGGTGATATTATTAATATCAATAACCTTTATGAATATTAATTTAAAAAGTACATATTTCACATATTTGCCAATTTTTAGCTAATTTCCAAATTCTTACTACCCAATATATTAAGAGCTTCTGCCTCATGAAATCAACAGAACTGTATTATGTGAGAATATATTTATTATAAATGAATAAAAATAATCAGTATATTTTAATATAACAGTTGGTATAAACTATTGTAACAGATATATATCAAGGTACATCAATTATAAAGTGATAGTTAATATTACATTATCCACATAATCATATATATGACGTGCACAATATGCTTACTACAATTAAATATGGGAACAGGAAGTGACGTCACTCCCAGCATGCATTTCACTGGAATTGAAAATAAATAAAAACGGGGGATGCACAGACATATAAAACCCAAATAAATTATAATAAATATTATATGCTGTAACATATGTATACCATTAACATTTGAAGTAGGTCAAAAAACATAATGCTATAAATATATAGCAACTATTAAACATATGTCAAACACACTGTAATAAAAAACATACATAAAATGAGATAATAATAATTATAATGATATATGGTCTAATATACTACATAATAGGATGGTATATTACTACCATGCCCACAATATGGACCCTCAAAAGATATATAGTAAAATATAAATTGACTAATGTGGTAAGTGGGGTTCCTCAGGGCTCAGTATTAGGTCCTCTCCTTTTTAACATATTTATTAATGACTTAGAGGTGGGATTGGAAAGTAGTGTCTCCATTTTCGCTGATGACACGAAGTTGTGCAAGGTAATTAAATCAGATAGTGATGTACTTTCCCTACAAAGGGATTTACATAAAATTGAGGAATGGGCATCTAAATGGCAGATGAGAGTTAAGACGCAAAAATGTAAAGTTATGCATCTGGGAAGGAAAAATAGCCATGCAATTTATAATCTTAATGGAGCAAATCTAGGTGTATCAGATATAGAAAGGGATTTGGGAGCTTGTGGACAACCACCTAGGTAACAGCGCTCAAAGCCAAGCAGCAGCTGCAAAGGCAAATAAAATATTAGCATGTATTAAGAAGGGTATAGAAGCCAGGGAAGCAAATATAATTCTGCCACTATACAAATCTCTAGTACGTCCTCATTTTAAAATATGGAGGACAATTTTGGGCACCACCTCATAAAAAGGACATTTTAGAGCTGGAAAAGGTACAGAGAAGGGCAACAAAACTAATAAGGGGAATGGAGGGGCTAAGTTATGAAGAAAGACTAACCAAATTACACTTATGTTCTCTAGAAAAAAAGCCCCTTAAGACGAGATATGTTTACCTTATATAAATACATCCAGGGTCAGTATAAAGATTTGTCACGGGAGCTTTTTGTGCCAAGAGGTTTCCAACTGACAAGAGGACATCCTGAGGTTAGAGGAAAAAGATTCCACCTTAAAGAAAGAAAAGGGTTCTTCACAGTAAGGGTGGTTAATCTGTGGAATTCTCTACCAAAGGAGGTGGTAACAGTGAATTTAAAAAGGTAATTCAGGGTTATCATGGATAATTTGAGAGACAGTATTGATCCAGGGAGAAATCTGTTTGCCAATGTCTGGGATCAGAAAGGAATTGATTTTAAAAAAAAAATAATTCCCTTTGAGATGATTGGCTAAGTCTCGCTTGTTTTTTTTTCTGTTTGCCTTCCTCTGGATTAATTAATAATTAAATTGAAAAAATAAAAAAAATAATTGATTAATACCGTATATACTCGAGTATAAGCCGAGGGTGGGAAATGTGCTGCCCCCTGTGTCCCGTTTGTGCCCTCTGTGTCCCCCTCTCTCTCTGTGTCTCTTCTCCCCTCTCCCTTCCCTGTGTCTCTTCCCCCCTCCCTTATCACCCTCCTCAACTCCCCTCCTCATTCTCAACCTCCCTCCTCAACCCCCTCCCTCAACCTCCCCCCTTCTCATTCTAAAACCCCCTAAATACCTCCCCCTCTCCCCTCACTTACCTGCTTCTGCTCCGGCCTCCGCTCCTTCCAGCGTCTTGATCCGGTGCGCATGTGACGTCACGTCATTAGCATATACCGGGTGGCGGCACCCGGTATATGCTAATGATGTGACATGCGCGCCGGGTCAAGGTCAAGACGCCAGAAGGAGCGGAGGCCGGAGCAGAAGCAGGTAATTGAGGGGAGAGGGGGAGGTATTTAGGGGGTTTTAGAATGAGGAGGGGGGGTTAATGATGAGGAGGGGGGAGGGAAAGAGACAGGGGGGGTTAGAGAGACACGGGGGGAGAGTGACTCGAGTATAAGCCCAGGGGCCCTTTTTAGCCTTAAAAAAAGGGCAGAAAAACTCTGCTAATACTTTACTATGTATGGTAATTAATTAACAACTAATTAATAGTTAATCCGCATATTGCAGATCAGAGGAGATATTAAAAAGTTGAACTTGATGGACTGAAAGTCTTTTTTCAACCTTAATTACTATCAGCCTTTTTGGGTTGCCATTCGGTACATTTGGGGGGGCACATTGTTTTTAGTTCCTGAGGACCTGGCTTTTGTATAGAGGTGACATGCTGGAGGTGACATGCTGTGTGCTTGGGTGGGGCCCTTTTGAATTTGCCGGATCGCAATTTGATAACTATGTAATAAATGATAAAATACCATTATAATAATGATAATGATTAAAATCCTCACTAATTATATCTTGCCCCGAAGGGTTACTTCTTCCACATAGTAATAAATGAACCTTGCCGTAGTATAATAAGTATTTACAGCCTTATTACATTGAATAGGGCTCCATATAAGCGCAGAGCGTAAGTTTTACAGAAGTGTTTAGTTGGTGAGACCCGGCTTGTGGAGAGAACATCACGAAGTAACAATACGCTCTGTGCGTATATAGAGCCCGATTCTATTGGCCGAATCACAATGTAATAAGGCTCATAATGTCTACACCGCAGTAAATGTCCCTAAATCCGTAGCCAAAAATATGTAGAGGCTCACATCTAGAGGCCAGAAAACATACATGAAACATGGCGGGTACTAGAATATAAAGAAAAAGGGGGGACCCTGAGGGATATAAACGTCTGACACATAAATATAATGAAGTTAAAAATGAGTGGAGAGAAAGATAATAAAAGAAATAAGGTGAAAATACATCTCTAAATGTTGTGTCATTGTGGGTTGTTGTATAATTGTATACATTCATGGACTTGAGGATTGTGACGCACAATGACACAACTTTTAGAGATGTATTTTTCACCTCATTTCTTTTATTATCTATCTCGCCACTGGATTTATTGGAGGACACACTTTAATTACACTTTGGACTATTCTGGACACAACCGGGAAGAAGAAAGGACCACATTTGGAGAACCATTCCCAAGTGACACCATTTGCATCTCATTTCCATCACTTTCCGTATAGTGGATTTATTTGGTGCGACCTCAGAGTAATGTCCGCTTCGCTCTTCTCTATCTGTACCCATCCCGGCACGAGACAACTTTATATATTTAATTGCACCGTCCTCTTTATATCGCTTGTGGAGCGCTATAGACGTGGCCATCAACCCTTTGGGAAGTTGCTATTACTTATAGTCTATATATTTGGCAACCAATCAGGAGGAATCCTCATGATGTCACAAAATATTTAACTCTTAATAGTATATATTCTTTTTTTTGACAGAGAGACATTAATTCCTTTGAACACAAGAGGGTGCTCTTGAGCCTCAAATTACAACAAAATTATAATTAAATTAGTTAATAAACTTTGACCTTCATCGGACTTAAATAAAACAATATACAAGACATGGTTAGCAGGTCAGTTGATAAGAAGTGTCCGTTATGTATACACCAAGGAGATAATAATGGTCTGGGAAGGAGACATAAAGTCTATATTTATATGTGTGACAATTATCTTCTTTCATATGGTAATATAAAGGAGTATTCTATTATCCTAATAAACATAAACCTTTAAGTGAATCTTATCTTTTCAATTATTTGAAGAATTTCTTAGACAAAGATTAAGAATCCCCTTTCAGTGAAAATTGAAAAACACATCTTTACATAGATATTTCCCACAATGTATATAAGTGTATAGAGCATATAAAATAATAATACATTGGATATAAAAGAACGTGTATGTAATAGGATTCTGCATGGTTTGCCTTCATGACATATGGCCGTAGCTACCTATTACCAGCCTTATGTTGTCTTTCTATCCAGTGCTCAATGCTCCCTGATTTATTCATATATTGCTACATCCCATCTTACTTTGTTTTTTAACCTCACTATAATAATTTTTAGAATATAATTGTCCAAGGATTAGCAACTTTGGTTTGGAAAGATATTAGTTACAAGTTGGGAGGTTGTTCCCATATAGTAGGGTTATTGCTATCTTGGATCTACGTCACCCATACTACCTTACATGAGGTCCAGGCATTCAGGATTCTTATTATATTAGCTTATAATACCCATATAAGATTTGATTTTATTTGTTCAATTCCCTTATCCATTGAGTTTTTAGAAAGCGAGCACATTCTCTTACACTTGTACACTATTGATCTCTCTCTATACTAGTGGCGGTCCTCAGGCCGTGGAGGCCTCATGCGGCCCGAGACGCTTCTCGTGCGGCCCTGAGATATATAAGTGTTCACCAAAAATGAGACAAAGTGGAGCCAAGGCTGGTACATTGGCAGCCAGCAGCTGGTATAATGGCAGATAAGAGAGCACAGAAAGGTGGTATTTTGGACATGGATACCATCCCACTTACTATACGCATCCAGTGTATCGCCAGTGTAGGAGGGGAGACTTGTTATGAAAGGTATCAATCTATTGTCTGTGTCCTTGAACCTACCTGGAAGTTTATGACTTGTCTTGATGCATTTTGGGCAACATCTAAAAATGTTGTGACACAAGGATTGGTCAACTTGAGAAAATTGATCTCTTTGGGATTCAGTACATTTTTGTTTTAGCGTCATTAATCATTTTATTGTAACAACTGATGAACTTTTCTGTGGGGTCACACCACAGCCGGGTTGGTATCATGAAGTTGTCTCAAGGCTTCCTAAATATAATCCTCCATAGCCACAATACAATAATCCTTCATTTATCAAAGAGTTTGTCCTGCCACAGTCTTATTTCTGAGCTTGCCTATGGTATGGAAATAATTTTTAACATAACGGCGGACACTAATTGGTGTTGTGTTCTGTTTTGTCCTAAATTCTAGTTTATTTGCCTACTCCACCGTTCATCCTGTCGTTGGTTTTGGCAATTAATATGGTGATATTATTAATATCAATAACCTTTATGAATATTAATTTAAAAAGTACATATTTCACATATTTGCCAATTTTTAGCTAATTTCCAAATTCTTACTACCCAATATATTAAGAGCTTCTGCCTCATGAAATCAACAGAACTGTATTATGTGAGAATATATTTATTATAAATGAATAAAAATAATCAGTATATTTTAATATAACAGTTGGTATAAACTATTGTAACAGATATATATCAAGGTACATCAATTATAAAGTGATAGTTAATATTACATTATCCACATAATCATATATATGACGTGCACAATATGCTTACTATAATTAAATATGGGAACAGGAAGTGACGTCACTCCCAGCATGCATTTCACTGGAATTGAAAATAAATAAAAACGGGGGATGCACAGACATATAAAACCCAAATAAATTATAATAAATATTATATGCTGTAACATATGTATACCATTAACATTTGAAGTAGGTCAAAAAACATAATGCTATAAATATATAGCAACTATTAAACATATGTCAAACACACTGTAATAAAAAACATACATAAAATGAGATAATAATAATTATAATGATATATGGTCTAATATACTACATAATAGGATGGTATATTACTACCATGCCCACAATATGGACCCTCAAAAGATATATAGTAAAATATAAATTGACTAATGTGGTAAGTGGGGTTCCTCAGGGCTCAGTATTAGGTCCTCTCCTTTTTAACATATTTATTAATGACTTAGAGGTGGGATTGGAAAGTAGTGTCTCCATTTTCGCTGATGACACGAAGTTGTGCAAGGTAATTAAATCAGATAGTGATGTACTTTCCCTACAAAGGGATTTACATAAAATTGAGGAATGGGCATCTAAATGGCAGATGAGAGTTAAGACGCAAAAATGTAAAGTTATGCATCTGGGAAGGAAAAATAGCCATGCAATTTATAATCTTAATGGAGCAAATCTAGGTGTATCAGATATAGAAAGGGATTTGGGAGCTTGTGGACAACCACCTAGGTAACAGCGCTCAAAGCCAAGCAGCAGCTGCAAAGGCAAATAAAATATTAGCATGTATTAAGAAGGGTATAGAAGCCAGGGAAGCAAATATAATTCTGCCACTATACAAATCTCTAGTACGTCCTCATTTTAAAATATGGAGGACAATTTTGGGCACCACTTCATAAAAAGGACATTTTAGAGCTGGAAAAGGTACAGAGAAGGGCAACAAAACTAATAAGGGGAATGTAGGGGCTAAGTTATGAAGAAAGACTAACCAAATTACACTTATGTTCTCTAGAAAAAAAGCCCCTTAAGACGAGATATGTTTACCTTATATAAATACATCCAGGGTTAGTATAAAGATTTGTCGGGGGAGCTTTTTGTGCCAAGAGGTTTCCAACTGACAAGAGGACATCCTGAGGTTAGAGGAAAAAGATTCCACCTTAAAGAAAGAAAAGGGTTCTTCACAGTAAGGGTGGTTAATCTGTGGAATTCTCTACCAAAGGAGGTGGTAACAGTGAATTTAAAAAGGGAATTCAGGGTTATCATGGATAATTTGAGAGACAGTATTGATCCAGGGAGAAATCTGTTTGCCAATGTCTGGGATCAGAAAGGAATTGATTTAAAAAAAAAAATAATTCCCTTTGAGATGATTGGCTAAGTCTCGCTTGTTTTTTTTTCTGTTTGCCTTCCTCTGGATTAATTAATAATTAAATTGAAAAAATAAAAAAAATAATTGATTAATACCGTATATACTCGAGTATAAGCCGAGGGTGGGAAATGTGCTGCCCCCTGTGTCCCGTTTGTGCCCTCTGTGTCCCCCTCTCTCTCTGTGTCTCTTCTCCCCTCTCCCTTCCCTGTGTCTCTTCCCCCCTCCCTTATCACCCTCCTCAACTCCCCTCCTCATTCTCAACCTCCCCCCTTCTCATTCTAAAACCCCCTAAATACCTCCCCCTCTCCCCTCACTTACCTGCTTCTGCTCCGGCCTCCGCTCCTTCCAGCGTCTTGATCCGGTGCGCATGTGACGTCACGTCATTAGCATATACCGGGGGGCGGCACCCGGTATATGCTAATGATGTGACATGCGCGCCGGGTCAAGGTCAAGACGCCAGAAGGAGCGGAGGCCGGAGCAGAAGCAGGTAATTGAGGGGAGAGGGGGAGGTATTTAGGGGGTTTTAGAATGAGGAGGGGGGGTTAATGATGAGGAGGGGGGAGGGAAAGAGACAGGGGGGGTTAGAGAGACACGGGGGGAGAGTGACTCGAGTATAAGCCCAGGGGCCCTTTTTAGCCTTAAAAAAAGGGCAGAAAAACTCTGCTAATACTTTACTATGTATGGTAATTAATTAACAACTAATTATTAGTTAATCCGCATATTGCAGATCAGAGGAGATATTAAAAAGTTGAACTTGATGGACTGAAAGTCTTTTTTCAACCTTAATTACTATCAGCCTTTTTGGGTTGCCATTCGGTACATTTGGGGGGGCACATTGTTTTTAGTTCCTGAGGACCTGGCTTTTGTATAGAGGTGACATGCTGGAGGTGACATGCTGTGTGCTTGGGTGGGGCCCTTTTGAATTTGCCGGATCGCAATTTGATAACTATGTAATAAATGATAAAATACCATTATAATAATGATAATGATTAAAATCCTCACTAATTATATCTTGCCCCGAAGGGTTACTTCTTCCACATAGTAATAAATGAACCTTGCCGTAGTATAATAAGTATTTACAGCCTTATTACATTGAATAGGGCTCCATATAAGCGCAGAGCGTAAGTTTTACAGAAGTGTTTAGTTGGTGAGACCCGGCTTGTGGAGAGAACATCACGAAGTAACAATACGCTCTGTGCGTATATAGAGCCCGATTCTATTGGCCGAATCGCAATGTAATAAGGCTCATAATGTCTACACCGCAGTAAATGTCCCCAAATCCGTAGCCAAAAATGTGTAGAGGCTCATGTAACGGATCTACTGGCACCCCGACCGGGTACCTCCGTTGATGGATGCGTCCTAGCTTGCGTCGAGGCCTACAAGCACCGCACCGGACACCAAAACCACCACAGACTCCAAGGATAGTACATCAGGAACAAGCGTTCAGTAGTTACAGCTCAAGGGAGTATGCAGAAGCATAGCAATCCCCAGTATGATAGCGATCCCCTCAAATAACGAGACGAGGCTACGTTTTGAAGGGTCAAGAGGAACTATATTTTAATGACAGGGAATCTCCTTTTATGCAATCGTGCCCTCTGAAGGGCTACACCCACATAATTATCACAACAGCCAATTATCTACATGGTTCAACCCCCACTTCTCCTCCCCTCAGATAACAGGCAACACAATTAAAACAGACACAATTTTAACCACATTCTGGATGTACCCCAAATACAGGGGGTACACCTTTAAGTCCCGCACCATTAAATATCTCTCACCCAGGGGAACAACATATACAAAAATGGCATGAATCAGACCAGGGGTTCAAAAGTTAGTAAAAGTATGTTTTTACACATAACACACAGACATTGCACATATCCCCCATACAATACACATATAGGACAATAGGTGAGTCACACCTCCCTGGCAACTTGGATACAATCAGACATTAATTAGA
Source organism: Discoglossus pictus (assembly GCA_027410445.1). Taxonomy (NCBI): domain Eukaryota; kingdom Metazoa; phylum Chordata; class Amphibia; order Anura; family Alytidae; genus Discoglossus; species Discoglossus pictus. The sequence continues at coordinate 88,461 of JAPZIH010000827.1, forward strand.
TTACACTTCTTTGTTCTTATCAGAGAATGAAAACACTTTGGAAAATGCAAGGATCCTTTACAACTTTCTTATCTCTTGAATCTCTGTAATAGGATTATCTATTAGCCTAGGTCTGCAAAAGTCTGGCTAATATTCTGAGCCAATATATTCTGTAGAACATCAACCAACATATATATAGTAGGATCATATTTTAACCATAATAATCATAAAACAGTTTAAAACAGTGATGGGTTCCGCTACACACCTCCCCCGTGACCATAAGCCGGCATACACGGTCTGATCCCAACGGATCGGCCTGGGGATGTCCGGACAAAAGTATTTGTTGGTCAATTCTCTAGTTTGACAACCCATCAGCATTACTGCAATTCACATTTACTCACATTTCCCATCATTATACGAATGGGCTTCATGGCACAGTTATCTGGGGTATCATGGTTCACACAGGGCAAGTACAGAATGACCCCCCTGTATGTAAAGGGCCAGAATGAGTGACTTACACTCTGGTACGGCCGAACACTGGTTCCAAAGGGCAATATGTACCAGGGCCATAGTCGCAGGGCAGGAGGCTGGCAAACAGTCCTCTCCAAGCCAAAGTGGCGAAGGGCACTTCGTCACACATCTCCCCTTTGGGGGGAAGTCTAACCAGGTACCTGGATATTTTGCTGTGGTGATGGGGCAACACGCTGAGGGGACTTGAGGGGCAGAGGCCAGCGGCACTCTGCCCTGATGCCAGCTCTTCTGCTGGTATAACCTGCAGGACATCCTGCTCTGTACAAGGGACAAAGGGAGGGCAGAGGCCGACTGCACTCTGCCCCGCTGTCAGCTCTTCTGCTGGGGTACTTGGGACATATTCCGGCTCAGTAGCCAGGGAAACATGGGGGTCAGTGGGGGTTAACATTTCCTCTGTTAACCCTGGGGCCACATTAGAAGTTAGCTGGGGAGGGGAATTTGTACTTACCCCCTCCTCCGGTTGTCCCAGTGACGGTAGTTGGGGATCTGGACAAGCTGTGGGCGCAGAGACCACGGTCCCATCTGCGCTGTCTGGGAGATTGGTGTCTCCCCTGGTTAGGGTGAACTGTCGCTGGGGGGGAAGGACGACACCTTCTGCCCCCTGTGTTTCACACTGCCGCTGTGGAGGAAGGTCGACACCTTCTGCTCCCTGGGGTACACACTGCCGCTTGGGGGGAAGGACGACACCTTCTGCCCCCTGGGGTTCACACTGCCGCTGAGGGGGAAGGACGACACCTTCTGCCCCCTGGGGTTCACACTGCCGCTGGGGGGCAAGGACGACACCTTCTGCCCCCTGGGGTTCACACTGCCGCTGGGGGGAAAGGACGACACCTTCTGCCCCCTGGGGTTCACACTGCCGCTGGGGGGGAAGGACGACACCTTCTGCCCCCTGGGGTTCACACTGCCGCTGGGGGGGAAGGACGACACCTTCTGCCCCCTGGGGTTCACACTGCCGCTGGGGGGGAAGGACGACACCTTCTGCCCCCTGGGGTTCACACTGCCGCTGGGGGGGAAGGATGACACCTTCTGCCCCCTGGGGTTCACACTGCCGCTGGGAGGGAAGGACGACACCTTCTGCCCCCTGGGGTTCACACTGCTGCTGGGGGGGAAGGACGACACCTTCTGCCCCCTGGGGTTCACACTGCTGCTGGGGGGGAAGGACTACACCTTCTGCCCCCTGGGGTTCACACTGCCGCTGGAGGGGAAGGACGACACCTTCTGCCCTCTGTAGGGCCGGTAGAGAGACCTCGGTCCCATCTCTACCTGCCATCTGGAGGTCATCCCAGGACCAGTCAATGAAGTCTGGTTCTGCTTGTCGAGTAGGTTGGGGCTGCACAAGGCTGAGCAGGTGTTGGTAGTCCTGCTCCAGCTCCCACTCTCTCGTTACCAGGTGGGTCATGTCTTTGCTCACCTCGCCTTCGTCATCCCAGACATACATGCCCATCCGGTAGTCGTAGATGTCCCAAAACCTAGACCCCTCCGGGCTGCCAAGATCAATATCGTCCTCCAAGGCATCCCATAATAAACCCGGGCCATCATAATCATCCCCCTCCGGTAAGTCGTGTTCAGATGTCCAGGGGGTAAGTCGAACGGTATGCCACCAGAGGGCCTGGTATGCGTTGTCTAGCCAGAGCTCTCGCCATACCAGGGTCTCTAGTCTTGTCACCCACTCATCCAGGGGCTGCTCTCCCAATAGATACATCCGCATCGCCACACGCTTCTGTAGCCGCTGCTCATCACTGGGGAGACTCTCACCTCGCCGCCATTGGGCATCTTCCAGGGCATCATACCAGAGTTCCTTTCTGTCTGCATCCCTGTAGTCCGCGGCCGCCTCCTCCTCCTCATCATGAAACGCTGTCTGCAAACTAGCCGGTTCCATCCTGCTGTAGCCAGGGGCGCTGTACGGATACTAGCGTTGCCCTCAATTTGTAACTCCAAACGTTACCGGTGTCTCCGTGCTGCTTTTCCTCTTACTAGGACGCCATCCCACCACTGCCACCAATGTAACGGATCTACTGGCACCCCGACCGGGTACCTCCGTTGATGGATGCGTCCTAGCTTGCGTCGAGGCCTACAAGCACCGCACCGGACACCAAAACCACCACAGACTCCAAGGATAGTACATCAGGAACAAGCATTCAGTAGTTACAGCTCAAGGGAGTATGCAGAAGCATAGCAATCCCCAGTATGATAGCGATCCCCTCAAATAACGAGACGAGGCTACGTTTTGAAGGGTCAAGAGGAACTATATTTTAATGACAGGGAATCTCCTTTTATGCAATCGTGCCCTCTGAAGGGCTACACCCCCATAATTATCACAACAGCCAATTATCTACATGGTTCAACCCCCACTTCTCCTCCCCTCAGATAACAGGCAACACAATTAAAACAGACACAATTTTAACCACATTCTGGATGTACCCCAAATACAGGGGGTACACCTTTAAGTCCCGCACCATTAAATATCTCTCACCCAGGGGAACAACATATACAAAAATGGCATGAATCAGACCAGGGGTTCAAAAGTTAGTAAAAGTATGTTTTTACACATAACACACAGACATTGCACATATCCCCCATACAATACACATATAGGACAATAGGTGAGTCACACCTCCCTGGCAACTTGGATACAATCAGACATTAATTAGATTACACTTCTTTGTTCTTATCAGAGAATGAAAACACTTTGGAAAATGCAAGGATCCTTTACAACTTTCTTATCTCTTGAATCTCTGTAATAGGATTATCTATTAGCCTAGGTCTGCAAAAGTCTGGCTAATATTCTGAGCCAATATATTCTGTAGAACATCAACCAACATATATATAGTAGGATCATATTTTAACCATAATAATCATAAAACAGTTTAAAACAGTGATGGGTTCCGCTACAGCTCACATCTAGAGGCCAGAAAACATACATGAAACATGGCGGGTACTAGAATATAAAGAAAAAGGGGGGACCCTGAGGGATATAAATGTCTGACACATAAATATAATGAAGTTAAAAATGAGTGGAGAGAAAGATAATGAAAGAAATGAGGTGAAAATACATCTCTAAATGTTGTGTCATTGTGGGTAGTTGTATAATTGTATACATTCATGGACTTGAGGATTGTGACGCACAATGACACAACTTTTAGAGATGTATTTTTCACCTCATTTCTTTTATTATCTATCTCGCCACTGGATTTATTGGAGGACACACTTTAATTACACTTTGGACTATTCTGGACACAACCGGGAAGAAGAAAGGACCACATTTGGAGAACCATTCCCAAGTGACACCATTTGCATCTCATTTCCATCACTTTCCGTATAGTGGATTTATTTGGTGCGACCTCAGAGTAATGTCCGCTTCGCTCTTCTCTATCTGTACCCATCCCGGCACGAGACAACTTTATATATTTAATTGCACCGTCCTCTTTATATCGCTTGTGGAGCGCTATAGACGTGGCCATCAACCCTTTGGGAAGTTGCTATTACTTATAGTCTATATATTTGGCAACCAATCAGGAGGAATCCTCATGATGTCACAAAATATTTAACTCTTAATAGTATATATTCTTTTTTTTGACAGAGAGACATTAATTCCTTTGAACACAAGAGGGTGCTCTTGAGCCTCAAATTACAACAAAATTATAATTAAATTAGTTAATAAACTTTGACCTTCATCGGACTTAAATAAAACAATATACAAGACATGGTTAGCAGGTCAGTTGATAAGAAGTGTCCGTTATGTATACACCAAGGAGATATTAATGGTCTGGGAAGGAGACATAAAGTCTATATTTATATGTGTGACAATTATCTTCTTTCATACGGTAATATAAAGGAGTATTCTATTATCCTAATAAACATAAACCTTTAAGTGAATCTTATCTTTTCAATTATTTGAAGAATTTCTTAGACAAAGATTAAGAATCCCCTTTCAGTGAAAATTGAAAAACACATCTTTACATAGATATTTCCCACAATGTATATAAGTGTATAGAGCATATAAAATAATAATACATTGGATATAAAGGAACGTGTATGTAATAGGATTCTGCATGGTTTGCCTTCATGACATATGGCCGTAGCTACCTATTACCAGCCTTATGTTGTCTTTCTATCCAGTGCTCAATACTCCCTGATTTATTCATATATTGCTACAGCGCATCTTACTTTGTTTTTTAACCTCACTATAATAATTTTTAGAATATAATTGTCCAAGGATTAGCAACTTTGATTTGGAAAGATATTAGTTACAAGTTGGGAGGTTGTTCCCATATAGTAGGGTTATTGCTATCTTGGATCTACGTCACCCATACTACCTTACATGAGGTCCAGACATTCAGGATTCTTATTATATTAGCTTATAATACCCATATAAGATTTGATTTTATTTGTTCAATTCCCTTATCCATTGAGTTTTTAGAAAGCGAGCACATTCTCTTACACTTGTACACTATTGATCTCTCTCTATACTAGTGGCGGTCCTCAGGCCGTGGAGGCCTCATGCGGCCCGAGACGCTTCTCGTGCGGCCCTGAGACGCTTCTCGTGCGGCCCTGAGATATATAAGTGTTTACCAAAAATGAGACAAAGTGGAGCCAAGGCTGGTACATTGGCAGCCAGCAGCTGGTATAATGGCAGATAAGAGAGCACAGAAAGGTGGTATTTTGGACATGGATACCATCCCACTTACTATACGCATCCAGTGTATCGCCAGTGTAGGAGGGGAGACTTGTTATGAAAGGTATCAATCTATTGTCTGTGTCCTTGAACCTACCTGGAAGTTTATGACTTGTCTTGATGCATTTTGGGCAACATCTAAAAATGTTGTGACACAAGGATTGGTCAACTTGAGAAAATTGATCTCTTTGGGATTCAGTACATTTTTATTTTAGCGTCATTAATCATTTTATTGTAACAACTGATGAACTTTTCTGTGGGGTCACACCACAGCCGGGTTGGTATCATGAAGTTGTCTCAAGGCTTCCTAAATATAATCCTCCATAGCCACAATACAATAATCCTTCATTTATCAAAGAGTTTGTCCTGCCACAGTCTTATTTCTGAGCTTGCCTATGGTATGGAAATAATTTTTAACATAACGGCGGACACTAATTGGTGTTGTGTTCTGTTTTGTCCTAAATTCTAGTTTATTTGCCTACTCCACCGTTCATCCTGTCGTTGGTTTTGGCAATTAATATGGTGATATTATTAATATCAATAACCTTTATGAATATTAATTTAAAAAGTACATATTTCACATATTTGCCAATTTTTAGCTAATTTCCAAATTCTTACTACCCAATATATTAAGAGCTTCTGCCTCATGAAATCAACAGAACTGTATTATGTGAGAATATATTTATTATAAATGAATAAAAATAATCAGTATATTTTAATATAACAGTTGGTATAAACTATTGTAACAGATATATATCAAGGTACATCAATTATAAAGTGATAGTTAATATTACATTATCCACATAATCATATATATGACGTGCACAATATGCTTACTATAATTAAATATGGGAACAGGAAGTGACGTCACTCCCAGCATGCATTTCACTGGAATTGAAAATAAATAAAAACGGGGGATGCACAGACATATAAAACCCAAATAAATTATAATAAATATTATATGCTGTAACATATGTATACCATTAACATTTGAAGTAGGTCAAAAAACATAATGCTATAAATATATAGCAACTATTAAACATATGTCAAACACACTGTAATAAAAAACATACATAAAATGAGATAATAATAATTATAATGATATATGGTCTAATATACTACATAATAGGATGGTATATTACTACCATGCCCACAATATGGACCCTCAAAAGATATATAGTAAAATATAAATTGACTAATGTGGTAAGTGGGGTTCCTCAGGGCTCAGTATTAGGTCCTCTCCTTTTTAACATATTTATTAATGACTTAGAGGTGGGATTGGAAAGTAGTGTCTCCATTTTCGCTGATGACACGAAGTTGTGCAAGGTAATTAAATCAGATAGTGATGTACTTTCCCTACAAAGGGATTTACATAAAATTGAGGAATGGGCATCTAAATGGCAGATGAGAGTTAAGACGCAAAAATGTAAAGTTATGCATCTGGGAAGGAAAAATAGCCATGCAATTTATAATCTTAATGGAGCAAATCTAGGTGTATCAGATATAGAAAGGGATTTGGGAGCTTGTGGACAACCACCTAGGTAACAGCGCTCAAAGCCAAGCAGCAGCTGCAAAGGCAAATAAAATATTAGCATGTATTAAGAAGGGTATAGAAGCCAGGGAAGCAAATATAATTCTGCCACTATACAAATCTCTAGTACGTCCTCATTTTAAAATATGGAGGACAATTTTGGGCACCACTTCATAAAAAGGACATTTTAGAGCTGGAAAAGGTACAGAGAAGGGCAACAAAACTAATAAGGGGAATGTAGGGGCTAAGTTATGAAGAAAGACTAACCAAATTACACTTATGTTCTCTAGAAAAAAAGCCCCTTAAGACGAGATATGTTTACCTTATATAAATACATCCAGGGTTAGTATAAAGATTTGTCACGGGAGCTTTTTGTGCCAAGAGGTTTCCAACTGACAAGAGGACATCCTGAGGTTAGAAGTAAAAAGATTCCACCTTAAAGAAAGAAAAGGGTTCTTCACAGTAAGGGTGGTTAATCTGTGGAATTCTCTACCAAAGGAGGTGGTAACAGTGAATTTAAAAAGGGAATTCAGGGTTATCATGGATAATTTGAGAGACAGTATTGATCCAGGGAGAAATCTGTTTGCCAATGTCTGGGATCAGAAAGGAATTGATTTAAAAAAAAAAAAAATTCCCTTTGAGATGATTGGCTAAGTCTCGCTTGTTTTTTTTTCTGTTTGCCTTCCTCTGGATTAATTAATAATTAAATTGAAAAAATAAAAAAAATAATTGATTAATACCGTATATACTCGAGTATAAGCCGAGGGTGGGAAATGTGCTGCCCCCTGTGTCCCGTTTGTGCCCTCTGTGTCCCCCTCTCTCTCTGTGTCTCTTCTCCCCTCTCCCTTCCCTGTGTCTCTTCCCCCCTCCCTTATCACCCTCCTCAACTCCCCTCCTCATTCTCAACCTCCCTCCTCAACCCCCTCCCTCAACCTCCCCCCTTCTCATTCTAAAACCCCCTAAATACCTCCCCCTCTCCCCTCACTTACCTGCTTCTGCTCCGGCCTCCGCTCCTTCCAGCGTCTTGATCCGGTGCGCATGTGACGTCACGTCATTAGCATATACCGGGTGGCGGCACCCGGTATATGCTAATGATGTGACATGCGCGCCGGGTCAAGGTCAAGACGCCAGAAGGAGCGGAGGCCGGAGCAGAAGCAGGTAATTGAGGGGAGAGGGGGAGGTATTTAGGGGGTTTTAGAATGAGGAGGGGGGGTTAATGATGGGGAGGGGGGAGGGAAAGAGACAGGGGGGGTTAGAGAGACACGGGGGGAGAGTGACTCGAGTATAAGCCCAGGGGCCCTTTTTAGCCTTAAAAAAAGGGCAGAAAAACTCTGCTAATACTTTACTATGTATGGTAATTAATTAACAACTAATTATTAGTTAATCCGCATATTGCAGATCAGAGGAGATATTAAAAAGTTGAACTTGATGGACTGAAAGTCTTTTTTCAACCTTAATTACTATCAGCCTTTTTGGGTTGCCATTCGGTACATTTGGGGGGGCACATTGTTTTTAGTTCCTGAGGACCTGGCTTTTGTATAGAGGTGACATGCTGGAGGTGACATGCTGTGTGCTTGGGTGGGGCCCTTTTGAATTTGCCGGATCGCAATTTGATAACTATGTAATAAATGATAAAATACCATTATAATAATGATAATGATTAAAATCCTCACTAATTATATCTTGCCCCGAAGGGTTACTTCTTCCACATAGTAATAAATGAACCTTGCCGTAGTATAATAAGTATTTACAGCCTTATTACATTGAATAGGGCTCCATATAAGCGCAGAGCGTAAGTTTTACAGAAGTGTTTAGTTGGTGAGACCCGGCTTGTGGAGAGAAGATCACGAAGTAACAATACGCTCTGTGCGTATATAGAGCCCGATTCTATTGGCCGAATCACAATGTAATAAGGCTCATAATGTCTACACCGCAGTAAATGTCCCTAAATCCGTAGCCAAAAATATGTAGAGGCTCACATCTAGAGGCCAGAAAACATACATGAAACATGGCGGGTACTAGAATATAAAGAAAACGGGGGGACCCTGAGGGATATAAACGTCTGACACATAAATATAATGAAGTTAAAAATGAGTGGAGAGAAAGATAATGAAAGAAATGAGGTGAAAATACATCTCTAAATGTTGTGTCATTGTGGGTTGTTGTATAATTGTATACATTCATGGACTTGAGGATTGTGACGCACAATGACACAACTTTTAGAGATGTATTTTTCACCTCATTTCTTTTATTATCTATCTCGCCACTGGATTTATTGGAGGACACACTTTAATTACACTTTGGACTATTCTGGACACAACCGGGAAGAAGAAAGGACCACATTTGGAGAACCATTCCCAAGTGACACCATTTGCATCTCATTTCCATCACTTTCCGTATAGTGGATTTATTTGGTGCGACCTCAGAGTAATGTCCGCTTCGCTCTTCTCTATCTGTACCCATCCCGGCACGAGACAACTTTATATATTTAATTGCACCGTCCTCTTTATATCGCTTGTGGAGCGCTATAGACGTGGCCATCAACCCTTTGGGAAGTTGCTATTACTTATAGTCTATATATTTGGCAACCAATCAGGAGGAATCCTCATGATGTCACAAAATATTTAACTCTTAATAGTATATATTCTTTTTTTTGACAGAGAGACATTAATTCCTTTGAACACAAGAGGGTGCTCTTGAGCCTCAAATTACAACAAAATTATAATTAAATTAGTTAATAAACTTTGACCTTCATCGGACTTAAATAAAACAATATACAAGACATGGTTAGCAGGTCAGTTGATAAGAAGTGTCCGTTATGTATACACCAAGGAGATATTAATGGTCTGGGAAGGAGACATAAAGTCTATATTTATATGTGTGACAATTATCTTCTTTCATACGGTAATATAAAGGAGTATTCTATTATCCTAATAAACATAAACCTTTAAGTGAATCTTATCTTTTCAATTATTTGAAGAATTTCTTAGACAAAGATTAAGAATCCCCTTTCAGTGAAAATTGAAAAACACATCTTTACATAGATATTTCCCACAATGTATATAAGTGTATAGAGCATATAAAATAATAATACATTGGATATAAAAGAACGTGTATGTAATAGGATTCTGCATGGTTTGCCTTCATGACATATGGCCGTAGCTACCTATTACCAGCCTTATGTTGTCTTTCTATCCAGTGCTCAATACTCCCTGATTTATTCATATATTGCTACAGCGCATCTTACTTTGTTTTTTAACCTCACTATAATAATTTTTAGAATATAATTGTCCAAGGATTAGCAACTTTGATTTGGAAAGATATTAGTTACAAGTTGGGATGTTGTTCCCATATAGTAGGGTTATTGCTATCTTGGATCTACGTCACCCATACTACCTTACATGAGGTCCAGGCATTCAGGATTCTTATTATATTAGCTTATAATACCCATATAAGATTTGATTTTATTTGTTCAATTCCCTTATCCATTGAGTTTTTAGAAAGCGAGCACATTCTCTTACACTTGTACACTATTGATCTCTCTCTATACTAGTGGCGGTCCTCAGGCCGTGGAGGCCTCATGCGGCCCGAGACGCTTCTCGTGCGGCCCTGAGACGCTTCTTGTGCGGCCCTGGGACACTTCTCGTGCGGCCCTGAGACTCTTCTCGGGCGGCCCCTCGGGTGGCCCTGAGACACTTCTCGGGCGTCCCTGAGACACTTCTCGAGCGGCCCTGAGACACTTCTCGGGCGGCCCTGAGACACTTCTTGTGCGGCCCTGGGACACTTCTCGTGCGTCCCTGGGACACTTCTCGTGCGGCCCTGAGACTCTTCTCGGGCGGCCCCTCGGGTGGCCCTGAGACACTTCTCATGCAGCCCTGAGACACTTCTCGAGCGGCCCTGAGACATTTCTCGGGCGGCCCTGAGACACTTCTTGTGCGGCCCTGGGACACTTCTCGTGCAGCCCTGAGACTCTTCTCGGGCAGCCCCTCGGGTGGCCCTGAGACACTTCTTGGGCGTCCCTGAGACGCTTCTCATGCAGCCCTGAGACACTTCTCGAGCGGCCCTGAGACACTTCTCGGGCGGCCCTGAGACACTTCTCGGGCGGCCCTGAGACACTTCTCGTGGCCTACAGTCCAGAGCGGAGATCAAGTCCTTTTTCAAACATAAACCTGTAATAAGAACATCTCCACAGTGATGAGATCCAATGTAGGTTACCATCTGATGCTGGTATGTAATGGCAGGCGTTTTCCGGAGGGGCTATTTTTCAATTAGTTATTATATTAAAGTGTCTAATATATTGTGAGCTTATTTACATTTCCATAACCAGAATACAACGCACATAATGTATTTATTGAGATTTGAGCAGGAAGCACAGTCATTACCTTTTTTAGGCTTGCAATTGAACACAAAATTACTGAACTTCGTGTTGTATTCTATACGGTGGAGAGCTTTTGTCTCTCTTTTTTGTTCACCATGAAATAAATTAATTTGTATCCACACTCAAACGTGTTCAGTAGCATAGCCACGATCATGGCTTCTCTCCGTACACATATCTGCGTGTGTGTTAGTCCATCATTCTCGATGAGGTCCTCAAATTCTCATTGATTGTTTGGCTGAGAAGTCTGATTTGTAACATTCTGTGACACGTCGGGCGCACGTGAATGAGGCTGCGTCATGCTAGACGCTTCAGTGCAAGGGTTTCCTTGGTATGAATAATGCAGAACAGATTCAATAGACAGCTAAAAAAACAGATAGATTGAAATGTAATCAACTCCATTACAGTGATAGATGGGCCCCTTTTTTCTGCAGTTGGTCAGCTGCACTCCAAATTGTTTCACTTGACCAGTAATCAAGAAGGGATAACTATAACTTTTATTGGAGTGATAGAAAGCCTTGTGTCCATCACTCTGACACCTTATGGACCGGTCAGGTCTATTGTCTCTGGTTGTGCTTATCCATAAGGTTTTCATGGCAAAGATACTGGAGTGGGTTACCAATTCTTACTCCAGTGAACTGCAATTTGTCTGATCTCTCTACTATGATCTGCACATTTTGGGTGACCCTACATGATATTACTCACAGCTCCATTAAGGTACACAGGGCCCTCCACCAAGACAAGATAGCGATCCAGAAGAGGAATTTCATATTAGGCATATAAATATATATATTTCACAAAAGTTAGCACACCCCTCACATTTTTGTAAATATTTTATTATAGCTTTTCATGTGACAACACTGAAGAAATGACCGTCTGCTTCAATGTGAAGTAGTAGTGTACGGCCTGTATAACAGTGTAAATGTGCTGTCCCCTCAGAAATAACTCCACACACCGCCATTAATGTGTAAACCATTGGCAACAAGATTGAGTACACCCAATTGGGCCCAATTAGCCATTTTCCCTCCCTGGTGTCATGTGACTTGTTAGTGTTACAAGGTCTCAGGTGTGAATGGGGAGCAGGCATGTTAAATTTGGTGTTATTGCTCTCACACTCTCTCATACTGGTCACTGGAAGTTCAACATGGCACCTCGTGGCAAAGACAGCTCTTTATAAACCAAAAATCCATATAGCTATTTCAAATGAATAGCATATGGAGAGTTTATAACGGAAGACAAATTACAACTGCAGTATTCAATCCAATAGTACCACAATATAGCTTAAAAATATGGTGGCTGAGTACAATCTCTAATATATGGTGTCACAACCTACTATGATGATGGGATCTAGAGTATCCTAGTACTCTTATTCCCAGTAGGTTTAGACCTAAGTTTCGGTACAAAGGCATAAGTCCCAGCTTGCTTTGGTAGTGTACCTGGGAGCACCTTGGTAGGGAGTCAGAACGAGCTCCTCTACAAGCATATGCCTCTGGGTCAATAATACATGCTTAGTCAAAGTATGAAAATTAAGAACAACTTCTTTATTTTTACACAAGTATTTAAACAACTCACAAAACCAGTACAGGGAGTGGCTACCCCCTTGTCCAACCCTCATCTTCCTCTTGGCCAATGGGGTAATCTCCAGAGTAACTTGATTACCTCTGGCCAATGGACTAGAGGTAAGCTCTGGGAACTTCCAGACCCCTCACATGGGCTGCCCACTAGGTGTGGCTACCTAATTTACTTGGTCTCTGGCTCTCAAGGGAGAAACATCTATTCTCCTGTACTATGACCCTGATACTGGGCTGAAGACCCCATGGGGTTAAGATGCCTCAATGTCTGTACAGACCCCTTTGTTCTGGCCTTGCTATCACTTCAAGTGTTTACTTTAGGTGATAGCTGGAAGGCAGATGGGTGATCTACTCAGGTTACTATCTGTATCAGACCCAATATGGATGACTGCACACAACATGGCTCCCACATTACAATACAATATATTTACAGATAATACCACTACAACATTTTATGTTATGAGTTGAGGCAGTACTTCCCACGTCAGTGCACTTAATGCGTTATGACGACTTTATTAGTGGTGACGTGGTAAACTGCCTCTTCTCTGAATGCATAAAAATAACAGTGGGACTCTGCCCTCAATATATAACATTATAACAGTGGCTCTGGGAGCCCAAAACCTTCTGTTCAATAACATGTGGCAGATAACAGTTCCAAATCCAAGATGGCCCCTGGCTGATTCATGACATATGGTACTAGAGTTATTAATGAAAGCACTGCTTGAAAAAACACTTTCTTTCTATCAATACCATAGTGTTGCTCTGCTAATCTGCAACAAACAAGTCTCTTGGAAAAAACTCCTTTTGGTCAATTTATAGTTTGAATATATATTGAACTGCATAAAAGAATATACAAAAGCCTTTAGGCAAATTCCGTTCAATAAATACGAAGTTTATTCTCTACTATACGACTTCACATACAGACAAAACAAGGGGATGTTTTTTATCCCATTTATGTTTTTTAATTGTTTTTAAGTGTCTAAGTCGCACCGTTGTTCTTGTAAATATATGTAAATAAAATTAAAAAAACGTTTTCCCACTATGTTCTAAATATAAACTCCTTTAATTACATGCACATATAGCTAGCTAATTTATACACATATATAATATATTTATATATATATATTTTTGGCAATAATAAAAAGACCTGAGGTATAATGTCTTGATACAAACACACAATTGTTATAACAAATTATTAACACTAGATTTCTTACATTTGTATATAATAAGTTATATTTATAAAATACACATTGAAGTCATGTTAAAAGTTGCCTGTATATAAGCCATATTTTTACAAAAGCCTAACCACTAAATCATACACAAAACCAACGGATACGACCATGCGTCCAGTGGTCATGATCCTCGATGGATCAAAAATATTCCATTTGGCCAGTTTCGCAGAATTAGGAGGATCTGTACCAACCTCTCGGATTACGATGGGGAGACTGGAAAACTGTCTACTAAATTCCTGGAGAAAGGCTATGATCCTCAAGTGGTGAACACAGCTAGAAACCAGTCCAGAAACCTTAACAGAGCAGAACTTATCAAAAATAAATATAAAAAAAAAACGCGATCAAAGTGACAACACTTGTAGATTCCTCACAAAATACAATAAGGCTTCAAGATTGATTGTGGGAAGAATAAAGAAGCTGTGGCCGATTCTCAAAGAAGACACCATCCTGAAAGATATCTTACCAGAAGTAGCGTCCATCACCTTTAAGAAAAATACCAATCTTAAAAATATCCTGGCGCCAAGTGAATTGAAAAGAACGACCAATATAGACAATACAGGTTTCTTCAATAATATCTGTGGAAGAAAAGGATGCATTTCGTGCAGACATCTTAAAACTACATAGAAAGACAAGGTTATCACTCACACTACAAAGAAGGAACATAAAATCCGTCAGTTTATGAACTACAAAACTAAATATGTTGTTTATGTAATCTTGTGTGTGTGCGGCAAACAATACGTAGGCCGCACAAAAAGACCCCTAAAGATTAGATTCAGGGAACATCTGAAGAATACTACCAATGGATTACTTACGAGCGGCCATTCAGCACATATCTCTAAAGTACACAATAAGAACACGAAAGGAGTTACTATACAAGCAGTGGAACACGTCAGACCTCAAGAACGAGGAGGTGACTGACTACTTACCTTGCATCGCATGGAAATTAAATGGATTCATCGGTTAGAGACATTGGAACCCGACAAATTTAATAGAGATATTGACTTGGCAGTCCATCTAATTGCATAGATGCCATTTTCTGCATGTGATAGAATATCAGCTCTAGTTGCGTGGTTCCCTATTGGGGTTGTTTGACCAGTATTTGTTTTTATTTCTTCTACAGTATTTACATTTTTTTTTTCACATTATTGTAGGACTATCCCAAAGAAGTCCACCTGTCATATATATTTAGTATTTATTAATTTTCATTCCTCTGCTAAATATTTTTCTTAGTCATATGTAAAACTATCACATTATTACGTTTTATAAGGTCTCTAGTACACTCATTTATCTTTTTTTAGCACTATCTTCTTATTTTTAGAATTTTAATATGGTACTCATTTTTTGGTACCACAGTACTCATAAATCAGGAGTCCAATCCAAAAATATTTATTCATTTTTTTGTTGATTGATATTTTTTCCCTTTTTTTCCCCTACTGCTCAATCATGGTAGAATTAGATCATTTATTTATGTGCCCACCATCCCCACATATTTTTATGAAATGTCAGTACGTGTATACATATAAAATACCCCAGGAGAACTTATAGTTATGTCACCTTCAAACTCATTGGAAGTTGGGCAATTATTAATTCTATTCATTATTTTTTTTATATATGAATCTAAATTCTCTCTATATAAAATTATCCATAGATAGTGATATTACTATAATGTTTATTTCTCTCCTTGCCACCTTGCCCCTTCTCTCATAGAAACACCCTTTTTAATTACTCAGTTTAAAACTCTCCCTCTTGGTAGTCCCTTAGTTATTTTTGATTTAGTCTTTATCACAGTTTTATTAGCTCCATTTTTAACCATACCAGCATGGTGGCAATTTTGAGTAAGGGCTTTTTGCCAGTAAAGATGGCGTTTGTTGCTAAGGGAATGCATTGACAATGAAGATGTCACGAGCTGGTAACGTGATGACACATCGGGAGGGAGCACAGAGCACCTGAAATCACTTCGACTTTAGCTTACAATTTACAAACAGACCCCAGGTAACATTTTACTTGTGTCTATGAGGCAACTTAACTAATCAAAAGTAAGAAATTTGTCGTTTAGAAGCCAATATATACTGAGAAGAGGGGTGTTATGTGTGTGAGATGTGATGTGATTTGATATGATATTATATATGGCATATTAGATTTATTACTGCAAATATTTTTTTTGATTCAAATCTCTACCAAAATTCATAGCCCAAAATCCTTTACTATTATGTGGATATAAACCCCGGGCCATACTATCGAGGCTCTAAATGACAGCATAATAACACTCTCCTATATTGGAACAAATATAGGAAGGCTCACCACCACGAGGTGCACCTGGTGGGAACTAGAAGCCGATAAGCTACATGAATATCTCATATTTCTGAGGGATTCAAAGATTTTGTGCTCTCCCCCCCCCCCTTATTTTTTTCAGTACGATACGTAGATGATTTTTACTATTTTCCCATTCCATGGAAAATGAAAACCAAATAATACCCAAATGTAATGATGAAGGTAAAATTGAGGCTATACCTAATCTGACCAATAGCCCCCCAGAAATCACAATAAATTGGATAAATAATATCCCACAATGTAACTCTATAAATAATAATGGACAATGTAAGAAGTCAGACATGTTAAACAATTTACACTTCTTATGTGAAACTAGAGAATTGCCCGTCAAAAAATGACTGCAATAAAATTGTTCGGTAGCTAATGCTGTTTGGTGTGTAATAATGACATATATAACACATTAATAAATGAATATACTTTACGTATTTTGAAGCATTGTGTTGAAGAGCTGGCAATCTGTTTTGATGTTGCTGCAGCATTAGTGGTGAGGAGCTGCTGTGTAAGCGTGGTGAATGTGTGCAGTGTAACACTGTGCGTGCGCGAGACCAAACCGTTAGAGTAGTTGTGTACTTCCGCATTGTCGTAAAATGGCGCGTAATGTGTGGTATGCGGCTGTGGCGGAATATCCGTAGGTCTTTTGTGGTGTTTTGCGAGTTTTTTGTTGTGTTTTTTGTGCGTTTAGAGTGCTGTAGCCTCATTTTCGTTTTGTTCGCTGGCCATTTTTTTTCTCGTTTAGTGAATTTTTTTGTGTCTAAACTCTTTTATTTTGAGTTAAATTAAGGTGTAACTTCATTTTTTGAGGTCCTGGATGCTTCCTCTTGCTTTTTATGTATGTGTTGTGTGTATTTAATGTGTTTTTAATTTTTTCATGTCCGCGGGTTGAGGACGATTTTTGCGAGGTCGTAATGAGTGGTAACGTGTCTCGTATTTTGTTTAAATTGCGACGTAAAGTTTGCGAGGGTCGCAGTTGCTGGCAAGGAGGGCTGCGAGCCCGCAAGCGTTAGCAACAACTCATACGCTCACAACTATATATGTGATGGGGGAATGTCAGGGAAGATACTATGTTAGTGTTAGTATACAAGATGTGGATTCCATGGATATCAAAGGGTTAATAGACACAGGCTCCCAAGTAACTGTTCTTTTCAAGATATGTATCACTAAATAGAACATAGAGCTGATAAGAAAGAAAAAAAATATTCTGAAATCATTCATTGGAACTGTAAAGAATGTAAATGGAATAACAATAAAGACCAAAGGTAGTAAATGAATGAGTGAAATATGGAGTAATAGTGGATTAAGACCAATATAGGACTGATGTATCGATGGAGTAATATGGTCACAAGTTAACTTTCCTCTCAACTATGAAAAGGTTAAACAATCCAATATGCCCAGAAATTGTCATGTAATAGAAACAAAAGACAATTCAGTAGAAAGTCATTTTCAAAATAATCAAACACCTGAAATGACAATATTCCAAATAAATGATGAAAACGTGATCCAAATGAATCAGCCCCACATACAGTAGATGACGAGGGAAATATCCTAACTATAGACATCCCAAAATGTGGCTAACATAGAAATAATAGATAAGGGTTTATTTATCCCCATAAATATCATGAGAAATCCTAAACAATAACCCATGAGCATAGTTACATTAATGAAAGTTTATTAAAACAAGGACAGAATCCAAAATGAATTTGTAATTCTCAACTAGTGATGTCCCAAATAGTTCGCCCGCGGACTATTCGCGGCGATTTTGGCATGTTCGCGTTCGCAGTGAACGGCGAACACATGTGCTTTTCGGTCCGCCCCCTATTCTTTATCATTGAGGAAACTTTGACCCTGCACCTCACAGTCAGCAGACACATTCCAGCCAATCAGCAGCATACACTCCCTTCCAGAGCCTTCCATCTGAATGACAACCTCCATTTTAGAATCATTCTGAAGCTACATTCGTTGAGAGAGGACAGATAGTGTAGCTGCTGCTGATTTAATAGGGAAATAGATAGTCAGGCAGTGTATTTAACTTCCATTACAGACCTGAAGGAATCTGATATCTGCTGCAAGGACAGCAACCCAAAAAGCCCTTTTTAGGGCTAAAACATCATTTATTTTATTTTATTATTTTTTTCTGTGTAATCTAATTGCATATGCCTGCCTGCTAGCGTGTGTGTGTGACAGGCTAACACCTAAGAGCTTATATTGTGCTCAGTGACATAAAACAACCCTTTTTTGACTGTAATCGATTGAATATCAGTTGCCTGCCTACAGGCGTGTGTGTGAAGCCTATTGCATCTACTCTGCCAACTTTTGCCAGTGCACAGTGACACTCATATCTGGTGCAACCTAGTGTACAGTGACATAAAAGAACCCTTTTTTTACTGTAATCAATTGAATATCAGTTGCCTGCCTACAGGCGTGTGTGAAGCCTATTGCATCTACTCTGACAACTTTTGCCAGTGCACAGTGACACTCATATCTGGTGCAACCTAGTGTACAGTGACATAAAACAACCCTTTTTTGACTGTAATTGATTGAATATCAGTTGCCTGCCTACAGGCGTGTGTGTGAGGCCTACAGCGCCTACTCTGACAACTTTTGCCAGTGCACAGTGACACTCATATCTGGTGTCACAGTAGCTTGTACACATAGTACCACTAATCGGAAAAAAAAATGACAGGCAGAGGCAGGCCACCCCGCGCGGGCCGTCGTGGTCGTGGTGCTGTGATTCCCTTTGGCCCTAGAATAATGCCCAGTTTTTAGAGGCAACGTACCCTGAACTTGAAAAGTTCTGAGGACATGGTTGACTGGCTAACACAGGACACCCAATCTTCCACAGCTTCCGCTCGGAACCTAGACGCACCATCCTCCTCCAGCTTAGCTTCGGGCACCTCTCCAGTTACCACTCGCCCGCCTGCCGCCACCACCAACACGAGCACCACAGCCGCTTCACTTGATCTGTCAGCAGAGTTATTTACACATCCGTCTGAAGAAATGAGTGATGCGCAAACATTAGTGCCAGAGGATGTAGATAACAGGGATATGTCCCAGTCAGGCAGCATTACACACATGGACGTATGGTCTGATGATGATGATGATGTTGTACCCGGTGCTGCTTCCTTGTCAGATACAAGTGAAGCGGTTGATGATGACGATGCGTCCATGGATGTCACGTGGGTGCCCGCTGTAATAGGAGAAGAACAGGAGGAAAGTTCAGATGGGGAGACAGAGAGGAGGAAGAGATGAGTTGGAAGCAGCAGGAGGTCGTCGAAAGTAGCTAGTGGCACAGTCAGACAGCATGCATCGGCACCCGGGGTCAGCCAGACAGCACGCCAGTAAACGCATGATGTTGCCACCACCAGAATGCCGTCATTGCAGAGCTCAGCAGTGTGGCAATTTTTTGCTGTGTCTGCCTGTGACAACAGTGATGCCATTTGCAACCTGTGCGAAAAGAAACTGAGTCGTGGGAAGTCCAACACCCACCTAGGTACCTTCTTTGCGAAGGCACATGATGTCACATAACAAACGCCTATGGGATCAACACATGAGTACAAGCAGTACACAAAGTCAAAGCCGCCATCCTCCTCCTGGTTCAGCAACTTCAGCCACGTCAGCCACTGCTGCCCTGCTTGCCCCCTCTCAACCATCTGCCACTCCGTGTCTCGCCCTGAGCAGTCCCTGCTCATCTGCCCAAAGTCAGGTGTCTGTCAAGGACATGTTTGAGCGTAAGAAGCCAATGTCACAAAGTCACCCCCTTGCCCGGCATCTGACAGCTGGCTTGTCTGAACTCTTAGCCCGCCAGCTTTTACCATACAAGCTGGTGGAGTCTGAGGCGTTCAAAAAATTTGTAGCTATTGGGACACCGCAGTGGAAGGTACCCGGTCGAAATTTCTTTGCACAAAAGGCAATCCCCAACCTGTACTCGATTGTGCAAAAGGAAGTAATGGAAACTCTGGCACACAGTGTTGGGGCAAGGGTCCATCTGACCACGGATACCTGGTCTGCAAAGCATGGTCAGGGCAGGTATATCACCTACACTGCGCATTGGGTAAACCTGGTGACGGCTGCCAAGCATGGAATACGTGGCTCTGCAGAGGAGTTGGTGACACTGCCACGACTTGCAGGCAGGCCTGCTGCCACCTCCTCTACTCCTCCTACTCCATCCTCTTCCATAACCTCCTCGGCTGAGTCCTCTTCTGCTGCTGCTATGTCTTGCTCAACGGCACCCCCCCCCCCCCCCCCCCCAGCTCCACAGGTACTATTCCACATCCCGGATACGGCAGTGTCACGCCGTCTTGGGGTTGACTTCCCTGAAAGCAGAGAGTCACACCGGACCAGCACTCCTGTCCACCCTGAACGCACAGGTGGATCAGTGGCTGACTCCGCACCAACTGGAGATTGGCAAAGTGGTTAGTGACAACGGAAGAAATTTGTTGGCGGCATTGAATTTGGGCAAGTTGACACATGTGCCGTGCATAGCACATGTGTGTAATCTGATTGTACAACGCTTTGTGCATAAGCACCTAGGCTTACAGGACGTCCTGAAGCAGGCCAGGAAGTTGTGTGGCCATTTCAGGCGTTCCTACACGACCATGGCGCACTTTACAGATATCCAGCGGCGAAACAACATGCCAGCGAGGCGCTTGATTTTAGACAGCCCGACACGTTGGAATTCAACACTCCTAATGTTCGACCGCCTGCTCCAACAAGAAAAGGCCGTTAACGAGTATTTGTATGACCGGGGTGCTAGGACAGCCTTTGCGGAGCTGGGGATTTTTTTGCCACGTTACTGGACGCTCATGCGCAATGCCTGTAGGCTTATGCGTCCTTTTGAGGAGGTGACAAACCTGGTCAGTCGCACCCAGGGCACCATCAGCGACATCATACCATTTGTTTTCTTCCTGGAGCGTGCCCTGCGAAGAGTGCTGGATCAGGCCGTAGATGAGCGTGAAGAGGAAAAGGAAAATTTGAGGTCACCATCACCACCAGAAACAGCCTTATCAGCATCGCTTGCTGGACCTGCGGCAACGCTGGAGGAGGATTGTGAGGAAGAGGAGTCAGAGGAGGAATGTGGCTTTGAGGAGGAGGAGGAAGACCAATCACAACAGGCATCCCAGGGTGCTCGTTGTCACCTATCTGGTACCCGTGGTGTTGTACGTGGCTGGGGGGAAGAGCATACCTTCAGTGAGATCACTGAGGACGAGGAACGGGACATGACTAGCTCGGCATCCAACCTTGTGCAAATGTGGTCTTTCCTGCTGTCGTGCCTGTTGAGGGACCCTCGTATAAAAAGGATGAAGGAGAATGACCTGTACTGGGTGTCCACACTACTAGATCCTTGGTATAAGCAGAAAGTGCCTGAAATGTTACCGAATTACCACAAGTCGGAAAGGATGCAGCACTTCCAAAATAAATTAAAAAGTATGCTTTACACAGCGTTTAAGGGTGATGTCACAGCACAAAGGCAATCTATCAGCGGAAGAGGTGAACATAATCCTCCTCCTCCCACGACCACACCGGCAAGGAGAGGACGCTTTACAGACGTGTTGTTGATGGAGGACATGCGGAGCTTTTTAAGTCCTGTGCATCGCCACAGCCCTTCGGGGTCCACCCTCAGAGAACGACTCGACCGACAGGTGGCAGACTACCTCGCCATAACTACAAATATCGACACTATGAGGAGCGATGAACCCCTTGACTACTGGGTGTGCACGCTTGCCCTGTGGCCTGAGCTATCCCAATTTGCCATAGAACTTCTGTCCTGTCCCGCTTCGAGTGTCCTGTCAGAAAGGACCTTCAGTGCAGCAGGAGGTTTTGTCACTGATAAGAGAAGTCGCCTAGGTCAAAAAAGTCTAGATTGCCTCACCTTTATTAAGATGAATGAGGGATGGATCCCGAAGGGACTGACAATGGGCAATACATTCGATTAAAAAAGGCCTGATGAGATGAGCTGCCTTGAGCTAATAATGGTCCACACGCTGCTGTATTTTATCCCTGAATGCCGGATGACTTGCGTGACTTATCCGCCACCAGCTAGGGTTCAAGACGCAATGTTTTAGGGCACTTTCTGTCTGGCAAACTAACATCAATTTTTCTGGTCGCTGCAACAATACCTAATTTTTGCATTTAAATTCTTTTATTGTTAGAAGGCGTACAGCATGTAATAAAAAATAAAGTATTTTTGAACAGTTTTGCATAACAGTTGTGCAAAAATACATATTTACAATAAAGACATTTTGTGAAAGTTAGCTGGCTAGTCCTTCTTATTTTTACTTTTTAGGTTAATCATTTTTCTTATTTTTTACTGTGATTGCAATTTAAGAGATACCTAAAACATGGTAAAACAGACAAGAGTATATCTGCAGGAAACACCAAAGTCCTATTAGCTATCATCCCTCCAGCAGTATTAGCTTATTATTTACAATATCTAACCTGGGCAATCACCCTTGGGTTACCCTAGGGCAGGCTTCAGTGAGCGACCTCTCCTTTCCTGGGATGATTTTGCCGCCGGTTGCTTCTGAAGGGTCTCCAGGGCTCCCCCACTGCGGTCCTTCCCCCAGTGTCGCTTCAACCAGTAACAAATGTTTTATATTTGTAAAGCGACCCAATGATCCCCCTTGATAGAGGTTTATCTTTACGAATTTTGGAGAACCAATTTAAGACCGGTGTCCCCTGTTTCTGGGTCAGGGAGTGTGTGAAATGCCTCAGCCTACAGTAATTGTAATGTTCTGACAGCGGTAGCTCATGCATGTCCCTCAGTTCCTCATAGGTGAGCATCGGGCCCTTTACTAACCAGTCTCCCAGTCTATCTAGTTTCCTTGACCTCCACCAGTTTTGTGATGTTGTGCTTTGTGTTTCGGGGCCTGAGGGTGGTCAAGAATTAGGGTCATTTGGGTGGATCCAGGGAACAAACCCGTGTGTTTCTTGGCCCATTTGCAGTATGATAGTGAGTGTCTGATTAGGGGGGTTGGCGAGTTTTTAAGGCTCTGAGGCAATTCTGATAGCCAAGCCACCTTGTCCCAGGTTAAGGGCCTTAAAGTGTGGTTCTCTAAATACACACAGGCCGGTTGATGACATATAGAATGTGCTATTGGGAGGAAAGATAGATAACGTAACAGGTATTAAACTGATAGGAATGAATAGAACAACTTAATACACCACTCCTATCTGGTGGCACCTTAGATTGCACGCGCAGTGCCCCAATTTTGAAGTGGGAGGACCGACCAAGCATCTTTTTCCATCTCCCTGTTCCAAAAATCCATGCCATATACACGTCCCATGATAGGTGACGTAACAGGTATCAAACTGATAGGAATAAAAAGTACAACTGAACACACCACTCCTATCTGGTGGCACATTACATTGCACGCGCAGTGCCCCAAATTTGAAGTAGGAGGTCCGACCAAGCTTTTTTTTCCATCTCCCTGTTCCAAAAATCAATGCCATATACACGTCCCCTAATAGTGGACGTAACAGGGATTAAACCGATAGGAATAGTACTACTTAACAATACACACCTTATAATAACGCAGACAGAGGCAACGCAGAGAAAGGAGTCTGAAAAAGAGGAGTCAGAAGAGGAAGGTGGCTTTGAGGAGGTGGAAGACCAAACACAGCAGGTGTCCCAGGGGGCTTGTTGTCACCTTTCGGGGACCCTTGGTGGCTGGGTGGAGAAAGAGACCTTCAATGACATCAGTGAGGACAAGGAACGGGACATGGCTAGCTTGGTATCCAACCTTGTGCAAATGGGGAGTTTGCGGTTGTGCAAAGGGACTGTTTGCGGTTGTTTGCGGTGCATTAAACGGGGAGATTGGTCTGTCACTGTGAAGCGGGTGTAACCCTTACACTACCTGATCGATACAACATCATACCTGATGTTTTAAAGCATGTTATTCCAAACAATTTAGGAATGTTAGGTGATTTATGCCCTTTATGGCTTAAAACCAGACTCTGCATCAACTATGTAATTTTCCGTGAGAGTTTTGCCATGGATCCCCCTCCGGCATGCCACAGTCCAGGTGTTAGTCCCCTTGAAACAACTTTCCCATCACTATTGTGGCCAGAAAGAGTCCCTGTGGGTTTTGAAATTCGCCTGCCCATTGAAGTCTATGGCGGTTCGCCGATGTTCGCCCGTTCGCGAACATTTGATGAAATTCGCGTCCGCGGTTCGCGAACCAAAAATTTGATGTTTGCGACATCACTATTCTCAACCTTTTGACCAATATATTCAGGAATAGCTTATGTCTGTAGATACGCAATACGAGTGTTAAGCGAAACGGCTCTAAACGGGGCAGTGTTACATTGGGAAGATATGGATAGGGGAACTCTATCCATAGTGAAATTTAAACTTTTTTGGTTTTATATGAACTCCAAAGAAACAGGAAACATAGAACTAACACAAACTGAACATAACTTTAAATTATTGATGTTGAAGCTTCTGGATCATCCTGGATTCTGTTTTCTGTTATAGTGAATCAGAGCTTGAAAAGGAAGCGAATCAGTGAATCAGCTCTAAACGGGGTTGCTTTAAGTGGGGTATACCCGTACATAAGATTGATCATAAAACCTATTACAGCAAGATGTTTAATACCCCTTTCTATTGTACACCTGTTCCAGGATTCCCAATATCCGATCTATCTTGGAAATTATTTGTTGCATCGGTTTACTTTTCCAATTTATTATAACCCATAATGTTCTATGGTCTAGGCTGAACGAAACACCAATAGACTTCAATAATGACTCAGAAGCACGGAAATATGCGCAACCGAAGTCTTATACAATAACCGTACAGATGGAACGGACGGTCACTACACCAGAAGGAGCGGTCCGGTAATATATTTTGCAGCCAAATGCTCCGATTTGAGGCAATTAAATAAGAGATTAAATAAGAGAGTGCATATGTCTGCTTGGCCCGTCCCATATATAGATCAATGTTTGGCACAAATACAATTATCTATATTATTTATAACACTTGATTGGGCCCAAGGTTATTGGACTATTAAAGTAAGTGAAGAAGACCAACATAAATTAGCTTTTACATTTGTAAATCAACAATATTCCTGGACCAGAACTCTCATTGGAAGTATAAACTCGGGGAATGAATCTTCTTGCAATACCTGACGCTCAAGCGCGAGGGACATTAACCTATGTAGATGACATCTTGATTAAGAGTAGCGAATTTGATAAACATATCATAGAAACTGAATATGTTTTGCACCAATTAAAGCAGCAGGAGGTAAAATATCTAGTTAACTTTGTGGGTCATGATAACTCCTGATGGCTTAAATCCACAGAAAAGGAAGGTAGAGGCTCTTCTTAAGACTAAAATGCCTACTACTACAAAAGAATTGAGATCATTTCTAGGTATTACTAATTATCCTCTTAAATTTATTGGGAATTATGCCAAAATAACAAGAGCCCTCACACCTAACCCTAACCCTAACTTTCACAAGTCAGGCCCCTTGGGTAGCTTGGCCAGAACGAGCTAAACCTTTGTTTTTAGAAATTGGTTATAATGATAATTGTTTAAGTGCTTTGTTTTATCAAAAATGTGACCAACATAACAGGATTATCGCTTGTGCAATAAAACACTATCACTTGTAGAGGTAAAATGTAATGATTGTGAGACGGCTACAATATGGGCACACTGACCATTACAATATATTCAGAACAATAAAAGAAGGTCTGGTAATCTATCAAATAGCCGTATAACTGCTTGGACCTTATCCTTACAAGGATGGCCTTTAGATATAAGACATGCCCAAAGTAAAGTGAATCCAGTTGCCCAAGGATTAATGGATTTACATAATTGTACTGCTCCAGACCCCATTTAAAGAAGATTATTCTAATATAGACCTTATGGGGGAATATACATTTTCACCTCACAAGATATATGAAGAGTTATTTTGTAAATCATTACCACCAGTTTATGTAGTTACATACGCCCTCATTCAATTGCAATTTGGCCAATTGAATAGGGCTCTAAATAAGCACATAACATATATATTTATTTATTTTTAAATTCAATTGTTTCCTTTATTTTTTTATAAATTGAAAAAAAACATAACATAAATAAACATATAACGTTTGAAGTAATACAAATTGCAAACAGTCGAGTAGTTTGTTTCAGAGTTCCCTTACAAATAGATTTCAAAACATAGCATACGTAACAGTCAAACTTGGACCAGCCTAGAACCAGTACCTGAGGACCTAGACAGGTCCTACCCTAGCAGCCCTTTGTGTCGTTTTGTGCAGCATTTGTGCCTTTACTAATAGATGAGTGAGAGTTTTAGAAATAGAACTAACCTCCGAGAGGATCCCGCAGCGTCCAGATGTCCCAGCAGGAGGCCCAGCGTCTGTATTTCCCGTCTACTTCGGCCGATAGTGAGCTCATGTTTTGTATGTATCCTATTTTTTGCCTCACCTCAGTGTACGATGGAGAAGTGGCTTTCCAGTGTTTTGCGATAACACATCTGGCTGCTAGAAACACTTGACTGGTCAAGAACTGCTCATTTTTTGAAAGACCCCTGATCAGAAGACCCAGTAGGGCTTCACTTGGGTTCTGCGCTAGACGTTTCCACCATAGTTTTTCTAAGGTGTCATAGGTAAAATCCCATGTTTGGTGAATTTTGGGGCATTCCCAGAGCATGTGTAGCATGGTGCCTTCATTGGGGCACCCTCTAGGGCACCTGGCGGGGTATGCGGGATTTGCACGGTGCAGCCTAGTCAGAGTGAGGTACCACCTCATTATTGTTTTGTAGGCGTTCTCCTTAAGTGTTATGTTGAAAGAGACATTGTATGCTTGTTTTAATATCTTACCCCATTCCTTGTCTTCTAACGTAACCTGTAAGTCTGTTTCCCAAGCTAATTGGTAGGGGAGTTTGGCGGGAGTATTGGTGTCAGAGAGTATTTTGTAGAAGGTGGAAATGTTACCTTTCCCCCCAAGGTTGTTGATCGTTCAGTTACCGATCTGTCCCTAAGACTATTT
This sequence comes from Discoglossus pictus, assembly GCA_027410445.1. Lineage (NCBI taxonomy): Eukaryota > Metazoa > Chordata > Amphibia > Anura > Alytidae > Discoglossus > Discoglossus pictus. The sequence goes on from JAPZIH010000827.1 coordinate 115,673, forward strand.
AACTTATTTGTGTGTGTGAGCACCTCGTTAACCCCTATCAGATTGAGCCATTCTTTGGGGGGTGCATTGATCGCGTTAATGGAAATTGGTAAAGGGAATTCTCTATTTATATCCCACATGTCCGCTACCACCGTTAGTTTATTGTCTATCCACCAGCTCATTTGGGTTAGTCTGTCAAAGCGATAGTCTTTGTGTGGGAACCAGAGGGGTGTCAATCCTGAACCTTCTTTCAAGAGGTTGGATTTCCTGTTACTCTCTCGCCAGATCTTTATGGAGTTGTCTATACAGGATGACAGCTTATCAAGTTGTAATTTGTGGTGTAGGCTCAACCATAAGATTTGGGGAAGGATTAGATGGTTATCTCCCAAAACATGTCTCTCAATTTCCACCCAAACAGGGTAGTTCTCTTTCTTATGCCAATTAGTCATTTGTGCTAATCTTGCAGCTCTGTAAAATCTAAGTAAATCTGGGAACCCAACCCACCTTTTTGTTTTGGGGTGGTCAACGTGGCTTTATTAATTCTGGGTTTTTTGTTACGCCATGTAAAGTTATTCAGAGTTTTTTGTATTAATTTAATTTCTTTAACATTAATCGGTGTCGGAATCGTTCTGAATAGGTATAGGATTTTGGGGATGACATTCATTTTAACTGCATTAATCCTCCCTAACCAGGAAATATTAAGAGAGGACAAGTTGGTTATGTCTGCTCTTATTCTTTTGAATAGACGTGGGAAATTAACCTCATATATTAGATTTAGTGACTTTGGGATTTTGATGCCCAGGTATGTTATAAATGTAGGAGCCCACTTAATGGGGAAATTGTGTTTTATGGATTCTACTAGCGCTTCAGGTAAGGTGATATTGAGAGCTATACTCTTGTTTGCATTGATTTTGAAGCCTGATATCTGGCCAAATTTCGCAAGGAGCTGCAAAAGATTAGCGAGGCTGATTAATGGATCAGATAACGTAGTCATGATATCATCTGCAAAGAGACTTATTTTGTATTCTTTTCTACCCACTTGCAACCCTCTAACACTTGGGTGATCCCTAATGGCTGCAGCTAAGGGTTCTATGCAAAGTGCAAACAGTAGTGGAGATAGAGGACACCCCTGTCTTGTACCTCTGAAGATGTTGATCGGGAGGGATCTAAATCCTTGATATGAAATAAACGCTTTTGGGGATTTATATAGGGCCATGACCCCTTTTAAGAATCCCTCTCCTAGTCCCATTTTTAAGAGCGTCGCCTCCATGAAGGGCCAGTCTATACGGTCGAATGCCTTTTCTGCGTCTAATGATACCAACATTAAAGGCACTTTTACTTTGTGGGCCATGTCAATTAAATTTATTATTCTCCTTGTATTATCGGGGGCTTCCCTCCCCGCAATGAAGCCTACCTGGTCCGGATGGATCACATCGAGCAAAAGTGGGGCAAGTCTGTTTGCTATGATTTTTGAATATAGTTTAACGTCTGTGTTAATCAGGGATATAGGCCTATAACTACTGCATTGGGTACGGTCCTTGCCCTCCTTGGGGATGACTATAATTTTTGCTTCCAGGAATTCTGGTCTCATTTGTTCTCATGCTAAAAACCTGTTAAATAACCTCTGGACGTGAGGTAGTAAGGATACCATACAGTGTTTATAGTAATAGTTTGTGAATCCATCCGGGCCAGGGGCCCCATGCGCTTTGGAGTTGTTAATTGCTTTTTTTTATTTCTTCAGAGGAGATGGGGCGTGCTAGGGCTTCAGCTTCATTTGCTTTAATTTGGGGGAGGTTGATAGAGGCTAGAACTTCCTCTATACTTTTTTTTGTGAGGTTGGGTCCCAGAGTGGGTCGGGGCAGTGTATAGTTCTGTGTAAAACTTTTGGAACGTTCCGGCTATGAGATCTGGTTTGAATACGGGGTTATTTGCTGTGTCAGTGATTTTAAGTATATATGTGTCAGCTCTCTGTGCCTTAAGTCGCCTGGCTAGCCTACTGTCTGGTTTATTTGTGCAGATGAAAAATTTAGCTTGCATCCTTTGCAGAATGGATACCATTTTTTTTCTCATTACCTTGTTTAATTTCTGTTTGAGCCCAAGAATTTTGGTATAGATTTGTACATTGTTATGTTTAGCGAACTTTGCTTGTAAATCCGAAATCTCTAAATTCAATTTTGAAATCTGAGCTCGGTCTACTTTCTTGGCTGCCGCCCCTAGCTGTATGCAGATTCCCCTGATCACCGCTTTATGTGCTGCCCATACTCCTGCTTCGTCTACTTCTCCCTCCGTGTTTAATTTGAAGTACTCAATAATTGCTTTGTTTATTTTTTTTTTCATTTCTACGTCATTTAAGAGGTGAGGATTAAGGGACCAGTTGGGAGTCTAGCGGGTTCATTATTCTCCATGAGTCTACCATGCAGTTAGAACTTAAGATCGATTTAAATGCCTTGGTTGCAGTGGGGGTGGAATATGGCGCGGGGGGAGGTGATCTACCTTTACTCGGATCTAGGACGGCATTCATATCCTATTATCCAGATTGAGTTTTCCCAGCTTGTAATTAGATTAGATATCCTATGGAAAAACTTTGCTTGGTCAGTGTTTGGGGCATACAGGTTGAGGAAAGAAACTTTGTGTTCCTGGATTGTGCCGTGGACTGCTAGGTATCTCCCTTCAGAGTCTTTTTGTGTGCGAGTATGGCGGAAGTTAAGTTTATTGTGAAATAGGATTGACACCCCTCTTTTTTTTTCACTCGCTGTCGAGTGAAAGGTTTGTTTAAATGCCTTCCCCCAGTACTTTGGGACCGCTGCTTTCTTAAAGTGTGTTTCCTGCAGCATTATTACGTCTGCCCCAAGTCTTGTGTAGTCCTTCAGGGCTATACCTCTCTTAACTGGTTCGTTTAAGCCTTGAGTGTTGTGTGTAATGATGTTAATGCTCATGACTCACCGTAGCCTCAGGCTCAGGCACCGCACAGGTGTGGGGTTAGACGCTGAACTTTCCTTGAGAGCTTCCTTAGGACTGTGGACCTCCTGCTGGGACCACACCGGAGCCTCGCCAGATCCAAATGGACCTACCTCCTGCGGGGATTGGAGCACAGCGAAAAATGGTACGTTAGATAGTGAGAGCTGGTGCTAGCTATCTTAACTTAAAGCTTGCTGATCTCTAGTCCTATACAGAAAAGATTTTACTTGTACGGTCTGGCTAGTAGCTGATACGTTGTTGATCTTATCTCTTAAGAGTCTTTAAGTTATCGTTAGAACATTATCTTAAAAGGGGAGGAGCAAGGGAAAGAGAGGAATAAGTAAAAATAAGAAAAATAAATACTTAGCTCTCTAAGTAAATCTAGACTAATGTTTGGACAGTCTAGACTCACCTATGCTAGATAATAGTGAATAGCAGCTGTTGTAAATTAACAGCACTTAACTAAGTAACTTTGGTGGTAGGGAAAAAAAAAACTACCTACAGGAGAGCAACTTCTGGCTTCCTTAACCACTTGGTGAATCCAGTAGTGTTACAAGGGAACACTGAGTGGATTCGCACTTTGTGTGAACTTACCAAAGGTGAAAAGCCCATAAGGGACACTATGAGTCACATAAATCTTTTTATAAGAGTGTGACGACTCTTGTCTGTAGCTAGCATTAACTAGGAAATTCTAAGCAGTTGTCTTAAGTGTAAAACAGAGTACCAAAAAAGGTGTTGGACAAGATAATATATACTGTACAATGAAGAAACAAAACGGCCACTTTGTCTTGGAGAGGACTGTTTGCCAGCCTCCTGCCCTGCGACTATGGCCCTGGGACATATTGCCCTTTAAACACAGTATTCGGCCATACCAGAGTGTATGTCACTCATTCTGGCCCTTTACATCCAGGGGGGTCATTCGGTACTTGCCCTGTGTGAACCATGATACCACAGAAAGCTATGCCATGGAGCCCATTCATATAATGAAAGACTATGGGAAAGACTTTAGCTACATGGCAATTGAACTGTGTGAAGAGGATCTGAGCGCTATTCGGTAGTTTTGTGAGCTCAGATCCCAGCTATCTGGGGATATGTGAAATGTGAGTAAATGTGAATTGCAGTAATGCTGATGGGTTGTCAAACTAGAGAATGGACCAACAAATACTTTTGTCCGGACATCCCCAGGCCGATCCGTTGGGATCAGACCGTGTATGCCGGCTTATGGTCACGGGGGAGGTGTGTAACGGAACCCATCACTGTTTTACCCTGTTTCATGGTTATTATTATGGTTAAAATATGATCCTGGGGGGAGTGGCTTACCACCGAGGCGACAGGACGCACAGAGCTGCAGCTCTGGGAAAAAAGCCCTCAACAACTGGGGCAAAGAACCCCTAATTGGGGGAAATCCCAGAAACGAAGGGCAGATTTCGGCTCAGAAGGACCTGAGGAATCCGGGGATACCAATTGGACCCAGATTAAACGGAACCCGTGCACCGCGTGGTTGAGGCCCTCCCCATCGGGCCTCCCCGGTGTGAAGACGGGCCGACCCTCTCGGACCCCAGCTTCTCCCCTGTGTAAAGACGAGCCGACCCGCTCGGATCCCAGCTCCCCAGACAGCAGAGCCAAGGCTGAGAGAAGTCCAGAGACCCGGAAAGCCTGTGAGTACGCCCGGCCACCCGGTGTGCAAGAGGTAGGGGTGCCACGGGGCGGACAGGAACGCGTCGGCATAAAGGGCAACAAGCATACCCAGGAGGAGCAGAGGCCAGGGAGGACGAGGGGTGAGAGCGCAGTATCTGGGGTTGTGCTGGAAACACTAGAAGGGGGTAACAATCTATCCCCCCAAGCCAACCAAGAAACGAAGAGAAAGGACAGTGGGGGAAATCTGCTAACTAGCCCAAAGGTACAAGGGCTCATAGGGACACCTGAGCAGGGCACGTCCTAGAGATTAGGGAATCCATACCCTCATACCCACCAGCCACCAGCAGAAAAAAAAAAAACAGGAGAGCTTCCCGCCAAAAGGACAGGAGGCCATCTTAGATCACCAAGGCAGCAGAGAGTAAATGACGCAGACACCTCTTAACTGCATTAGGCAGGGTACTGGGCCCCTCATCCCTACAGCTACTGTAATAGCAGCCATCCAATAAAGAAAGTACAGAAACCGGCAGAGGTTTTAAGGGACTAAAAGAGCCCAAATTCCCCTCAGATAAAAATTTAACAACTACAAAGAAGAATAAAAGAGAGGGGAGGCAACCTGACTCTGTAACAAAGGCGGACATTAGCTGCCATTAGCCCTTACCTGCCTTGTCTGTGGAATTACACATCTACTGAACAATAGACTGTGGAGTGGCTTCCCCAAGGCTCTGAGGCATTTCCTAGGCAGAAGTGGCCACATAGAGGCCTAACTAGTGAGAGGGCACCCAGCCAGGAATAATAAGCATGTCCAACTGCTGTGGGGGGCACGCACAAACTGGGGGAATTCTATTGGCCCTCAAGTGGAAGGCACAGAGTAATATTATATATATAGAAACACGAAGTGAGAATCCAGCCTGTTCCACCGCGTGCAACTAACTGAACAGACACCTGTTCCTGACATTACCTAACAAAGATACCAACCCGAAGTTAGGCGCCCACCTCCCCAGATTTATAAGAGAAATCCAGATGCAAATCAGGAGATAGCGCAATGGGGGGAGCAACAGGCAGAGTGAACTGAAGTACTGACTATACATGCCTTCACAAGGATGAAACAATAAATTGCCCCAACGCAAGCAGCATCTCCTAAAGTTGAAACTATCAAGCCCCACCTTGAGCGGGACATCGCGCATTCTCACGTAGCCACAACAACGAGCACTGGGGAACTACTTATACTCCAAAACTGACACACCAGTGATAAAGAACCTGTGAGGTAGCAGGGCCAAGGATAAAGAAGACAAAGAGAAGCACAACCTCCAAAGGCATTCCTGAGCTTTTCCAGGTAGCGTCCACACCGACAACTAAAGCAGGGGAAAGTTCCCCAGAGAGATCAGAGATGTCGGAGTCTGAGGGGGAAAGGTCGAATACCATCACAGATGTAGACTTCTCAGTTTCTGCAATGGCTAAATTCGAAATGTTACTGAAAACCCAGCTTGCGCTGGCACTAAAAGAGATGAGAGAAGAGATTCGCTCAATAGGGCAGAGAACACACGAGCTAGAAAAAAGATCAGATATGATTGTCTCTGCACAAGAGGAAGATAGAATCGGAATCAGTGCCAACGCATCCCGCATAGAGGTCCTCGAAAACAAAATAGAAGACTTGGAAAACAGATCCAGAAGACACAATGTACGCCTGAGTGGTGTTCCTAAAAATGTTGAGGATATTATGTCCTACCTTAGAGCGGTGTTTTCTTCCATCTTACCAAATCAATCAGAGGAGATGCTGCTCATTGAGAGAGCTCACAGGGCATTTGGAGGCCCAATCAACCCTGAGAAACCTAAGGATATAGTAGTACGGTTTGTGAGACAAAGCTCCATGGACCTATTATCGACTACAGCCAGAAAATTGCCCAAAATAGTAGGCCCGGACGGAACGCAGCTGCAATTGTTTGTGGACTTAGCCCCATCCACGCTAGCAAAGAGGAGAGAAATGAGACCGGCATTGGAAATCCTGATAAAGAACAAAATACAATATCGCTGGGGTTTTCCCTTCAGCTTACAATTTAGATGGAAAGAGCAAACATATGTGGCTCATTTGCTGGAAACCCTTCAGAAAAGACTTATTCATTTGCAACTGCTCCCAGAGGACACGGTTCTACTGGGTCAGCCTCCTAAACCAAGGGAGAGACCAGCCAGAGAATGGATAGACATCTCTGCCAAGAAAAAGCAAAGGAATAACAGCAGCAAGGGACAAAGAGACCAAATAGTTGGAGCTGAAGAAGCCGAACTGGCGAGTACATCAGCAGCGGAATGATAATCCCTGCTATTGTTATCCAAGTAGCTTGGTATGAATATAGGAGAATCTTAGCCGCAGTTTGCAACGCTTGTTGACCCTCCAAATATTGAGGGGGAGAGTTGTTTCAGGTCTATACTTTTATGTTTTTGTAAAGTAGAGTACGGTATTGACCGATAATAAGAATTTCCTCATTCTAGGGAAGTATAGTGGGATTAGTAGACGCCACTCCCTAGGCACGATAGGTGCAAGATGAAAGGATGCATGAGGAAAAGGAGGGGGTGGGGGGTGGACCAAGGGTCCGAAAAGTTATATGTTTTACTGTTTGGGCAGCACTTTTCTCTTTCAGTTCTTTGCACATCCAGAATGGTGGAATAGAGATGGCGGGGCCCTACCGCTGGCCCTTCCGGACCTCGGCCGCTGACTCCAAAACCTCCATCTCTAGGGGCGGTAAGTCTCTACAGACAACAGATACACACGTCATCACTGACAATGGGTGAAGCAGAATACGTTTGCATTACACATAACGTTAGAGGTTTCAACACCCCCACCAAAAGAAGCAAGGCATTCCAATCGTATAGAACACATAATCCAGCGGTGATCTTCCTCCAGGAAACTCACTTTAAACACAAACAAATCCCATCGTTTATGAACGAGAAATTTCCCACGTTCCACACGACTAGTAGCAGTGCTAAAAGGGAAGGGGTGGCAATCCTGCTCCATAAAAACTTTCCATTCACATTGGACAAAAAGATTGCAGATAAACAGGGAAGCTATTTATTTTTAATGGGAAGGGTACTAGACATCCCGGTCACCTTGGCAGTGGTTTATGCTCCCACCAACTCTCCTCATAAGCACCTCATCAGGGCTTTGAAACATTTGACAATAGTAAAGCAAGGCAGGATCATCCTGGGGGGGGACCTTATTCTTGCACTAGATGTAAAAAATGACAGAACAGGGAAAGACCTGGGAGACAAATTCTCTAAAAAATTGAAACAAATTAACCAACTGCTAAGGGAACTTGAGCTAGTGGATCTTTGGAGGGAAAGACATTTAGGACACAGAGAATACACTTTCTATTCCCATCCCCATAATTCATACTCCAGAATTGACAACCTGTTAACGGACTCTACTTTCCTCCATGACTCCAAGAGAGTAGACATAGTACCTTGCGCCTGGTCAGATCACAGCCTTGTCAAGGCGACCATAAATCTAGGACCTATGACTAAACCCCCTTATAGATGGAGACTTAATGAAAGATTACTGACGATCCCGACAGTCAAAGAACGTATTGCCCAGGAATTAGAATTCTTTTTCGAGAAAAATGAAACACCGGAGGTGCGGACTGGCTGGGTCTGGGCAGCACACAAGGCCTACATTCGGGGTATATGCATGAAGGAGTCATCCAAGTTTAGACGGGAACAGAGAGCCCAAGAAAAAAAACTCACGGAGGAGTTAGGAAGATTAGAGAAAATAAACCAACAAAACCCTAAAACGCAGACTAGGCGGGAACTAGAGAGAGTGAGATTAGAGTTAGACAAGTTATACTCGGAAAAGGCGGATAATATCCTTAGGAGATCTCAACACAAATTCTTTCTCCAAGCGAACAGACCTGTTAGGATGCTAGCGAGAAAACTAAGATCTAAACAAACACTCTCTAAAATTTATTGTATAAAGGTTAGGGAAAATGTCAAAACGGCTGACCCCATTAAAATACAGGAACTATTTTATAATTTTTACCAAAAACTATATTCACCATCGAGCAAGGAAACAGAACATAGCATTAGATCCTGGTTAGATAGGAATGACCTACCTCGCTTGGAGGAAATAGAGGTAGAAACACTGAACGCTAAGATCACACTAGAAGAGGTTGGAAAGGGTATTCAAGCAATGAAAAATGGAAAAGCCCCCGGCATAGATGGGTTCACGAACATGTATTATAAAACCTTCAAAGAACAATTAACTCCCAGACTAACCAAACTATACAACAATATTTTGCAAGGACACACGATCCCCCCAGAAAAGAATTTAGCAGAAATAACCCTATTTCCTAAAGAAGGGAAAGACAGCTCAGAAATAAAAAATTATAGACCCATTTGCCTACTAAACGGGGATATTAAACTATTGGCAAAAATAATGGCAGATAGAATCTCAAATTTTCTCCCAAGGATCATCCATAAGGATCAAGTTGGGTTCATTCCTCACAGACAGGCCAGAGACAATATTAGGAAGGTCGTGAACTTAATACACCATGCTAATTCTACCAAGACCCCGGCCTGCCTACTTGCATTAGACATTGAAAAGGCCTTTGATTCTCTGGAGTGGCCATACCTTAGGGAGGTCCTTAAGAAATTTGGCTTTAAGGGGGGGTTCTTAAATTTAATAAATACATACTACAAAAACCCAGAAGCCCTTCTGAAACTTCCTTGCAAACGCATTCAGACCATTAAAATAGGGAGGGGAACCAGACAGGGAAGCTAACTGGTGGTGGAAATCTAGGGATCTAGATAGACTAGGGGCATGGATAGGAACTGAGACCCCCATAACATTTGAATATTTAAGGGATCATTTCGATATTCCCATCAGCCAACACTTCAACTATTGTAGAATCAAACACCTGGTGAATAGGATTACTAGAACACTGGGGAACCCTAAGAAAACTTGGCTTTCAACAATCTGCCAGAAAACCCCCTTAGCAAAGGGAATTATTGGGGGAATATATGAAACATACAATACACCCCCAGAGGGCGCGAAAGACAAATATATAGTTGAATGGGAGAAGGATTTAGGAGAACAATGGGAAGGAGAGAAATGGGAGAAAGCGTGGAGTAGTATAAACAAAGGCTCGCTAAACCAAACACTACTAGAAACAGCCATAAAAGTACTCCACAGGACCTACCTGACCCCAGAGAGGCTAGCAAAATGGAGTAAAACAGAGGGGAGAAACTGCTCTAGAGGATGCCGAACCCCAGGAACTTTTATACACATGTGGTGGGATTGTCCCAAAGTAGCACAGATTTGGAGAACAGTGTCAGACCTAGCCTCTAAGATTTTGGGAACCCAAATAGGAGGCACAATGGAATCCTGCTTACTGGGAATCCCAGTCTCGGGGCTTTCCCCTTCTCAAAACAAGCTACTTCAGTATATGTACTTAGCCACCAAATCACACATTGCAAAGCAATGGAAATCAGACAATCTGGAATTCCATGCAATAAGGAGCAAAATAAATTATATAGCGGTGAACGAACACATGACACATATATTAATAGATGCAGTCCAGAAATACAGGGACATCTGGGATCCTTGGCTAGCTAATAGGGGATGAACAGGGGGAACAACGAAAGGAAGAGAGAAGGGGGATGAATCATATAAGAGAGGAGGGAAAATAAGGGAAAGGAGAGAGAAAGGGAAAAGACAACAGAGAGAGGGGGGAATAGGAGGAGGGGGGGAGGAGTCGGGAGGACCGGCGGGGAGCCAAAGCGCAAAGAGGAGACAAGGTAAAAAGCCAATAAAAAGAGAGAGATCTTTGTCTTGTATTTTTTTTTTTTCTTCTCTCTTTCCACCAGGATGGATACTTCAAAGGACCAAACTGTATAAAGTTTTATGTGTTATCAGAGAGCTTAAAAGACAAATATAGCCCTAGTAGAGAGTATTAGGTTCAAAAGGGAAAAAGAGGACTATATACTCCAGAATATAGGCAAAGTTACTTATTGTTATCTGTTTAGTTAAATAAAGCTAGGCGCTTTAGCTCAAAGGGTTAGTGTGAGTATGAAACAAGGAAGTGAGGAAGAGGAGAGGTTTTATGTGAATATGCCTGCACTGATTGGGGGATGACACACTGCAAGCTAAGGACTACTGAGACGTTTATTACATAAGCTTTAAGGAGAAATCCATTAATGTTTAATATTTAGAAAACGGAAAAGATTGCGGGAGAGGTCGCTTAATTCACTAAGTTAAAGTATGCATTTATACAAGTTGTCAAATAGAAAGATTTTGCCTGACCTGCGTGTCATGGCCTACTGATAAGCTGAGGAACAATTTTCAAAAGTGACCAATAAAAAATATATTTGAAAAAAAAAAAATATGATCCTACTATTATACTGTATGTATATTGGTTTATGCTCTGCAGAATATTAGCCCAGACTATTGCAGACCTTGGCATAAGAGATAATCCTATTACAGAGACTCCTCATAATATAAGGGAGTCTATTGTTTAAAGTGTTTTCATTCTCAGCCTTAAGAACAAAGAAGGATGATCTAATCCATGTCTGATTGTATCAAAGTTGCCAGGTAGCCTGAGGGAGGTGTGACCCACCTATTGTCCATCTATGTGTATTGCGTGGCCAACTATGAGGGATGTGTATTGCCTGTGAAATGTCTGTGTGTTATGGGTAAAAGGTGACTTTATGTATTTTAAAGTGGTTTATGTCTTTTTGCAACCATGTGCTCAATGGAGTCTGCCTCTATCCCTGGATAATTGGATTACTTTCCCCATTGTCTCCAACTCAGAGGCCTCTGTAAAACCTGTTGGAGCCAGATTGCCATGCCGCCAGTCATAAGCCCAAAAGATACTTTTACTAACTTTTGAACCCCTGGTCTGATTCATGCCATTTTTTAATATGTTGTTCCACAATTTATGTTGTTCATAAAAATGTAAGATTTATTTATGTACTATGTAAAATCATAAAGTTATAAAAATGGATAAAAATGTGTAAGTTTTAGCTGGGAGATAATTGAGTAGATACAGTAATAAACTCAATTATCTCCCAAGCAGGAGGGGAGGGAAACTGTGGGCGTTACTATTGTGTTATTGGTTGTTTATACCTTCCCCTGGGTGTGTTCTGTCTACCTGACTGTAATAAAAACCAGGCTGGGTGTGCCAGCAAGAGAGTTCTACTTGACCCTTCAAAACGTAGCCTTGTCTCATTCTTGGAGGGGATTGCTATATCATACTGGGGATTGCTATGCTTTGCATACTCCCTTGAGCTTTAAACTACTGAACCCTTGTTCCTGATGTACTCTCCTTGGAGGAGAGGTCTTCCCCACACGATCCTGGATGCTGGAGATTCATACAGGGTGGAAGGAAGACGGCGCGGCTCCAGTTAAGCTACAGCGGTTGTGGAGTCTGTGGTGGTTGTGGTGTCCGGTGCGGTGCTTGTAGTCCTCGGCGCAAGCTAGGACGCGTCCATCAACGGAGGTACCCAGTCGGGGTGCCAGGAGATCCGTTACAGGTCTTAGAGGTTTGAAGCCTCTCTGTGTCTGTTGGTCCCTCTGTCTGGAGGTCTGCCGGTCAGAAGGTTCGGGGTTCTATGTCGGAATTTGGAGTCTCGGCTTCTTTCTCGTACTGGGCGGGTGCCTGATGGGTCTTTGGCGGCCTCTGGCAGCTGAATGTCCCATGAGGATAGCAGGTTCATTCCTTTCTCCAGGGATTTTATGTGGAAAAATTTGCCATCTCTTGCAATGGACAGTCAAAACGGGAAGCCCCAAAAGTATTTCCACCCATGTGAGAGAACACTGTCCAGGACGGGTCTCATCTTCCTCCTTTTGGCTAGCGTAAGTTGAGAAATATCCGAGAATATGCTGGGCTGCTGCCCGTCAATGGCCGGGATTCCTGCTCTAGAGGCTCTCATAAAAAGGTCTTTTGTTGTATAATAGTGGAAGCGGGCAATAATGTCTCTGGGACGATCTGGCGTCGTGGACCAGCCACCCAGTGCTCTGTGCACCCGGTCTAGACGGTATTGTTCAGAGTTCATGTCTGGTAGGAGGAGTTCACACAGCTCCAGCAAATATAGATGGAGTTCCGTCACCGACTCCAGGACATTACGTAGTCTGACGTTCTGCCTCCTTGAGTGATTCTCTAGGTCCTCTTGAACAGACTGCTGAGATAGTTGTTCCTCTCTCAGGGCCGTGATATCAGCCTCCAGCTTGCTGTGTGCCTCTTTGAGGTCATTATATTTTCCCTCTAGTGTAACAGTCTTGGAGTCCACTTTTATTATTTCGGCTGATAGGTCAGCTGCCACCTTTTGGATCTCAGCTTTGACTTCTTCCCGGAATGATAATATCAGGTCTTTCAGATTCTGAATATCGCTCTTGGTGCTTGGGGCTGAGTGTTCCATGGCTGTTAGGGTGGGAGTTTTTACTGACCCTTGGTCTTTTTGCTTAGAAGGTGGAGAGACCTTTGGAGCGTAATAAGATTGTATACTCTTAGTGCTCTTGCGAGTGTCCACTCCAGCCATATCCTATGGCGTATGTTGTCGTCACTTTTCCTTATGCCAGTGTCCCTTTGAGGTGGGCTTTTAGGAACTCTTACATCTCAGATTATGGTGATTCTGTTTTGTAAAGAGGGGGTCTTGGTGAGGAGTATAGACTGTCTGTTGTGTTGCTTCCCCTCCCCTCAGGCTTCTGGTCATACACTGTCAGACCTATACACTTCTGTGGGTCAATGTGTAGTTTCTCTATTGTCCACCTGGGGGCAGTGTCTGCTTGCTGAGAGTTCAGAGTCAGGGATCTGCTTCTGAGCACAAAAGCATCTGAGACAAACTTTTGCTTTGTTTGAAATTCTCTTTGGGGAAATGATATGCTTTATAGTAAGGTTATAGACAGTTCTCTCGATAACATATATTTTTTAAAGAAGTTTTTAGTTAGTAAGTATCTATCCAAAAACAAGGTTTTTACTAACTTAAAACTTCTTTAAAAAATATATGCTATGTGCTTATTTAGAGCCCTATTCAATTGGGCAAATTGCAATTGAATGAGGGCCATAGTATTTAAGGTTGAAAAAAGACCTTCAGTCCATCAAGTTCAACCTTTCAAGATTTCAACCTTTCAACCTTTCTCCGATCTGCAATATGCGGATTAACTATTAATTGATTAGTTGTATAAAAAATAAAAAAAAATCCCTCCTGATCCCAGTCTCAGGCGACCGGACTAACCACCCTTACTGTGAAGAACCCTTTTCTTTCTTTAAGGTGGAATCTTTTTACTTCTAACCTCAAGGGATGTCCTCTTGTCAGTTAAAAACCTCTTGGCACAAAAAGCTCCCGTGACAAATCTTTATACTGACCCTGGATGTATTTATATAAGGTAATCATATCTCCTCTTAGGGGGCTTTTTTCTAGAGAAAATAAGTTTAGTTTGGTTAGTCTTTCTTCGTAACTTAGCCCCTCCATTCCCCTTATTAGTTTTGTAGCCCTTCTCTGTACTTTTTCCAGCTCTAAAATGTCCTTTTTATGAAGTGGTGCCCAAAATTGTCCTCCATATTCCAAATGAGGGCGTACTAGGGATTTGTATAGTGGCAGAATTATATTTGCTTCCCTGGCTTCTATACCCTTCTTAATACATGCTAATATTTTATTTTTCTTTGCAGCTGCTGCTTGGCTTTGAGCGCTGTTACCTAGGTGGTTGTCTACAAGCACTCCCAAATCCCTTTCAATATCTGATACCCCTAGATTTGCTCCATTAAGATTATAAATTGCATGGATATTTTTCCTTCCCTGATGCATAACTTTACATTTATTCGTATTAAGTAGCTATATATTATGCTGTTTACACCGCAATAGAGCATAACATGAATTTGTAATCGTTACTGACTCAGAATATGCTTGTAATAGTTTTGGAGAATATTTACCAGTCTGGAAACTAAATTATAGGACTAATGCCCGGAAGAAACCAATAAAACATGGCAAATTAATAGATGCCATTGATGAATTGACTATATATTGGAAGAAAACAAAGGGACATTCCAAGATAGAGGGTCAGGATAAAGAGGAAAATGATCATGCGGATAAACTAGCAAAACCAGGCACCCTAGAGGGGGAATTCATTGAACCCACCTTATGGGTCCATTGCAAATTCAGGCTATCACTAGACAGCAAACCCAGAAAGATACAGAACTATCCATAGTTCAGTGGTCCCTAAATACTCCTAATTTACCCAGAAAGGGGGGATTTCTATGCCCTGATCAGATTTACAAATGTATTTTATAGGTCGGGTAACTACTGTATATCATTCAAGGGTAATAAATGTATGTTACCTATTACATGTTTATTCACTAAATGGGTAGAATGCCTACCGACAACAAACTAAAGCGGAGACTGACGCAATGTTGTTGATTAACCATGTTTTTTTCCGGATTGAATCAGATAGAGGAAGTCACTTCACCAGTGTCGTATGTGTTAAATGTAAATTGCATATTGCTTACCGAGCCGCTTCTCGTGGTGGGGTAGAACGGTACAACCAATCTATTGTAAGTATTTTAAAGAAATTTGCAAAGGAATCTGGTAAGGATTGGGATGTAAAGTTACCTTTGTTTTTTTTAACCATCAGTTTTTATTAGGCAATGGTACATCACATTATGAATATTAAACATTTATATCCAGTAAATACAAAGTACATAAATACAGTTTCCTGATGTATTTAATATCTGTTGTCTAAGCCTTGTATCCCATTCTTTTCCAGGAGTTATCCGTTCCCTCTCCGGAAAGCTTTCTACCATTGCCCCCTTTTTTTATTTTTTTTATTTAACAAAAATAAAACATAAAACATAAAATTATATGCAGTTCCTTCATCTTTCAACCAGCAGTTCTTTTCATCATCCGCCTTCTCCAGCGCCACCCTTTTTTTTTTTTTTTCCCTCTTCCCACCATAAGTTTGTAGTTTAGTTAGGGTTCCAGTGAGATACTGTCCGGCTCCATTAGCCAGGGAGCCCATATATCTGTAAATTTTGGAATCGAGTCCTCCAGAAGGTGTGTTATTCATTTGTTAATTAAAATAAAGTTGATTTTGTTCTTTACTACCCGAAGACTCAGGTCCGGGGACTTCCACTGTCGAGCAATATGGCTTTTTGTAGCCAGCATCATGAATTGTAGTAGCCTATTTTGATGGGATGTTAAGAGCGTATGTGGAAGGCCTAGTAGGCTGACTTCAATAGATTCATATACTTTAATTTTAAATTTTTTTGGAAGCTAGCTCAAATATTTTCTACCAGAGTCCTTTCGCTTTGGGACACAACCACCATACATGTAAGAATGTACCTGGATCTCTGCATCCTCTGAAGCATTTTGTGTCTTGGGTTAGCCCCCATTTAAAGAGTTTAGCTGGTGTGTGGTAGATTCTATGTAGAACCTTTATTGATGTCTCCAGTACGCTATAGTTCAGTGACCCTCTAGTTAAGCTACGCCAGCTTTGTTTCCAAATTGATTGGTCCATGGTGTATCCTAGGTCTTTTTCCCATTTTTGTATATCATTAATTTTTTGTGACCTCTGTGGTTCATTAAATGCATTATATAGTACACTTATATTGTTGCTCGACAGTGGAGTATCCCTACATATTCTAACTAGCCAATTAGTTACTGGGGCTCCTAGCGATGCTATAGTGGAGCTGACAAAATGTCGGATTCTACAATAAGAATAGTGTTCTATTAAAGGTATATTATATTTCTTCTTTATATATTCAAAAGTAATTATTGTCCCTTCTTGGTACCATGCCCCAAACCTCAGCAGACCCCTGGAATTCCACCTGTGATTAGATGTGGGGGATACTTGTATTGACAAAAGGGGGTTAGGGATTATCGGGGAGATACTGGCTAATTTAGCTGCTATTTTTTGACGCCGGATCGCCCATATCCATAACCCCAATGAATGCTTAGTTATTGGGTTCTTTATTTTCCCCATCATATTATTGAGCTTGGGTGACCATATCATTGTATCCCATGTGTATAGGGACATTTTAGGTTTTCTATAAAAACCCGCAGGGGTTGGTGCTGGGAGGAGTGTGCCAGGGGGATGAACGAAAGCTGCGCTGCCTTATAGTACTGGTTAAAGTTTGGGCAGGAAAGACCTCCTTTAGTTTTTAAAATATACATAGTAGCTCTAGAGATCCTTGCGGATTTGTGATTCCAGATACATTTAAAAACGTGATTTTGGAACCTCTCAAGGTCTTTGTAGATTATTGGGATTGGAAGTGTGCGGAATAAGTATAGAAGTCATGGAAGGATATTCATTTTAACTGCGTGAATTCTGCCTAGCCAGGAAATTTTACCTTTTGACCATCTCTGAAGTTCTAATATCAATTCTCGGTATAGGGGGGTATAATTAGTCTTATATAGATCCGTTATTTTTTTAGTAATGGATACTCCTAAATATTTTATATGTGAACTGGGCCATGAGAAGTCAAAGTTTTGTTTAAGATATTGAATCTCTGTTTGTGTGAGAGCTCTACCTAACGCTTCCGATTTTGTTACATTAATTGTAAGTCCCGATATGTTTCCAAAGAGGTTGAGAGTGTGTGGCAGCTCTGGAATAGAGGTAGACGGACTCGTGAGTGAGCCTAGAAAATCATCTGCAAAAAGACTACATTTAAAATGATGATGGCCTATCTGGATCCCTTTAATTTTTGTGTTAGCTCTTATAGATTGCGCTAATGGCTCTATTGCCAATGCAAAGAGTAAGGGTAAGAGAGGGCATCCCTGTCTTGTTCCCCGTTGTACCTCAATTTGCGCCGTAGTGTCACCTGGTAGTTTTAATCTTGCCTTGGGAGATCTATAGTATGTCTCAATGAGATCCATAAATTTTCCACCAAAACCAAATTTAAGTAGTACCGCTTTGAGATAAGACCATTCTACGGTTTTGAAAGCTTTTTCTAGAATGTCTATATATTTCTTATAGTATATATTTGTAAATCCATGCGGGCCCGGGGCTTTCCCACTTTTTAGGCAAGTAATAGTCTTTCTAACTTCAAGTTCCCCCACTTTAGCAATAAGCAGTTCTGCTTCTTCCTGGGATAGAGTAGGAAGGTCACATGATTCTAAGAAGGCAGATCTTTGTTGTTCTTGCTGCTGGTGATGTTGCCCAGATGAGTAAATTTTCTGGAAGTATTCCAAAAAAGATTTTTGTATAAGATTAGGACTGGCCGTAACTTCCCCAGCAGAAGTTCTAATCCTAAATATTTTTTATTGTGAAATTGTATTTTTAAGTTTTTTTGCTAGTAAGCTATCGGGCTTGTTAGCCTTCATATAGTATCTGTGACCTGTCCATCTCATCGCTTTTTCAGTGCGGTTTGATAACAGTAGATCCAGTTCCAATCTAATTTTCTCTATTTTGTTTCATATTTTTTTAGAAGGGTTTTGTTGATTCAATCTCTCCAGATCTCCCAATTCTTTTCCCAGGGTCTTTTCCCTGAGTTTAGATTGTCTCTTAGTTCACTGGCGATTTTTATAAAAGAGCCTCTTATGAAGGCTTTATGGGCCACCCATGTCCATCCCGTGTTTGAATCTGGAGTAGCGTTAGTTGAGAAGTATAGGTTTAAATCATCGGCTACTTGCTTCCCTACTAATGGGTTGGATAGGATGCTCTCATTAAGTCTCCAGCTGTAGGGTGGTCTACTTTTTAGGCCCATTTCTATAGAGGTACTAACCTGTGCGTGGTCAGACCACGGGCACGGATGGATCTCTGCCCTGTCTACATTGTCTGATAGTGATGAGTCTATTAGGATGGTGTCTATACGGGAATATGTGCCATGAACTGGCGAATAGAAGGTGTACCCCCTCTCACCCTTATGTAGCAATCTCCATGCGTCCAGGAGATGTAAATCATTAAGTAGTACCTTAATTTGTTTCAACTTGTTGGAGTATTTGTTACACCCCTCCTTACTTGATCTATCTAAGTTTGGGTCCAGAACTAAGTTAAGATCCCCCCCTAGCACAATCCTCCCAACATCCGCCGATTTGAGATACTTTAGAAGGTTTAGAAATGATTTATGTGGAGAGGTTGTTTGTGCATAAAATGAAATTAGGGATAGTTTTGTACCCCATAATGTGCCCATTAACACGATAAAGTCGCCCCCCGGGTCTATCTTCCGGTGTTCGATTATAAATGGGAAATGTTTATGTAGCAGGATAGCCACTCCCCCTTTTTTAGTAGGTTGGGTAGAGGCGACAAAGACCGGGTATGAATGGGGCAGATATTTAGGGAGTTTGTTGTGTGCAAAATGCGTTTCCTGTAGGAAAATCACATCCGGGTGTAGGGACTTATAAGATAAAAAGGCTTTGCGCCTCTTAAACTGTGAATTAAATCCCCGGACATTGTGTGAGATAAAAACAAAAGTAGATTCCGTCATGTTACCTATATGGATATGAGTGAGTTGAGCTTCTCGCATCTCCTCCTCCCCTTTTTCCCCCATGTACCTGGATTATGATGGCTTATTGGTATGGCACCTGGAGAAGGCGGAGGAACCGTTTCCTAGAGCCTGTTTATTGGAACTGCAAAAGTAAAGAACAAACATAACACGGTTAACCAAATAGTGATAACATGTAAACTGTAACTTTTCCTCTGCTTATTACTAAAGGCACCTTTGTGCCAGGGGAGGGAAATGGAGATGCCCATTTCCCTATCTATCCCCTCCACTGAGGAAGAAATATCTGGTAAACTAATTTTCTGTGCAATTTGAAAGTCTACCATCCTCTGCCCCCCCCCCCCCCCCCCTGAGTCCATAACTAATGGCCCGACTCCCAATATGACCCCTTATCTAGGAGCTTATGTCGTAACCTTTTATCCTTTATAGTTTATAGTTTCTTAGTTGCCTTGCTTCTGTCTCTTAGACTGTGAATTTTATGATATAACCAACGCATGACTTTCTATTGGGTTACCTAAAAGTTCCGGTCCACCATTTAAGAAAATATAAAGGTCTAGCTATACACTAGTGTTTCACCTAATCTGATTCATGTCTCTCAACCAAATATTTCAGTTCTTGTGCACTTAGTCCCAAAAAAGCTCTTATTAGTTAAAAGAGATATGATCCTAATGTCCCTTGTAGCCCTTAAGTCCAATGTCACTGTGTCGTTTGGTGGATATCTGTAAGGGTCTCTCCAAAAGTCTTTTAAATGTTCCTTGATGCCTTGATATTGCCCCAGATATATGTTGGTTGTTGTATTTAAGTTTTCTCTGTAGATTCTGGAGACGAAGTGGCGGGTCTTAAATTTGGGTCCATTTGCTTGCTTTGCCGTTTATTCCTCTGTATTTCCGTCCATTGTCTTGCCGGTCTGGGAGGTAAGGTTTCCAGAGTATCTTCTCTGCGTAAGAGATTGAGCTTTGACAGAATTGTGTTGCACTCAGATAGATTATGTACTGTGTGGTTCATAGACCCCACTTGAAATGATAGACTAAAGGGGAACCCCCACCTGTATTTAATGCCCTCTTGGGCCAGAATCAGCAAGGCCGGTTTTAGTTGCTTTCTTTTAAAAAGCGTTGAGGGAGCTAGGTCTGCATATATCTGTATGTGGGTTCCATCCGGGCCTGTAATGGACTTTGTTTTTCGTGATGCTGCCAACAACAAGTCTCTAGTACCCTGACGTAGAAATCTCGCTATAACATCTTTTGGTTGATCTGTTGAGTTTGGGCCCCCCAAGGCCCTGTGCGCTCTCTCAATGTCCCAGGAGTCCTGTGGATGGTCAGGCAACAGGCTATGGACAATCACATTCAAGTATAGTTTTAGATCTCCTATTGCTTTAGGTGATCCTCGGAATCTGATGTTATTGCGTCTGGACCTATTTTCTAGGTCTTCTAGCTTATTTTCTAGCGCCTCTATGTGCGCACTATTTTGGGTTATATCCTGGCGGTCTTTTTGTTGGGTATCCACAATTTGATCTGTAATTGTTTCCAGTACGTGGGTCCTGTGCCCAAGGTCCTGTAGATCTTGTCTGATTTCCTTCACTGCCTTATCAAATTGTGATCCAAGTAGGTTGTTAAAGTCCGTCAGTGAGATATCTGACATTTTCAGAGGCTGCTTTGTGTGCGACGTTTCCTCCTCCATGTCTGAGCCTTCTGATGAGCCCATAGTGGATGCATGTGGGGAGTTATTAGTTTGCTGCTGAGTTTTAAAATGATCTTGAATGCTCTTTGATGGTAAAATTCTCTTTGATTTGCCCATTTTTAAATCTTGGCCTGCAGATTAGCCCGGTATTCTTTTAAAAGTATTATTTGGAGTTTGCAATCTCACCAGTATAGTTCAGCAGCAGCTAGTATTATCTCTACAGGTGGGGTATCCCCTTCAGCCCAGGCCAATCAATTCACAGCACCTGGGGGGTCTATCGGCTAGGCCTCAACACTCATCTCGGGATTACAGATTAGCAAAGTTCATTTTTGTAGTATCCGGGGGGTCAGACGGCCAAGCCTACAGACTCATCTGGGGGTTACAGATTAGAATAGCTCATTTTTAGGGGTAGCTTGCCTTCTCTGAATTGTGGTTTTTGGCATCTGGCCTGACAATTAAGTATTTTATAGGCATATAAGTCTGTTTAGTTCCTTTTTTGTATTTACTGGTATATGCTAGAGATTTCCATATTATATGAAGGGGAGTCTCTGAAAAGTTGAATTGTGTTGCAATCTCTGTATATTTATCTTTTTATGCTTTCAGTATAATAGTTGGGTGCTTCATTGTGAGACTGTAAGTATGCCTCCCCTAGCCTATGTCTGTACCCTTTCCCCTCCTATGGTGAGGGGGTTAGTGCTGCTGTGTCCCAAAATGGCTGCTGCTGTCCGGCTGCTAGTCAGGGTATATCCAAGTTACCTTTGGTTTTAATGACGATCCAGCCTGTGACGAAGTGCCCTTCACCACTTTATCTTGGAGAGGACTGTTTGCCCGCCTCCTGCCCTGCGACTATGGCCCTGGTACATATTGCCCTTCAAACACAGTATTCGGCCATACCAGAGTGTATGTCACTTATTCTGGCCCTTTACATACAGGGGGGTCATTCGGTACTTGCCCTGTGTGAACCATGATACCACAGATAGCTATGCCATGGAGCCCATTCATATGATGAAAGACTATGGGAAAGACTTTAGCTACATGGCAATTGAACTGTGTGAAGATGATCTGAGCGCTATTCGGTAGTTTTGTGCGCTCAGATCCCAGCTGTAACGGAACCCATCACTGTTTTACCCTGTTTATGGTTATTTAATTCTTGGTTAAAATATGATCCTAGTAATATACTGTATGTGTGTTGGTTTGTGCTCTGCAGAATATTGGCCCCAGGCTAGTGCAGACCTTGGCAGTAGAGAGATAATCCTGTTACAGATAAGGGAGTCGATTGTGTGGAGTGTTTTCATTCTCAGATAAGAAAAAAAAACAGGGCTGATTTAATCATTGTCTGATTATATCAAGTTGCCTCAGGGAGGGGTGACCACACCTATTGTCCTATATGTGTATTGTGTGGGGGATATGTGAAATGTCTGTGTGTTATGTGAAAAACATACTTTTACTAACTTTTGAACCCCTGGTCTGATTCATGCCATTTTTTAATATGGTGTTCCCCTGGGTGAGAGATATTGAACGATGCTGGACTTAAAGGTGTACCCCCTGTTTTGGGGGTACATCCAGAATGTGGTTAAAATTGTGTCTGTTTTAATTGTGTTACCTGTTATCTGAGGGGAGGAGACGTGGGGGTTGAACCATGTATCTAATTGGCTGTGATAATTATGTGGGTGTAGCCCTTCAGAGGGCACCATTGCATAAAAGGAGATCCCCTGTCATTAAAGAATAGTTCTACTTGACCCTTCAAAACGTAGTCTCATCTCGTTCTTAGAGGGGATCGCTATATCCTACTGGGGATTGCTATGCTTTTGCA
Organism: Discoglossus pictus; assembly: GCA_027410445.1. Lineage (NCBI taxonomy): Eukaryota > Metazoa > Chordata > Amphibia > Anura > Alytidae > Discoglossus > Discoglossus pictus. The sequence goes on from JAPZIH010000827.1 coordinate 138,152, forward strand.
TACTCCCTTGAGCTGTAACTACTGAACGCTTGTTCCTGATGTACTCTCCTTGGAGGAGAGGTCTTCCCCACATGGTCCTGGATGCTGGAGATTCATACAGGGTGGAAGGAAGACGGCGCGGCTCCAGCTAAACTACGGGGTTGTGGAGTCTGTGGTGGTTGTGGTGTCCGGTGCGGTGCTTGTAGGCCTCGACACAAACTAGGACGCGTCTATCAACGGAGGTACCCGGTTGGGGTGCCAGGAGATCCGTTACATTGGCTGGCAGTGGTGGGATGGCGTCCTAGTGAGAGGAAAAGCAGCATGGAGACACCGGTAACGTTTGGAGTTACAAATTGAGGGCAACGCCAGTATCCGTACAGCGCCCCTGGCTACAGCAGGATGGAACCAGCTAGTTTTCGGACAGCGTTCCATGATGAGGATGAGGAGGAGGCCGCGGACTACAGGGATGCAGACAGAAAGGAACTCTGGTATGATGCCCTGGAAGATGCCCAATGGCGGCGAGGTGAGAGTCTCCCCAGTGATGAGCAGCGGCTACAGAAGCTTGTGGCGATGCGGATGTATCTATTGGGAGAGCAGCCCCTGGATGAGTGGGTGACAAGACTAGAGACCCTGGTACGGCGAGAGATCTGGCTAGACAACGCATACCAGGCCCTCTGGTGGCATACCGTTCTACTTACCCCCTGGACGGCTGAACACGACTTACCTGAGGGAGATGATTATGATGGCCCGGGTTTATTATGGGATGCCTTGGAGGACGACATTGATCTTGGCAGCACGGAGGAGTCTAGGTTTTGGGACATCTACGACTACCGTATGGGCATTTATGTCTGGGATGACGAAGGCGAGGTGAGCAAAGACATGACCCACCTGGTAACAAGAGAGTGGGAGCTGGAGCAGGACTACCAACACCTGCTCAGCTTCGTGCAGCCCCAACATACACGACAAGCGGAACCAGACTTCATTGACTGGTCCTGGGATGACCTCCAGATGGCAGGTAGAGATGGGACCGAGGTCTCTCTACCGGCCCTACGGGGGGCAGAAGGTGTCATCCTTCCCCCGCAGCAGCAGTGTGAACCCCAGGGGGCAGAAGGTGTCGTCCTTCCCCCCCAGCGGCAGTGTGAACCCCAGGGGGCAGAAGGTGTCGTCCTTCCCCCCCAGCGGCAGTGTGAACCCCAGGGGGCAGAAGATGTCGTCCTCCCCCCCCCAGCGGCAGTGTGAACCCCAGGGGGCAGAAGGTGTCATCCTTCCCCCCCAGCGGCAGTGTGAACCCCAGGGGGCAGAAGGTGTCGTCCTTCCCCCCCAGCGGCAGTGTGAACCCCAGGGGGCAGAAGGTGTCGTCCTTTCCCCCCAGCGGCAGTGTGAACCCCAGGGGGCAGAAGATGTCGTCCTTCCCCCCCCAGCGGCAGTGTGAACCCCAGGGGGCAGAAGGTGTCGCCCTTCCCCCCCAGCGGCAGTGTGAACCACAGGGGGCAGAAGGTGTCGTCCTTCCCCCCCAGAAGCAGTGTGAACCCCAGGGGGCAGAAGGTGTCGTCCTTCCCCCCCAGCGGCAGTGTGAACCACAGGGGGCAGAAGGTGTCGCCCTTCCCCCCCAGCGGCAGTGTGAACCACAGGGGGCAGAAGGTGTCGTCCTTCCCCCCCAGAAGCAGTGTGAACCCCAGGGGGCAGAAGGTGTCGTCCTTCCCCCCCAGCAGCAGTGTGAACCACAGGGGGCAGAAGGTGTCGTCCTTCCCCCCCAGCAGCAGTGTGAACCCCAGGGTGCAGAAGGTGTCGTCCTTCCCCCCCAGCGACAGTTTATCCTAACCAGGGGATCCACCAATCTCCCAGACGGCGCAGATGGGACCGTGGTCTCTGCGCCCACAGCCTGTCCAGATCCCCAACTACCCTCACTGGGACAACCGGAGGAGGGGGTAAGTACAAATTCCCCTCCCCAGCTAACTCCTAATGTGGCCCCAGGGATAACAGAGGAAATGTTAACCCCCACTGACCCCCACGTTTCCCTGGCTACTGAACCGGAATATGTCCCAAGTATACCAGCAGAAGAGCTGGCATCAGGGCAGAGTGCCGCTGGCCTCTGCCTCTCAAGTCCCCTCAGCGTGTTGCCCCATCACCACAGCGAAATATCCAGGTGCAGTAACGGTTTGTTGTGGGTGGGCTGCTCTTGCACTTTGTTGTTGTGGGGGGGCTGCTGTAGCACTGGTTTATTGTGGGTTGGTGGATCGTCTAACGGAGGCACTGACCGGCAGAAGGTCAGGTGCCTGGTTAGACTTCCCCCCAAAGGGGAGATGTGTGACGAAGTGCCCTTCGCCACTTTGTCTTGGAGAGGACTGTTTGCCCGCCTCCTGCCATGCGACTATGGTCCTGGTACATATTGCCCTTCAAACACAGTATTCGGCCATACCAGAGTGTATGTCACTCATTCTGGCCCTTTACATACAGGGGGGTCATTCGGTACTTGCCGTGTGTGAACCATGATACCACAGATAGCTATGCCATGGAGCCCATTCATATGATGAAAGACTATGGGAAAGACTTTAGCTACATGGCAATTGAACTGTGTGAAGATGATCTGAGCGCTATTCGGTAGTTTTGTGCGCTCAGATCCCAGCTGTAACGGAACCCATCACTGTTTTACCCTGTTTATGGTTATTTAATTCTTGGTTAAAATATGATCCTAGTAATATACTGTATGTGTGTTGGTTTGTGCTCTGCAGAATATTGGCCCCAGGCTAGTGCAGACCTTGGCAGTAGAGAGATAATCCTGTTACAGATAAGGGAGTCGATTGTGTGGAGTGTTTTCATTCTCAGATAAGAAAAAAAAACAGGGCTGATTTAATCATTGTCTGATTATATCAAGTTGCCTCAGGGAGGGGTGACCACACCTATTGTCCTATATGTGTATTGTGTGGGGGATATGTGAAATGTCTGTGTGTTATGTGAAAAACATACTTTTACTAACTTTTGAACCCCTGGTCTGATTCATGCCATTTTTTAATATGGTGTTCCCCTGGGTGAGAGATATTGAACGATGCTGGACTTAAAGGTGTACCCCCTGTTTTTGGGGTACATCCAGAATGTGGTTAAAATTGTGTCTGTTTTAATTGTGTTACCTGTTATCTGAGGGGAGGAGACGTGGGGGTTGAACCATGTATCTAATTGGCTGTGATAATTATGTGGGTGTAGCCCTTCAGAGGGCACCATTGCATAAAAGGAGATCCCCTGTCATTAAAGAATAGTTCTACTTGACCCTTCAAAACGTAGTCTCATCTCGTTCTTAGAGGGGATCGCTATATCCTACTGGGGATTGCTATACTTTTGCATACTCCCTTGAGCTGTAACTACTGAACGCTTGTTCCTGATGTACTCTCCTTGGAGGAGAGGTCTTCCCCACACGGTCCTGGATGCTGGAGATTCATACAGGGTGGAAGGAAGACGGCGCGGCTCCAGCTAAACTACGGCGGTTGTGGAGTCTGTGGTGGTTGTGGTGTCCGGTGCGGTGCTTGTAGGCCTCGACGCAAACTAGGATGCGTCTATCAACGGAGGTACCCAGTCGGGGTGCCAGGAGATCCGTTACACAGCCCTAGTACTGCTACTAAATTCTCTCCCTTCAAATTGATGACTGCACTCCCACAACACCTTATTTATAGAACTCAAGACCCCAGTTTGGTAAATGCTGCTACTACCCATCAATATATTGAGAATTTGAGGCAACATTTGCGTTTGCTCAAAGATATCTTGCGAAATTTATAGCAAAGCCCTAAAACATATTATGATTTGAAAACATCTAAGAAAGAATATGAGATCACAAACCAAGTTTATCTATATAACTTCTTACGTAATCAGGCAAAAGAGAAAAAGGTTTTACCCTCATTATAGATAAGATATCACCCATTGTGTAATAGATTCAGATCCCAAAAGATGGTGACATGGTGGAGAAATGGATCCACATTAATCAAATGAGAACATGTCATCCTAGATCTTAGTTAAGGATCATTGAGAATAATTGCCATGAAGAATCGTGATTTATAAATGTTGCATTTTGTACATGTGAAAATCTTTTGTCTCTTTACATGTCTACTTTCACGATCTGCTACTTCATGTGGACTTGTAAGAACCTAGTTAAAATCTATCCAGCAGAATCGTGCAGTCCTTGTACACCTCTGATAGCAGAAGATGGAACAAACACAGGAACCACGCCAAGGAGATTGCTTCCACAGACCAGGATATCAGGAACACCATATAATCCCTTAGAATTAGGATTCATTCACAGACTGACACTCAAACCTGGTTTATGTAAGTACAGACACAACTGCCATATCTTTATTAATTGTCACATTTTATACAATTTTCTGGCACACAAACTGGCCAATCACAGTAAGCCCCATCCCTAAATAATAGGCTGCCCCCCGCTTACTGGGACACCTAGTACATCTGATGATCAACTATCAGGCCCTTAAACTTACCATAGTGATTATATTAACTACAACCATTAGCTGTAATCTTGAAGTGTGTGTACAAGGATTATCTATGAGACTATAGTCTTGGGCGTTGGCTGATGCAATAGCCTGCAGAATAGCAAATATGTTTTTTACAACAAGTCGTATAACATGAAACATAATACATATGTTATACAGAACATAAACCAAGATACTTAGAGTATAACAGTGTAATCATATTTTGACCATAAGCACTAAGAAATGCATAACCATTGTAAGAGATTAACCAATAATTAAATAATTAATGTATAATTTCTACAAATAATAAGTTCTTTTGGACAAATCAATAAACAAGCATACAATAGGAAAATTAAAAAGAATATATTTTACATAAATGAATATAGGGTTACACAATAGGTTTTAGAGAAACAGATAGACAGTAGGGATAAAACGATATTTACAAAAAGATACTTATTTGAATATACTACATTATTACTAGATACTACACCAAAAGTCAGCAATATCTTCAGAGTCCATGTCTTTAGGCCTCAGGTCACACCACAGCATGGCTTCTGCTCAGCTGGGCACTCCTCTGGATGGCTCTTCTGTACACCTCTTCATGGACACACACACACTCCTAGACTTAGACTTAGATTGACTAAAACACTCTCTGGACTTTGTATATCTTTCTTGGACACTCCCCCTTGATATGTGACTGTCCATTTCAACTGAAATCATCTCACCTCCCCCCAAACTCCATAAAAACTCCATAAATGGGAATCTCACACACACAGATGTCCCCTTGTTTATATATAAACACTGTAGGCCAAGAGAACCCCTAATATGTTGTCTATATGATAGATGCAAGAGTCCACCACACCCAACTGTTCTTTTGTTTACCCATAAACAACCTCAGGCATAAGCCTTTTGTTACAGCATCAATGGAATAGATAGTCACACCTCAAGTTTCTCAGGGCACAGTTTGTTTGTGGTAAGTTGGTTGTGAATGAACACACTTTATATATCATCACTTATAAAGATTTATACAACTACATATATTTTATAAGATACACTTATTAAAGACACACAGCTTTATTAAATTGTGATTCTGTAAATTTAATAGGGCTCTATATAAGCACACAGCATATTTTATTTACAGAAGTTTTTAGTTAGTGAAGATCTTGCTTTTGGATAGAAGTTCACTAATTAAAAACTTCTGTAAAAAAAATAGCTGTTTGCTTAAATAAAGCCCTTTTAATTTACCAAATCGCAATTTAATGAGGCTGACAATGTTTAAAAATGATCACAGTATAAGCCATATCTTACACCATAATAATAAAAACAGTGTAACTTTGGCCAGTCAGGCCCAGGTCATAGTGTAAAACAGTCCAGTCAGACCCTAGGCATGACATCTACCTAATCCATCATGTTGGGAATATATAATTAAAACCACTTATCTTCTGATTGAATATAGAAAAGAGAGAATCCAAAATGGTGTAGGAAAAGACTGCTCTTATCGGGGTGATGATGATCCTATGCCAAAAAGTTTGGGTGGAATCTATCGTGGAACCTGGTCCTTCCTCAGGCATTCCTATCCAAGAGGCTCCAGGATTTATCCTAACTGGGAGGAGAATAACATTGCTAAACAATTATCTTAAGCATTGATCCCCAGAGGATGATTGAAAAACAGTTCAATATATCCCACATAAAAATGGAGGCGACCCAAACATGGTATCGTGACCACATTTCCCGTTCACAGGCCACTGTGAAGGAGGTATTGGAATAACGGAGGAAAACTTTAATTCCTAAGTTATATAATTCCAATGATCAATGGCCAATGCATTTTTACCGGATCATACCATTGAAGTGATCGTCAGGAAGAACAACATTACCGTAGATGATCACAAACTCTAGTCAAAAGACATTGAAATTATAGCCAACCATGATTGGATAGGGATAACTACTATAGTTCTTGCTTCTATTGTGTTATGTATCCTAGGTTGGATTGGGGTTATCACTTATTTAGTATGTTTGAATAATAAGATAAGAAAAAGTAGTCCTCTCACTATCCAGATTAATACAGAAAATGTACCCCAATAAAAATAAGAAAGAAAGAAATATATATAGATATACATATATATTTATACATTCACACTATATTACTACTGTAATAATGTCACCTACCTTATGGGGAGACATTGTTCCAGAAAGGGGGATATGTCAGAACATTTGTATCATAAATTATTTGATATATTTCTTTTAATATAATTATTTTTATTTTGACATGATATATATATATATATCCATTTGATTTAAATTCTATTTTCTGAGTTTCTGAGTTTCACTTTATGTTTGAGAACTGTACTGTGTATTCAGGTGGCCTTAGATCAGAAGGAACAATGGGTGGTAAACATAAATGTTTGTATATTTACAATCTCAGTTTATACAATGGTGGTACTAAGATTTTATTTCCTGAAACCAAGTTTATTTAAAATATACACTAGTATTTGAATAACCTTCCCGAATACAGCGGTGTCACCTAGCCATTGTATTTTAAACATGTTGATGGCTGGGAAAAATAAATAGGAGTGTCTCACAAAATTAACTATTAGAAAATTAGAAAAAAATAGTAGATAAGAACTAATATTTAAGACTCAGAGGGAGAAAAAGAAACAAGAAGTGAAAAGCAAAATAAGGAGACTTTCAGGACAAGCTTGAAAGACAGGTCTATTTTTAGGATCCTGCTATATTTTATTTTTCCCTATAAAATAAATTTTGAAAGATAAGGATTTACACTCTACACTGAATTGGGTTTTGTTACTGATATCTGATAATGTATAGATTTGATTCCAACTTTGTGATATAATTGATACATTTTATGATAGACAATGTATCTGTTTTAACTTCTAACAGGATATATGAAAGAAACTTTTTTGAAACCTATTGATTGCAAAACTAAAATCCAAAATTTATTTTGTATGCAGATTTGTTTTTTCCTCTAGTTCAAGATAGATAAACTGATCTTATTTTTCTATTAAATTAATTGTATTACAAAACACTTTACTATTACCAATATATATATATATATATATATATATATATATATATATATATATATATATATATATATAGATAGATAGATAGATAGATAGATAGATAGATAGATAGATAGATATTGATCAGTTTGTTCTATCTATTTATTTTCCTTATTTAGATAGTAATTGGCTATTTCCATATGTGGTTTACTAGAGTATTATTCCTTTGATTGCCATATAGTTCTACTGGGTGTATAAATATATATTCTGCTAATACAATGTTTTGGTATGCTATATCAATGATTGTTTTTTATTAGTAACTACTGAATGGAGATATTGATTAATAGTATTTCTTTTTTTTTTATCCATTCTTTTTTTATTGAAGACAAGTTAACATCGCATAAAATAAGAGAAGAAAGGAGAGGACAACAGGGCAGCCAGGTTATACAGCTTTACAATTCCCCAGCATCTTAACAAAGAGACCACATGCAGTTTTCATAATTGTCATACTGGTACATTACTTTATCGTTATCTTGTGCCCTGTAAGACCCTCTATGTCTTCAATCATGGTATTTTTAAAATGTTTCTAATTCTTTTGTTGTCTACCTCTTATTAAGAGATAGGTATAAAGAAGCTGAAATAACATCAACTATGTCAACTGAAAAGCTTGTGGGGAAACACACAAAAAAGGGAGAGGTGGGGGTGGAAATAAGAAATACCTGGCATACTCATCCAATGCAATTTTGCACATATAGTCGACCACCAAGAATGTTTAGGGGTCCCATGTACCCGGGCTAGTGAGGATATCCAATGCCTATTTTTTCTGTAATTCCAGAGTTCACTCTCTGGTATGTGATATTTAGTGATAAGGAAGGTGTGGGATAGCAGGGTGTCACGACCCACTCTCTGGCTGGGGTCTGCTGACCTGATTTGGGTTACTCTGGACCTTGGAGTAGCTTTGAGTACAGGAACATCATGTCTCAGCCCTTGGTTTAGACTGAGCAATATTGACAGTAAGTCTGCCGAATCTTACTGCAAGCATATGTCCCCGGGTAAATAATACATCTACACACCACGTCTTGATGAAAATTATGAAACACGTTTTATTTTGGAACCACATATTTAAAAACATTTCACACACACACAGTGGAGGGAGTGGCTACTCTTAGTCAAACCCTCATTCCCCTCTGGCCATTCTCACAGAAGTAATTTGTGGGAACTGTCATGAATCACCCAGGGGCCATATTGGATTTGGTGTGAACTATGCTGGGGCCATTTTGTGACTGGCAGCAGTGGCCATTTTGGGCTGGATTATCTTACACATGCTGGTGCCATGTGGAAGAACAAAAGATTTGGGCACAAAGTTACTGCTTGTAAATGGTATGAATAGGGGGTTCCACTGTCACCATTAAATAAAGTCAGCATTACTGCATAAAATGGATTGACGTGGAAAACTTGCCCCACCCTGATACCATGTGGGAATTGGGAAATATGGTTATAGGTTATTAATATGTTAGTATTATATTGTATATTGTATTGGGGAGTGATAGCTATGTTTTAATTAGTCAACCCTTCCCCATTGTATAAACTCTCAGTCAGGAGTTGGCCATATGGTCTTTAGAGTAAACACTTGAAGTGATAGCAAGGCCAGAACAAAGAGATTTGCCAGACTGCCAGGCACCGTAGGACAATGGTATAGTACAGGGTCTTCCAGCCTCAATACTAGGGCCTGGGCCATAGCAAAGAGATGTGTCTCTGTTGACTGCCAGCGCCCAAATGACTCTGTTAGCCACACCTAGTGGGCGGCCCAGGGGAGGGGTCTGGAAGTTCCCAGAGCTTACCTCTAGTCCATTGGCTAGAGGTAATAAAATTACTCTGGAGATTACCCCATTGGCCAAGAGGAAGATAAGGGTTGGACAAAGGGGTAGCCACTCCCTGTACTGGTTTTGTGAGTTGTGTAAATACTTGTGTAAAAATAAAGAAGTTGTTCATAATTTTCATCAAGACGTGGTGTGTAGATGTATTATTTACCCGGGGACATATGCTTGCAGTAAGATTCGTCAGACTTACTGTCAATATTGCTCAGTCTAAACCAAGGGATGAGACATGATGTTCCTGTACTCAAAGCTACTCCAAGGTCCAGAGTAACCCAAATCAAGTCAGCAGATCCTAAGCCAGAGAGTGGGTCATGATAATTGGTGGCACAGTGGTGGGGTACTCTGAGAAGGACCAGAAAATGGAGCAGATGGAAGCAGAGGACTACAGACTACTCCTGCTAAATCAATGGATGGCATTCATGCAATTATGGCATGGCCATGAGCTGGCAAGCTGGTTGGAGGAACTGGTAGAGAAAGAGATGGACTTGGAGGAACAGTACCTTGCCAGGATAGAGTCCTTGGGTGGCCGGAGAGAGGATCTCTATTTTCGTTTGGATCTAGAATATGGGGTCGGTGAGATTCTGAATGGTGATCCGGAATGTGGCATGGGAACTGCAAGGAGGCATAATAACTTGTTTGTTGAACGCTGCCGGGGTCTGGGACTGGAAGCATGGTTCCCGGAGGCTCCTTTGCTGGAACCCCTGATTCAGCAAGAGCTGCAACTGGAGGCTGAGTATGTGGAATTGTGGGATGCTGTAACGGCTACCCCGGTAGTGAGAGGGTATCAGCCGTTGGAGACGTCCTTTTCCCTGGCAAGCTGCTGTGTAAAAGTAAAGTTATCAACCATCAGAGAAAAACTTTTTACTAACTGAACTCAGCATGACAGTTACATACATATATATTCAAAAGAAACAACATTCCAAACAGTTAAAGGGCCAGTGTAGTAATAAATCTTCACAGTCAAAGGTAAGATTCTGTTACACTGCTCCCCCTTTGTGGAACACTCCGGCAGACCCGGATTGATCCTTTTCGGGTCAACTTGGGGCTGTCCGGTCTGCTGTTAAGGTAAAAGTTCCGTTTGCCTGGACAGTCCGTCTGCGTTCGCATTGAACCGGGCAGGGCGATATTGAATGGAAAAGTTATACGGTTCTAGGGCCAAGCTCCATCTCAGTAATCGTCCATTGTCCCCAGCCACTCGGTTCAGCCATACTAGGGGGTTGTGGAATGTAACTTCAGAGCAGATGGGCTTTAGAATTAGTTTCATAGAAAGTGTCCCTGTGGTGACAGCTCAATACGGTCGGAAAGGAGAGGGAGAACGGCGGCTTTGATAGGTGGAGTCACGCCCTCTAGAGCGGGATCTTGATCTCGAGTAGCTGGCGTTTCTTTCGGGGCAAACCCGGATATAATAGATTTTACCCTCATGAGACCGAAATTTAGTGTCGTCCAGTTTTCTCAAAGCATATTCCATGTCCTCCTTCCGGATAAATTCAACAATTCCCATTCCATCTTTGTGTACATCAGCATAACAGACGTCACCAGCTTTCCGCATGTGGTCCTTTAGGTCCTGCCAACTACCTGATGGGGGAAGACCTGAGACAAGGACTCTGAAATCAGATCGTCGAGAGGGAGGTCCATTCCTTCCCCGTGGTGCTCCATAACCACCACCATCACCTCGAGAGCCCCTAAAAGGCCTTGGGAACTCAACCCTTAGACGACATGAGCCAAAGTCATAGCCATTCCGACCAAATACTGCATCCTCTGCATCCCGCGGGTCCTGGAATTTGATGAAAGCAAATGGAGAGCTGCTGCATCTACCGCGGTTCTTTAGCTCGACGCTCCGGATCCGGCCGTATCGGTGGAACAGCTCTTCCAGCTCCTTCTCCCCCACATCGGCCGGAAGGTTCCCCACATAGATCCGCCCGTTCCTGGACCCGGCCCGCGCGGCCTCCCCTGCGACACGAACAGCAACGGTACGATTAGATACATGTTCTGGTTTCACAAGATGTTTCTGCACCAACGTGATGGTAGCGCCAGTGTCTCTTAAGCCTTGTGCTATCTGTTCATTTACACGCACCTCCTGGCGGTGATACTGGCGGTTATCCGGGTAGGCAGCCTGTACGAGGTTGGCCTCATACAAGATTCCCAAACACTCCTCAGGGCTCCCTTTGATTTCCAGGCAGTGAGCAGCAGAGGGACGTGATGGTGGGGTCTCTGTGTGGGGTGTTGTGCGCCTCCATTCGTTATTGGCTGATCTCAAAGGGCAATAACGGGCAATATGCCCTGTGTTGCTGCAGTGATGACATGTCACTTTGTAAGATTCCCGGGGCTGGTTGTAAGTCCCCTGAGGGCGTGGAGGTCCTGGGGGTACTGGAGCCCGAAATTCTGTGTTTGCCTCTGTTCTAGGTGCTGGTCGTGTGGTACCTTGGCTCACCTTCCTTGTTTCTGCGTATTCATCTGCTAGTCGCGCTGCCTCAGTTAAGTTGGCAGGGCGGCGATCTCTCACCCAGTCCTGTATATCTGCAGCCAGATCTTGAAAGAAATGTTCCATCAAGAACAACTGTAACACTTCTTCTCCGGTGTTGGCATTGCACCCTCGCACCCAATGTGATGCCACCCTTTGTATTGCGTTTGCCCATTCCATGTGGGAGTCCACAGCCTTCTTCTTGGACTCCAGGAAGCGACGGCGGTATGCTTCTGGGGTTACGGCATATCGGGTTAGCAGCGCCTTTTTAACTTGCTGATATTGTAAAATATCCTCTGGAGCAAGAGCCCGAAAGGCTTCATTGGCTTTGCCCGACAATTTCCCAGACAAAATAGTGACCCATTGGTCTGGTGGTACCTGGTGTAGTGAGCACTGCCTCTCAAAGTCAGCCAAATATCCATCTATTTCTTCCTCACTTTCTACAAAAGCTTTAAATGCAGTGAACGGTATTTTCTTTACTGTAGCAGTGGGTGGGGGGGTAGGAACTGCCTGTGTAATGGGCTGTCTAGCTCTTACCAGTTCAGTTTCTTGTCTCCTCTTAGTTTCCATCTCCTCCCTTGTTTCCCGGAGCAGCTGGTTTATTAGTTCCACGGACGTTTCTGGATACAAGGATAATCTCCGCTGTACAATACCAGTAATTACATCGTCCTTGCTGACAGATGTAAGGGGCTCCGTTACTTCCATGGATCTATCCATTTCGTCCAGCTCCCGCAGGTCAGCTATCAGCTCCCTCCGTGGCCTGTTACTGACACTCCTACCACGACTCTCCAATAAATCTTTTAGTGTGGGTCTTTTCAGCTTGGCGTACTGAGACTCCATTCAGCACTTGCTCTCTGGATAAAAGGACCATCCCACCGCTGCCAGCCAATGTAACGGCTACCCCGGTAGTGAGAGGGTATCAGCCGTTGGAGACGTCCTTTTCCCTGGCAAGCTGCTGTGTAAAAGTAAAGTTATCAACCATCAGAGAAAAACTTTTTACTAACTGAACTCAGCATGACAGTTACATACATATATATTCAAAAGAAACAACATTCCAAACAGTTAAAGGGCCAGTGTAGTAATAAATCTTCACAGTCAAAGGTAAGATTCTGTTACAGATGCGATACCCAAGAAGTATTTTTACAACTCAGACGGTATGTACCAGAGTGAGTATGCTCACTGGAACTGGGGAGAGGCATTTCTAGACTGTAAACAAAGTGAGGAGTGGGAAGGGGTAAACACTGTTCCTTTGCCAACTCCTGGGGATGGAGAATGTTTGCCCCTAGAACATGCAGTAACTGTGTCAGGGCCTAGTCACCGGCCCAAAGAGCCAGAGACCCAGTGGAATGTTCCCTGGGTGGGGTCAGATAATCCATGTCTGCCCCCTGATACCCCAAGAGATTTAATCCCAGAGGAAGTGGGAACTGCTCACAAGCTAGGGCCAGATAAGTTAAGTCTGCCCTCAGAAGTTCTAGGCAAAGTGTGTTGGCCAGAACTGCTAATGGAGCCAGAGGCTCTGGATTATTATGTGATGGACGGTGGAAAGGGAGCCTTAGAGGCCAGGCTGGAAGGGAATGATGAGATTCCCCAGCCTGCATCAGATAACCACTGTCTGTACCCTGACAGTCCAGGGGAGTTGTCCCCAGAGGTGCTAGTGAAGCACAGAGCCCAGGAGGGTTGTGTAAGAGACTGTGGGGAGGGAAAGGAATTGGTTTCTGGCTACATGGAACCTGACCTCACACAGCAAGAGAGTGCCAGGGGCACAAAGAGCCAGGCGGGGGCAGCAAGCATGCCAGCCTTGGCAAAAGCATTATGGGTGCAGAGTGGCACCATGAAAGAGGGTGTACCAAGTGGGGAGATACCCTGGATAACCATTGTCCAGGGGCCCACTGGAACAGACACCACTCCAAAGATCCAGTTCAACAGAAAGGACTGGGATAAAGTTGCTCAACCCCGGGCAATGGAGGAAGGTAAGCACAGCTTGGGTGGGAGCAGCGTAGCTCCCCAAGCAGCAACGGAAACAGCTGGACCAGAGGAAGAAAGCCAAGAGGAACGGTCCCTTTGCAATCCCATAGGCCCAGAGACTGTATTAGAGATCCCAGCCCATCTGTGGGGACTGGCTGGGGGAAACAGAGTTGCTATGGGACAGAAACTGTGGCCCACCTGTTGTACTCTGTCATACCAGATTATTGGGGAGGTACCCTGGACTATTTGGGTGGGTGTGAATGGGAAGAGCAATTTGCTCTATACAGTGGGAGCAAGGCCAAGGGCTGGGGGAGGTTTTTACTCTGCACCTTGGGACAAACAAGAACTGGCATAGCATACAGAGGGCCAAACCAGCACATTCATGACTATCAGCGTAGCTGGAAAAATCAGGGATGTTTCCTGCCACGCTTGGGGAGGTGTTGTCATGAATCACCCAGGGGCCATATTGGATTTGGTGTGAACTATGCTGGGGCCATTTTGTGACTGGCAGCAGTGGCCATTTTGGGCTGGATTATCTTACACATGCTGGTGCCATGTGGAAGAACAAAAGATTTGGGCACAAAGTTACTGCTTGTAAATGGTATGAATAGGGGGTTCCACTGTCACCATTAAATAAAGTCAGCATTACTGCATAAAATGGATTGACGTGGAAAACTTGCCCCACCCTGATACCATGTGGGAATTGGGAAATATGGTTATAGGTTATTAATATGTTAGTATTATATTGTATATTGTATTGGGGAGTGATAGCTATGTTTTAATTAGTCAACCCTTCCCCATTGTATAAACTCTCAGTCAGGAGTTGGCCATATGGTCTTTAGAGTAAACACTTGAAGTGATAGCAAGGCCAGAACAAAGAGATTTGCCAGACTGCCAGGCACCGTAGGACAATGGTATAGTACAGGGTCTTCCAGCCTCAATACTAGGGCCTGGGCCATAGCAAAGAGATGTGTCTCTGTTGAATGCCAGCGCCCAAATGACTCTGTTAGCCACACCTAGTGGGCGGCCCAGGGGAGGGGTCTGGAAGTTCCCAGAGCTTACCTCTAGTCCATTGGCTAGAGGTAATAAAATTACTCTGGAGATTACCCCATTGGCCAAGAGGAAGATAAGGGTTGGACAAAGGGGTAGCCACTCCCTGTACTGGTTTTGTGAGTTGTGTAAATACTTATGTAAAAATAAAGAAGTTGTTCATAATTTTCATCAAGACGTGGTGTGTAGATGTATTATTTACCCGGGGACATATGCTTGCAGTAAGATTCGTCAGACTTACTGTCAATATTGCTCAGTCTAAACCAAGGGCTGAGACATGATGTTCCTGTACTCAAAGCTACTCCAAGGTCCAGAGTAACCCAAATCAAGTCAGCAGATCCTAAGCCAGAGAGTGGGTCGTGATAGGAACTTATTAGTCTCCTCCCCCAAGGCCTTCCCCAGGCGTGGCTACTAGTTCATTTTGGGCTGGATCTCAGACTGGAAACATCCTTTATTAGCTCTTGAACTATGCCCCTGGGCTTGTGGTTGGGAAACCCCATACTATACTATTGTCCTGCGGTGCCTGGCAGTCTGGCAAATCTCTTTGTTTAGGTTATCTCCTTTGTTTACACTATGGACCATATGGCCAACTCCTGACTGAGAGTTTATACAATGGGGGAGGGTTGACTAATTAAAACATAGCTATCACTCCATAATACAATATACAATATAATACTAACATATTATAACCCATAACACAATATACAGCGGGTCTCCTAAACCCAGAACTCTTACTCTCCATATGGCACCAACTGTGGATGATATACCAGCCCCAAGATGGCGGCTATTGGTATATAACAGTCCAGTCCCAATATAGGCCACTGCTGCCAGTCTCAAAATGGCCCCAGGTGATTCATGACAACACCTCCCCAAGCGTGGCAGGAAACATCCATGCCCCTAGGATTTTCCCAGCTACGCTGATAGTCATGAATCTTCTGGATTGGCTAGGCCCTCTGCACTCTCTCCACGTTCAAGTCCTTTAGAAAACAGTCCCAAAGTGCAGAGTAACAACCTCCCCCAGCCCTTGGCCTTGCACCCACTGTATAGAGCAAATTGCTCTTCCCATTCACACCCACCCAAATAGTCTGGAATCCCAGAGTACAACAGGTGGGCCACAGTTTCTGTCCCATAGCAACCCTGTTCCCCCCAGCCAGTCCCCACAGCTGGGCTGGGATCTCTAAAACAGTTTCTGGGCCTATGGGATTGCAAAGGGACAGTTCCTCTTGGCTTTCTTCCTCTGGTCCAGCTGTTTCCGTTGTAGCTTGGGGAGCTACGCTGCTCCCACCCAAGCTGTGCTTACACTCCTCTGACTTGGCTGGGGAGCTATGCTGCTCCCATCCAGCTGAAGTGCCGGACTCCTCCATTGCCCGGGGTTGAGCAACTTTATCCCAGTCCTTTCTGTTGAACTGGGTCTTTGGAGTGGTGTCTGTTCCAGTGGGCCCCTGGACAATGGTTATCCAGGGAATCTCCCCACTTGGTACACCCTCTTTCATGGGGCCACTCTGCACCCATAATGCTTTTGCCAAGGCTGGCATGCTTGCTGCCCCGGCCTGGCTCTTTGTGCCCCTGGCACACTCTTGCTGTGTGAGGTCAGGTTCCCTGTAGCCAGAAACCAATTCCTTTCCCTCCCCACAGTCTCTTAAACAACCCTCCTGGGCTCTGTGCTTCACTAGCACCTCTGGGAACAACTCCCCTGGGGTGTCAGGGTACAGACAGTGGTTATCTGATGCAGGCTGGGGAATCTCATCATTCCCACCCAGCCTGGCCTCTAAGGCTCCCTTCCCACCGTCCATCACACAATCATCCCGAGCCTCTGGCTCCATTAACAGTTCTGGCCAACACACTTTGCCTAGAACTTCTGAGGGCAGACTTAACTTATCTGGCCCTAGCTTGTGAACAGTTCCCACTTCCTCTGGGATTAAATCTCTTGGGGTATCAGGGGGCAGACATGGATTATCTGACCCCACCCAGGGAACATTCCACTGGGTCTCTGGCTCTTGAGGCTGGTGACTAGGCCCTGACACAGTTACTGCATGTTCTAGGGGCAAACATTCTCCATCCCCAGGAGTTGGCAAAGGAACAGTGTTTACCCCTTCTCACTCCTCACTTTGTTTACAGTCTAGAAATGCCTCTCCCCAGTTCCAGTGAGCATACTCACTCTGGTACATACCGTCTGAGTTGTAAGGGTCTGGTGAGCCGTCCTCCCATCCGGATGGGCCAAAATACTTCTTGGGTATCGCATCCCACAATTGAACATATTCAGCCTCCAGTTGCTGCTCTTGCCGAACCAGGGGTTCTAGCAAAGGAGCCTCTGGGAACCATGGTTCCAGTCCCAGACCCCGGCAGCGTTCAACAAACAAGTTATTATGTCTCCTTGCAGTTCCCATGCCACATTCCGGATCACCATTCAGAATCTCCTCAACCCCATATTGTAGATCCAAACGAAAATAGAGATCCTCTCTCCGGCCACCAAAGGACTCTACCCTGGCAAGATACTGTTCCTCCAAGTCCATCTCTTTCTCTACCAGTTCCTCCAACCAGCTTGCCAGCTCATGGCCATGCCATAATTGCAGGAATGCCATCCATTGATTTAGCAGGACCCTTCCTCTGTAGTCCTCTTGGATAAATCTGTTAATGCTGTCTTTATCATCCTGGAACTGTTTAAAATTCTGATTTGCCAGTTTGACTCTTACTGGCATGTCTGCAGGGTTGACCCCAAGTCTTTGCTGAGCTTGGACACTCACCCCTGTACGTTCTTCCTGTATTTGCTGCTTTATTAGGTTCAGTCCTTTAATTGCCTCTTCCAGCGTTATCTCCCCGGGGCAAAACTCCCTGGCTATACTGAACCTGCGTCTTGCCTCCTTGGACATGTCCTCATACTGCTGCTCCATTTTCTGGTCCTTCTCAGAGTACCCCACCACTGTGCCACCAATTGTCACGACCCACTCTCTGGCTGGGGTCTGCTGACCTGATTTGGGTTACTCTGGACCTTGGAGTAGCTTTGAGTACAGGAACATCATGTCTCAGCCCTTGGTTTAGACTGAGCAATATTGACAGTAAGTCTGACGAATCTTACTGCAAGCATATGTCTCTGGGTAAATAATACATCTACACACCACGTCTTGATGAAAATTATGAAACACGTTTTATTTTGGAACCACATATTTAAAAACATTTCACACACACACAGTGGAGGGAGTGGCTACTCTTAGTCAAACCCTCATTCCCCTCTGGCCATTCTCACAGAAGTAATTTGTGGGAACTTATTAGTCTCCTCCCCCAGGGCCTTCCCCAGGCGTGGCTACTAGTTCATTTTGGGCTGGATCTCAGACTGGAAACATCCTTTATTAGCTCTTGAACTATGCCCCTGGGCTTGTGGTTGGGAAACCCCATACTATACTATTGTCCTGCGGTGCCTGGCAGTCTGGCAAATCTCTTTGTTTAGGTTATCTCCTTTGTTTACACTATGGACCATATGGCCAACTCCTGACTGAGAGTTTATACAATGGGGGAGGGTTGACTAATTAAAACATAGCTATCACTCCATAATACAATATACAATATAATACTAACATATTATAACCCATAACACAATATACAGCGGGTCTCCTAAACCCAGAACTCTTACTCTCCATATGGCACCAACTGTGGATGATATACCAGCCCCAAGATGGCGGCTATTGGTATATAACAGTCCAGTCCCAATATAGGCCACTGCTGCCAGTCTCAAAATGGCCCCAGGTGATTCATGACAACACCTCCCCAAGCGTGGCAGGAAACATCCATGCCCCTAGGATTTTCCCAGCTACGCTGATAGTCATGAATCTTCTGGATTGGCTAGGCCCTCTGCACTCTCTCCACGTTCAAGTCCTTTAGAAAACAGTCCCAAAGTGCAGAGTAACAACCTCCCCCAGCCCTTGGCCTTGCACCCACTGTATAGAGCAAATTGCTCTTCCCATTCACACCCACCCAAATAGTCTGGAATCCCAGAGTACAACAGGTGGGCCACAGTTTCTGTCCCATAGCAACCCTGTTCCCCCCAGCCAGTCCCCACAGCTGGGCTGGGATCTCTAAAACAGTTTCTGGGCCTATGGGATTGCAAAGGGACAGTTCCTCTTGGCTTTCTTCCTCTGGTCCAGCTGTTTCCGTTGTAGCTTGGGGAGCTACGCTGCTCCCACCCAAGCTGTGCTTACACTCCTCTGACTTGGCTGGGGAGCTATGCTGCTCCCATCCAGCTGAAGTGCCGGACTCCTCCATTGCCCGGGGTTGAGCAACTTTATCCCAGTCCTTTCTGTTGAACTGGGTCTTTGGAGTGGTGTCTGTTCCAGTGGGCCCCTGGACAATGGTTATCCAGGGAATCTCCCCACTTGGTACACCCTCTTTCATGGTGCCACTCTGCACCCATAATGCTTTTGCCAAGGCTGGCATGCTTGCTGCCCCGGCCTGGCTCTTTGTGCCCCTGGCACACTCTTGTTGTGTGAGGTCAGGTTCCCTGTAGCCAGAAACCAATTCCTTTCCCTCCCCACAGTCTCTTAAACAACCCTCCTGGGCTCTGTGCTTCACTAGCACCTCTGGGAACAACTCCCCTGGGGTGTCAGGGTACAGACAGTGGTTATCTGATGCAGGCTGGGGAATCTCATCATTCCCACCCAGCCTGGCCTCTAAGGCTCCCTTCCCACCGTCCATCACACAATCATCCCGAGCCTCTGGCTCCATTAACAGTTCTGGCCAACACACTTTGCCTAGAACTTCTGAGGGCAGACTTAACTTATCTGGCCCTAGCTTGTGAACAGTTCCCACTTCCTCTGGGATTAAATCTCTTGGGGTATCAGGGGGCAGACATGGATTATCTGACCCCACCCAGGGAACATTCCACTGGGTCTCTGGCTCTTGAGGCTGGTGACTAGGCCCTGACACAGTTACTGCATGTTCTAGGGGCAAACATTCTCCATCCCCAGGAGTTGGCAAAGGAACAGTGTTTACCCCTTCCCACTCCTCACTTTGTTTACAGTCTAGAAATGCCTCTCCCCAGTTCCAGTGAGCATACTCACTCTGGTACATACCGTCTGAGTTGTAAGGGTCTGGTGAGCCGTCCTCCCATCCGGATGGGCCAAAATACTTCTTGGGTATCGCATCCCACAATTGAACATATTCAGCCTCCAGTTGCTGCTCTTGCCGAACCAGGGGTTCTAGCAAAGGAGCCTCTGGGAACCATGGTTCCAGTCCCAGACCCCGGCAGCGTTCAACAAACAAGTTATTATGTCTCCTTGCAGTTCCCATGCCACATTCCGGATCACCATTCAGAATCTCCTCAACCCCATATTGTAGATCCAAACGAAAATAGAGATCCTCTCTCCGGCCACCAAAGGACTCTACCCTGGCAAGATACTGTTCCTCCAAGTCCATCTCTTTCTCTACCAGTTCCTCCAACCAGCTTGCCAGCTCATGGCCATGCCATAATTGCAGGAATGCCATCCATTGATTTAGCAGGACCCTTCCTCTGTAGTCCTCTTGGATAAATCTGTTAATGCTGTCTTTATCATCCTGGAACTGTTTAAAATTCTGATTTGCCAGTTTGACTCTTACTGGCATGTCTGCAGGGTTGACCCCAAGTCTTTGCTGAGCTTGGACACTCACCCCTGTACGTTCTTCCTGTATTTGCTGCTTTATTAGGTTCAGTCCTTTAATTGCCTCTTCCAGCGTTATCTCCCCGGGGCAAAACTCCCTGGCTATACTGAACCTGCGTCTTGCCTCCTTGGACATGTCCTCATACTGCTGCTCCATTTTCTGGTCCTTCTCAGAGTACCCCACCACTGTGCCACCAATTGTCACGACCCACTCTCTGGCTGGGGTCTGCTGACCTGATTTGGGTTACTCTGGACCTTGGAGTAGCTTTGAGTACAGGAACATCATGTCTCAGCCCTTGGTTTAGACTGAGCAATATTGACAGTAAGTCTGACGAATCTTACTGCAAGCATATGTCTCTGGGTAAATAATACATCTACACACCACGTCTTGATGAAAATTATGAAACACGTTTTATTTTGGAACCACATATTTAAAAACATTTCACACACACACAGTGGAGGGAGTGGCTACTCTTAGTCAAACCCTCATTCCCCTCTGGCCATTCTCACAGAAGTAATTTGTGGGAACTTATTAGTCTCCTCCCCCAGGGCCTTCCCCAGGCGTGGCTACTAGTTCATTTTGGGCTGGATCTCAGACTGGAAACATCCTTTATTAGCTCTTGAACTATGCCCCTGGGCTTGTGGTTGGGAAACCCCATACTATACTATTGTCCTGCGGTGCCTGGCAGTCTGGCAAATCTCTTTGTTTAGGTTATCTCCTTTGTTTACACTATGGACCATATGGCCAACTCCTGACTGAGAGTTTATACAATGGGGGAGGGTTGACTAATTAAAACATAGCTATCACTCCATAATACAATATACAATATAATACTAACATATTATAACCCATAACACAATATACAGCGGGTCTCCTAAACCCAGAACTCTTACTCTCCATATGGCACCAACTGTGGATGATATACCAGCCCCAAGATGGCGGCTATTGGTATATAACAGTCCAGTCCCAATATAGGCCACTGCTGCCAGTCTCAAAATGGCCCCAGGTGATTCATGACAACACCTCCCCAAGCGTGGCAGGAAACATCCATGCCCCTAGGATTTTCCCAGCTACGCTGATAGTCATGAATCTTCTGGATTGGCTAGGCCCTCTGCACTCTCTCCACGTTCAAGTCCTTTAGAAAACAGTCCCAAAGTGCAGAGTAACAACCTCCCCCAGCCCTTGGCCTTGCACCCACTGTATAGAGCAAATTGCTCTTCCCATTCACACCCACCCAAATAGTCTGGAATCCCAGAGTACAACAGGTGGGCCACAGTTTCTGTCCCATAGCAACCCTGTTCCCCCCAGCCAGTCCCCACAGCTGGGCTGGGATCTCTAAAACAGTTTCTGGGCCTATGGGATTGCAAAGGGACAGTTCCTCTTGGCTTTCTTCCTCTGGTCCAGCTGTTTCCGTTGTAGCTTGGGGAGCTACGCTGCTCCCACCCAAGCTGTGCTTACACTCCTCTGACTTGGCTGGGGAGCTATGCTGCTCCCATCCAGCTGAAGTGCCGGACTCCTCCATTGCCCGGGGTTGAGCAACTTTATCCCAGTCCTTTCTGTTGAACTGGGTCTTTGGAGTGGTGTCTGTTCCAGTGGGCCCCTGGACAATGGTTATCCAGGGAATCTCCCCACTTGGTACACCCTCTTTCATGGGGCCACTCTGCACCCATAATGCTTTTGCCAAGGCTGGCATGCTTGCTGCCCCGGCCTGGCTCTTTGTGCCCCTGGCACACTCTTGCTGTGTGAGGTCAGGTTCCCTGTAGCCAGAAACCAATTCCTTTCCCTCCCCACAGTCTCTTAAACAACCCTCCTGGGCTCTGTGCTTCACTAGCACCTCTGGGAACAACTCCCCTGGGGTGTCAGGGTACAGACAGTGGTTATCTGATGCAGGCTGGGGAATCTCATCATTCCCACCCAGCCTGGCCTCTAAGGCTCCCTTCCCACCGTCCATCACACAATCATCCCGAGCCTCTGGCTCCATTAACAGTTCTGGCCAACACACTTTGCCTAGAACTTCTGAGGGCAGACTTAACTTATCTGGCCCTAGCTTGTGAACAGTTCCCACTTCCTCTGGGATTAAATCTCTTGGGGTATCAGGGGGCAGACATGGATTATCTGACCCCACCCAGGGAACATTCCACTGGGTCTCTGGCTCTTGAGGCTGGTGACTAGGCCCTGACACAGTTACTGCATGTTCTAGGGGCAAACATTCTCCATCCCCAGGAGTTGGCAAAGGAACAGTGTTTACCCCTTCTCACTCCTCACTTTGTTTACAGTCTAGAAATGCCTCTCCCCAGTTCCAGTGAGCATACTCACTCTGGTACATACCGTCTGAGTTGTAAGGGTCTGGTGAGCCGTCCTCCCATCCGGATGGGCCAAAATACTTCTTGGGTATCGCATCCCACAATTGAACATATTCAGCCTCCAGTTGCTGCTCTTGCCGAACCAGGGGTTCTAGCAAAGGAGCCTCTGGGAACCATGGTTCCAGTCCCAGACCCCGGCAGCGTTCAACAAACAAGTTATTATGTCTCCTTGCAGTTCCCATGCCACATTCCGGATCACCATTCAGAATCTCCTCAACCCCATATTGTAGATCCAAACGAAAATAGAGATCCTCTCTCCGGCCACCAAAGGACTCTACCCTGGCAAGATACTGTTCCTCCAAGTCCATCTCTTTCTCTACCAGTTCCTCCAACCAGCTTGCCAGCTCATGGCCATGCCATAATTGCAGGAATGCCATCCATTGATTTAGCAGGACCCTTCCTCTGTAGTCCTCTTGGATAAATCTGTTAATGCTGTCTTTATCATCCTGGAACTGTTTAAAATTCTGATTTGCCAGTTTGACTCTTACTGGCATGTCTGCAGGGTTGACCCCAAGTCTTTGCTGAGCTTGGACACTCACCCCTGTACGTTCTTCCTGTATTTGCTGCTTTATTAGGTTCAGTCCTTTAATTGCCTCTTCCAGCGTTATCTCCCCGGGGCAAAACTCCCTGGCTATACTGAACCTGCGTCTTGCCTCCTTGGACATGTCCTCATACTGCTGCTCCATTTTCTGGTCCTTCTCAGAGTACCCCACCACTGTGCCACCAATTGTCACGACCCACTCTCTGGCTGGGGTCTGCTGACCTGATTTGGGTTACTCTGGACCTTGGAGTAGCTTTGAGTACAGGAACATCATGTCTCAGCCCTTGGTTTAGACTGAGCAATATTGACAGTAAGTCTGACGAATCTTACTGCAAGCATATGTCTCTGGGTAAATAATACATCTACACACCACGTCTTGATGAAAATTATGAAACACGTTTTATTTTGGAACCACATATTTAAAAACATTTCACACACACACAGTGGAGGGAGTGGCTACTCTTAGTCAAACCCTCATTCCCCTCTGGCCATTCTCACAGAAGTAATTTGTGGGAACTTATTAGTCTCCTCCCCCAGGGCCTTCCCCAGGCGTGGCTACTAGTTCATTTTGGGCTGGATCTCAGACTGGAAACATCCTTTATTAGCTCTTGAACTATGCCCCTGGGCTTGTGGTTGGGAAACCCCATACTATACTATTGTCCTGCGGTGCCTGGCAGTCTGGCAAATCTCTTTGTTTAGGTTATCTCCTTTGTTTACACTATGGACCATATGGCCAACTCCTGACTGAGAGTTTATACAATGGGGGAGGGTTGACTAATTAAAACATAGCTATCACTCCATAATACAATATACAATATAATACTAACATATTATAACCCATAACACAATATACAGCGGGTCTCCTAAACCCAGAACTCTTACTCTCCATATGGCACCAACTGTGGATGATATACCAGCCCCAAGATGGCGGCTATTGGTATATAACAGTCCAGTCCCAATATAGGCCACTGCTGCCAGTCTCAAAATGGCCCCAGGTGATTCATGACAACACCTCCCCAAGCGTGGCAGGAAACATCCATGCCCCTAGGATTTTCCCAGCTACGCTGATAGTCATGAATCTTCTGGATTGGCTAGGCCCTCTGCACTCTCTCCACGTTCAAGTCCTTTAGAAAACAGTCCCAAAGTGCAGAGTAACAACCTCCCCCAGCCCTTGGCCTTGCACCCACTGTATAGAGCAAATTGCTCTTCCCATTCACACCCACCCAAATAGTCTGGAATCCCAGAGTACAACAGGTGGGCCACAGTTTCTGTCCCATAGCAACCCTGTTCCCCCCAGCCAGTCCCCACAGCTGGGCTGGGATCTCTAAAACAGTTTCTGGGCCTATGGGATTGCAAAGGGACAGTTCCTCTTGGCTTTCTTCCTCTGGTCCAGCTGTTTCCGTTGTAGCTTGGGGAGCTACGCTGCTCCCACCCAAGCTGTGCTTACACTCCTCTGACTTGGCTGGGGAGCTATGCTGCTCCCATCCAGCTGAAGTGCCGGACTCCTCCATTGCCCGGGGTTGAGCAACTTTATCCCAGTCCTTTCTGTTGAACTGGGTCTTTGGAGTGGTGTCTGTTCCAGTGGGCCCCTGGACAATGGTTATCCAGGGAATCTCCCCACTTGGTACACCCTCTTTCATGGTGCCACTCTGCACCCATAATGCTTTTGCCAAGGCTGGCATGCTTGCTGCCCCGGCCTGGCTCTTTGTGCCCCTGGCACACTCTTGCTGTGTGAGGTCAGGTTCCCTGTAGCCAGAAACCAATTCCTTTCCCTCCCCACAGTCTCTTAAACAACCCTCCTGGGCTCTGTGCTTCACTAGCACCTCTGGGAACAACTCCCCTGGGGTGTCAGGGTACAGACAGTGGTTATCTGATGCAGGCTGGGGAATCTCATCATTCCCACCCAGCCTGGCCTCTAAGGCTCCCTTCCCACCGTCCATCACACAATCATCCCGAGCCTCTGGCTCCATTAACAGTTCTGGCCAACACACTTTGCCTAGAACTTCTGAGGGCAGACTTAACTTATCTGGCCCTAGCTTGTGAACAGTTCCCACTTCCTCTGGGATTAAATCTCTTGGGGT
Source organism: Discoglossus pictus (assembly GCA_027410445.1). Taxonomy (NCBI): domain Eukaryota; kingdom Metazoa; phylum Chordata; class Amphibia; order Anura; family Alytidae; genus Discoglossus; species Discoglossus pictus. The sequence continues at coordinate 163,586 of JAPZIH010000827.1, forward strand.
ATCAGGGGGCAGACATGGATTATCTGACCCCACCCAGGGAACATTCCACTGGGTCTCTGGCTCTTGAGGCTGGTGACTAGGCCCTGACACAGTTACTGCATGTTCTAGGGGCAAACATTCTCCATCCCCAGGAGTTGGCAAAGGAACAGTGTTTACCCCTTCCCACTCCTCACTTTGTTTACAGTCTAGAAATGCCTCTCCCCAGTTCCAGTGAGCATACTCACTCTGGTACATACCGTCTGAGTTGTAAGGGTCTGGTGAGCCGTCCTCCCATCCGGATGGGCCAAAATACTTCTTGGGTATCGCATCCCACAATTGAACATATTCAGCCTCCAGTTGCTGCTCTTGCCGAACCAGGGGTTCTAGCAAAGGAGCCTCTGGGAACCATGGTTCCAGTCCCAGACCCCGGCAGCGTTCAACAAACAAGTTATTATGTCTCCTTGCAGTTCCCATGCCACATTCCGGATCACCATTCAGAATCTCCTCAACCCCATATTGTAGATCCAAACGAAAATAGAGATCCTCTCTCCGGCCACCAAAGGACTCTACCCTGGCAAGATACTGTTCCTCCAAGTCCATCTCTTTCTCTACCAGTTCCTCCAACCAGCTTGCCAGCTCATGGCCATGCCATAATTGCAGGAATGCCATCCATTGATTTAGCAGGACCCTTCCTCTGTAGTCCTCTTGGATAAATCTGTTAATGCTGTCTTTATCATCCTGGAACTGTTTAAAATTCTGATTTGCCAGTTTGACTCTTACTGGCATGTCTGCAGGGTTGACCCCAAGTCTTTGCTGAGCTTGGACACTCACCCCTGTACGTTCTTCCTGTATTTGCTGCTTTATTAGGTTCAGTCCTTTAATTGCCTCTTCCAGCGTTATCTCCCCGGGGCAAAACTCCCTGGCTATACTGAACCTGCGTCTTGCCTCCTTGGACATGTCCTCATACTGCTGCTCCATTTTCTGGTCCTTCTCAGAGTACCCCACCACTGTGCCACCAATTGTCACGACCCACTCTCTGGCTGGGGTCTGCTGACCTGATTTGGGTTACTCTGGACCTTGGAGTAGCTTTGAGTACAGGAACATCATGTCTCAGCCCTTGGTTTAGACTGAGCAATATTGACAGTAAGTCTGACGAATCTTACTGCAAGCATATGTCTCTGGGTAAATAATACATCTACACACCACGTCTTGATGAAAATTATGAAACACGTTTTATTTTGGAACCACATATTTAAAAACATTTCACACACACACAGTGGAGGGAGTGGCTACTCTTAGTCAAACCCTCATTCCCCTCTGGCCATTCTCACAGAAGTAATTTGTGGGAACTTATTAGTCTCCTCCCCCAGGGCCTTCCCCAGGCGTGGCTACTAGTTCATTTTGGGCTGGATCTCAGACTGGAAACATCCTTTATTAGCTCTTGAACTATGCCCCTGGGCTTGTGGTTGGGAAACCCCATACTATACTATTGTCCTGCGGTGCCTGGCAGTCTGGCAAATCTCTTTGTTTAGGTTATCTCCTTTGTTTACACTATGGACCATATGGCCAACTCCTGACTGAGAGTTTATACAATGGGGGAGGGTTGACTAATTAAAACATAGCTATCACTCCATAATACAATATACAATATAATACTAACATATTATAACCCATAACACAATATACAGCGGGTCTCCTAAACCCAGAACTCTTACTCTCCATATGGCACCAACTGTGGATGATATACCAGCCCCAAGATGGCGGCTATTGGTATATAACAGTCCAGTCCCAATATAGGCCACTGCTGCCAGTCTCAAAATGGCCCCAGGTGATTCATGACAACACCTCCCCAAGCGTGGCAGGAAACATCCATGCCCCTAGGATTTTCCCAGCTACGCTGATAGTCATGAATCTTCTGGATTGGCTAGGCCCTCTGCACTCTCTCCACGTTCAAGTCCTTTAGAAAACAGTCCCAAAGTGCAGAGTAACAACCTCCCCCAGCCCTTGGCCTTGCACCCACTGTATAGAGCAAATTGCTCTTCCCATTCACACCCACCCAAATAGTCTGGAATCCCAGAGTACAACAGGTGGGCCACAGTTTCTGTCCCATAGCAACCCTGTTCCCCCCAGCCAGTCCCCACAGCTGGGCTGGGATCTCTAAAACAGTTTCTGGGCCTATGGGATTGCAAAGGGACAGTTCCTCTTGGCTTTCTTCCTCTGGTCCAGCTGTTTCCGTTGTAGCTTGGGGAGCTACGCTGCTCCCACCCAAGCTGTGCTTACACTCCTCTGACTTGGCTGGGGAGCTATGCTGCTCCCATCCAGCTGAAGTGCCGGACTCCTCCATTGCCCGGGGTTGAGCAACTTTATCCCAGTCCTTTCTGTTGAACTGGGTCTTTGGAGTGGTGTCTGTTCCAGTGGGCCCCTGGACAATGGTTATCCAGGGAATCTCCCCACTTGGTACACCCTCTTTCATGGTGCCACTCTGCACCCATAATGCTTTTGCCAAGGCTGGCATGCTTGCTGCCCCGGCCTGGCTCTTTGTGCCCCTGGCACACTCTTGCTGTGTGAGGTCAGGTTCCCTGTAGCCAGAAACCAATTCCTTTCCCTCCCCACAGTCTCTTAAACAACCCTCCTGGGCTCTGTGCTTCACTAGCACCTCTGGGAACAACTCCCCTGGGGTGTCAGGGTACAGACAGTGGTTATCTGATGCAGGCTGGGGAATCTCATCATTCCCACCCAGCCTGGCCTCTAAGGCTCCCTTCCCACCGTCCATCACACAATCATCCCGAGCCTCTGGCTCCATTAACAGTTCTGGCCAACACACTTTGCCTAGAACTTCTGAGGGCAGACTTAACTTATCTGGCCCTAGCTTGTGAACAGTTCCCACTTCCTCTGGGATTAAATCTCTTGGGGTATCAGGGGGCAGACATGGATTATCTGACCCCACCCAGGGAACATTCCACTGGGTCTCTGGCTCTTGAGGCTAGTGACTAGGCCCTGACACAGTTACTGCATGTTCTAGGGGCAAACATTCTCCATCCCCAGGAGTTGGCAAAGGAACAGTGTTTACCCCTTCCCACTCCTCACTTTGTTTACAGTCTAGAAATGCCTCTCCCCAGTTCCAGTGAGCATACTCACTCTGGTACATACCGTCTGAGTTGTAAGGGTCTGGTGAGCCGTCCTCCCATCCGGATGGGCCAAAATACTTCTTGGGTATCGCATCCCACAATTGAACATATTCAGCCTCCAGTTGCTGCTCTTGCCGAACCAGGGGTTCTAGCAAAGGAGCCTCTGGGAACCATGGTTCCAGTCCCAGACCCCGGCAGCGTTCAACAAACAAGTTATTATGTCTCCTTGCAGTTCCCATGCCACATTCCGGATCACCATTCAGAATCTCCTCAACCCCATATTGTAGATCCAAACGAAAATAGAGATCCTCTCTCCGGCCACCAAAGGACTCTACCCTGGCAAGATACTGTTCCTCCAAGTCCATCTCTTTCTCTACCAGTTCCTCCAACCAGCTTGCCAGCTCATGGCCATGCCATAATTGCAGGAATGCCATCCATTGATTTAGCAGGACCCTTCCTCTGTAGTCCTCTTGGATAAATCTGTTAATGCTGTCTTTATCATCCTGGAACTGTTTAAAATTCTGATTTGCCAGTTTGACTCTTACTGGCATGTCTGCAGGGTTGACCCCAAGTCTTTGCTGAGCTTGGACACTCACCCCTGTACGTTCTTCCTGTATTTGCTGCTTTATTAGGTTCAGTCCTTTAATTGCCTCTTCCAGCGTTATCTCCCCGGGGCAAAACTCCCTGGCTATACTGAACCTGCGTCTTGCCTCCTTGGACATGTCCTCATACTGCTGCTCCATTTTCTGGTCCTTCTCAGAGTACCTCACCACTGTGCCACCAATTGTCACGACCCACTCTCTGGCTGGGGTCTGCTGACCTGATTTGGGTTACTCTGGACCTTGGAGTAGCTTTGAGTACAGGAACATCATGTCTCAGCCCTTGGTTTAGACTGAGCAATATTGACAGTAAGTCTGACGAATCTTACTGCAAGCATATGTCTCTGGGTAAATAATACATCTACACACCACGTCTTGATGAAAATTATGAAACACGTTTTATTTTGGAACCACATATTTAAAAACATTTCACACACACACAGTGGAGGGAGTGGCTACTCTTAGTCAAACCCTCATTCCCCTCTGGCCATTCTCACAGAAGTAATTTGTGGGAACTTATTAGTCTCCTCCCCCAGGGCCTTCCCCAGGCGTGGCTACTAGTTCATTTTGGGCTGGATCTCAGACTGGAAACATCCTTTATTAGCTCTTGAACTATGCCCCTGGGCTTGTGGTTGGGAAACCCCATACTATACTATTGTCCTGCGGTGCCTGGCAGTCTGGCAAATCTCTTTGTTTAGGTTATCTCCTTTGTTTACACTATGGACCATATGGCCAACTCCTGACTGAGAGTTTATACAATGGGGGAGGGTTGACTAATTAAAACATAGCTATCACTCCATAATACAATATACAATATAATACTAACATATTATAACCCATAACACAATATACAGCGGGTCTCCTAAACCCAGAACTCTTACTCTCCATATGGCACCAACTGTGGATGATATACCAGCCCCAAGATGGCGGCTATTGGTATATAACAGTCCAGTCCCAATATAGGCCACTGCTGCCAGTCTCAAAATGGCCCCAGGTGATTCATGACAACACCTCCCCAAGCGTGGCAGGAAACATCCATGCCCCTAGGATTTTCCCAGCTACGCTGATAGTCATGAATCTTCTGGATTGGCTAGGCCCTCTGCACTCTCTCCACGTTCAAGTCCTTTAGAAAACAGTCCCAAAGTGCAGAGTAACAACCTCCCCCAGCCCTTGGCCTTGCACCCACTGTATAGAGCAAATTGCTCTTCCCATTCACACCCACCCAAATAGTCTGGAATCCCAGAGTACAACAGGTGGGCCACAGTTTCTGTCCCATAGCAACCCTGTTCCCCCCAGCCAGTCCCCACAGCTGGGCTGGGATCTCTAAAACAGTTTCTGGGCCTATGGGATTGCAAAGGGACAGTTCCTCTTGGCTTTCTTCCTCTGGTCCAGCTGTTTCCGTTGTAGCTTGGGGAGCTATGCTGCTCCCACCCAAGCTGTGCTTACACTCCTCTGACTTGGCTGGGGAGCTATGCTGCTCCCATCCAGCTGAAGTGCCGGACTCCTCCATTGCCCGGGGTTGAGCAACTTTATCCCAGTCCTTTCTGTTGAACTGGGTCTTTGGAGTGGTGTCTGTTCCAGTGGGCCCCTGGACAATGGTTATCCAGGGAATCTCCCCACTTGGTACACCCTCTTTCATGGTGCCACTCTGCACCCATAATGCTTTTGCCAAGGCTGGCATGCTTGCTGCCCCGGCCTGGCTCTTTGTGCCCCTGGCACACTCTTGCTGTGTGAGGTCAGGTTCCCTGTAGCCAGAAACCAATTCCTTTCCCTCCCCACAGTCTCTTAAACAACCCTCCTGGGCTCTGTGCTTCACTAGCACCTCTGGGAACAACTCCCCTGGGGTGTCAGGGTACAGACAGTGGTTATCTGATGCAGGCTGGGGAATCTCATCATTCCCACCCAGCCTGGCCTCTAAGGCTCCCTTCCCACCGTCCATCACACAATCATCCCGAGCCTCTGGCTCCATTAACAGTTCTGGCCAACACACTTTGCCTAGAACTTCTGAGGGCAGACTTAACTTATCTGGCCCTAGCTTGTGAACAGTTCCCACTTCCTCTGGGATTAAATCTCTTGGGGTATCAGGGGGCAGACATGGATTATCTGACCCCACCCAGGGAACATTCCACTGGGTCTCTGGCTCTTGAGGCTGGTGACTAGGCCCTGACACAGTTACTGCATGTTCTAGGGGCAAACATTCTCCATCCCCAGGAGTTGGCAAAGGAACAGTGTTTACCCCTTCTCACTCCTCACTTTGTTTACAGTCTAGAAATGCCTCTCCCCAGTTCCAGTGAGCATACTCACTCTGGTACATACCGTCTGAGTTGTAAGGGTCTGGTGAGCCGTCCTCCCATCCGGATGGGCCAAAATACTTCTTGGGTATCGCATCCCACAATTGAACATATTCAGCCTCCAGTTGCTGCTCTTGCCGAACCAGGGGTTCTAGCAAAGGAGCCTCTGGGAACCATGGTTCCAGTCCCAGACCCCGGCAGCGTTCAACAAACAAGTTATTATGTCTCCTTGCAGTTCCCATGCCACATTCCGGATCACCATTCAGAATCTCCTCAACCCCATATTGTAGATCCAAACGAAAATAGAGATCCTCTCTCCGGCCACCAAAGGACTCTACCCTGGCAAGATACTGTTCCTCCAAGTCCATCTCTTTCTCTACCAGTTCCTCCAACCAGCTTGCCAGCTCATGGCCATGCCATAATTGCAGGAATGCCATCCATTGATTTAGCAGGACCCTTCCTCTGTAGTCCTCTTGGATAAATCTGTTAATGCTGTCTTTATCATCCTGGAACTGTTTAAAATTCTGATTTGCCAGTTTGACTCTTACTGGCATGTCTGCAGGGTTGACCCCAAGTCTTTGCTGAGCTTGGACACTCACCCCTGTACGTTCTTCCTGTATTTGCTGCTTTATTAGGTTCAGTCCTTTAATTGCCTCTTCCAGCGTTATCTCCCCGGGGCAAAACTCCCTGGCTATACTGAACCTGCGTCTTGCCTCCTTGGACATGTCCTCATACTGCTGCTCCATTTTCTGGTCCTTCTCAGAGTACCCCACCACTGTGCCACCAATTGTCACGACCCACTCTCTGGCTGGGGTCTGCTGACCTGATTTGGGTTACTCTGGACCTTGGAGTAGCTTTGAGTACAGGAACATCATGTCTCAGCCCTTGGTTTAGACTGAGCAATATTGACAGTAAGTCTGACGAATCTTACTGCAAGCATATGTCTCTGGGTAAATAATACATCTACACACCACGTCTTGATGAAAATTATGAAACACGTTTTATTTTGGAACCACATATTTAAAAACATTTCACACACACACAGTGGAGGGAGTGGCTACTCTTAGTCAAACCCTCATTCCCCTCTGGCCATTCTCACAGAAGTAATTTGTGGGAACTTATTAGTCTCCTCCCCCAGGGCCTTCCCCAGGCGTGGCTACTAGTTCATTTTGGGCTGGATCTCAGACTGGAAACATCCTTTATTAGCTCTTGAACTATGCCCCTGGGCTTGTGGTTGGGAAACCCCATACTATACTATTGTCCTGCGGTGCCTGGCAGTCTGGCAAATCTCTTTGTTTAGGTTATCTCCTTTGTTTACACTATGGACCATATGGCCAACTCCTGACTGAGAGTTTATACAATGGGGGAGGGTTGACTAATTAAAACATAGCTATCACTCCATAATACAATATACAATATAATACTAACATATTATAACCCATAACACAATATACAGCGGGTCTCCTAAACCCAGAACTCTTACTCTCCATATGGCACCAACTGTGGATGATATACCAGCCCCAAGATGGCGGCTATTGGTATATAACAGTCCAGTCCCAATATAGGCCACTGCTGCCAGTCTCAAAATGGCCC
>JAPZIH010000828.1:0-30629 GCA_027410445.1 Discoglossus pictus
ATTGGTAGGAATTTGGTAACCGTGGCACAGGTAGATGGTTGTTCTATGGTAACACTGACACAGGTAGATGGTAGGTCTATTGTAACACTGGCACATGTAGATGGTAGGTCTATGGTAACACTGACAAAGATAGATGATAGATCTATGGTAAGATTGACATAGGTAGATGGTAGGTCTATGGTAACACTGGCACAGGTAGATTATAGGTCTATGGTAACACTGACACATTTAGATGGTAGGTCTTTTGTAACACTGGCACAGGTAGATGGTAGGTCTATGGTAACACTGGCACAGGTAGATGGTAGGTCTATGGTAACACTGGCACAGGTAGATGGTAGGTCTATGGTAACACTGGCACAGGTAGATGGTAAGTCTATGGTATCACAGGCATAGGTAGATGATAGGTCTATGGTAACACTGGCACAGGTAGATGGTAGGTCTATGGTAACACTGGCACAGGTAGATGGTAGGTCTATGGTAACACTGGCACAGGTAGATGATAGGTCTATGGTAACACTGGCACAGGTAGATGGTAGATATATTGTAACACTGGCACAGGTAGAAGGTAGGTCTATGGTAACACTGGCACAGGTAGATGGTAGGTCTATGGTAACACTGACACAGGGAGATGGTAAGTCTATGGTAACACAGGCACAGGTAGATGGTATGATTAAGTATATCACTGTGAAAAAGTTCCTTGGTGCCTAACATCTCAACAATGGTAATAATAATAGAAAAAATATATAGGAACTATAGAGTTTGGAATGGATGATTCCTCTACATGAGCTACTAGCTGGTATATTCTTCTCATACAGTCTTCCCTCATATGGCAAAATAAATTTGCTAATTCTTGGGAGGACAGAAGTATGTAAATATATAAATAGTGTTTAGCTCAAAAAAGTTAGGTTAAAACCAATGTAGAAAATAGCGCATGGAAGTACTTTACTGGTTAGAAAAAAAGGTAGAGGGGGGTTTATAAAAAATATGTACAAATGATGTGTTATAGCATACAATAGTGATGCAACTGAGACTACTATATGTCATTAATGCTGACTGGCAATTCACAGTAGTCACAAGGAGTAAAGTAACACAAGCAAAAATAGCTCAAACATATATAAACCTCTCTTGTAATAAATAAACCAATAACCAGAGTACTTGCGCTTAGATGATAGTCCCGACGGTCCCGTTTTGCCCCTACTGGGGCTTACTCATGGGCTACTGAATTGGAGGTCTAGTGGAGCTTTTATAGCCCTTTTTCATCCATTTCCGGTTGTGCAACGCTATTTAGGTCATTTCCGTTTTTGAAAAGTCACCACGTTCTTTCCTTTCATTTATGTACATGGTGGCTTGCCAATCACACGTAATTTGCCAACCACACACTCCATTTTGTTTTTTTCAAATTGTTTTTAATCATTTATGTCGCTGCGTGATGACGTAATCAGGATACAAACGTGACCACGTTTTTTCAGGTCCTTTCTATGCATGAATGCCAATCATGCGTTATTTTGCCAACCAACGCCATTTTGGTCTGGTTTTAAAACGCCAAAGTGCTCTAACTTCTGTTTACTGGATCTAAAAATGTTGTAAATATCTCTAAGGTGAATTTATCCATGGTAGGTCTTAGTATATCTATATTACTATTTTTAAGTGAACCTTAAATATAAGAATAATACTGTAGAACCAACTAATATATAAAGGTAAGGGCTAATGATAGTGATGACTAGTTAATTATAATATAATTCCAAAAATTAGAAATATCTTAATAGTGAAATTAAAAAGAGATATATATCAATGTGTTTGTGCATAATAAATGTGTCTATAATGTATCTACATATAGATCCAAGTGGATAAAGTGTGTGTAATATGGAAAATATATATATACTAGCGACTTGCCCGTCAAAAAATGACGGTCAATAAAATTTAAATGTTGTGAAATTTATTTGCAACACAAAATGAGTCTACTACATTTGTCCCTTTTTTGTTTCTAAAAAGAAATACACATTTCTTTTTATAACTTTTTATTTTTTGTAACTTTCAACTTATATTTCATAATCATTTTTTTTTTTAAAAACAATATAATAATATCTTAATTTTAATGCATACATATTGTACTTTTTAATGCATACATATTGTAAAGTGTAACATGAAATTTTGTAACAGGCAACTTGTATATTATACAATCTTTCAACCTTCTTTTAACAATACTAACACTTTTAAATAGATATTTATCACTTAGTAACTGCAGACTATATTAACTTAGAGTAAGTACATTTTTTTACAACTAATTTTTTTATTTTTATTTGTAACATTTTTGTTAAACTCTCGTTAAACTAAATTACCATTGAATTCAGAGGAAGGCAAACAATAAAAACCCCCATTCAAACTTTTGCAATTGTATCTTAGAGGGAAAAAAATTAATTCCTTCCTGACCCCATTAACTGGCGATCGGATTACTCCCTGAATCAATACTTTTCTAAATCTTCTGAAATGATTCAACTACATAGTAACAATACATGTTTGCCTATAACATATCTCTTTAACAAACAGTTTTTAAACTTTTTTTTTGTGGGACCAATCATCTGAACATGAAACTTGTAACCCATTTCAATATGTTTAAGGATGTTTAAGTTTTTTTTTTATTTTCTGTTTGTCTTTTATGCAAATATCACATAGCGTTTCCAAAGTGAAATAGTGGTCCCCTATTTAAAGAGTCCCAGAGTACTTACATTTTGTACTGGAAGTCAAACCACTGTTCTCTATGGATTTTTTTTTCCATTGTATATAGTTTGTTCTTGAAATGTTGTTTTTGTGCAATAATATTGAGTACCTTAAAATGTTGTCATAGAAATGAACCTACTCTACTCTATGTTTACAACACCTCATAGTACACAATGTTTTTTGTGTAAACGCATCCATCGTCTAATAAATGACCCTGACTTTCATTTTCGTCAACAGTCACTTTAATTTCGTTTGGATTGGTGCACCTTGAAAAAGCAACATAGAGTTGTCCATGTGCAAAAACTGGTTCCTTTAAAAAAATCCCAACAGACTTAAAAGTTTGGCCTTGTGATTTATTGATGGTCATGGCAAATGCCATGATAACTGGAAACTGTCTCCTTTGAAGGACAAAAGGCAAACCACTCTCGCTTGGAGCTAAATCAATTCTTGGTATAAAAACTCGGTCACCTCTATGGGTCCCAGTTATAATTTCTGCATGTATAAAATGATCTTTTAACTCATGCACAATTAATCTGGTGCCATTACAAAGTCCTTTTTTTGGATTCATATTTCGCAATAACATGACAATTGCACCTTTTTTCAATTGTAAAATATGTGGTGGCATTCCAGATGGTGTTAAGGAATTAATAAATTCGATACTAAAATTCGATTCACTCTCTTTATCATCAGCCAGAACAGAATCTGCACTGTAATAATTCTTCTGTGGTGCATTGATGTATTTTAAAATTTCATTATTTACATTCAAGGCATCGATATTTTTTGATGTTAATATCACTTTGTTTGCAATGTCTGAGTAATCCTCGTTATTAAGAGTGTTTAGAAATATGGCTGATATCAGTGATTCGTTGCAAACCATTTCTGATGGAATTTCAATAGTATCATTTGGTAAATGCTGTATTTCTGGATGTTTTCCTTCTCCGATTTTAATAAGCCAATCATTGAATTCATTTTGGCCTTCAGATCTCATATTTAATTCTAATTTGAGATGTGTAAATATTTGCCACAGTTTACTGGTCTTGATACATGTTTCAATGATCTCTGTTCTATTTCCGTGTGGCACAACAGGTAATGTTTGCCGAAAATCTCCTCCTAACAGCATCACCTTTCCACCAAATGGCAACTTATTATCCATCACTTCTTTTAAGAATCTGTCAATACATTGCAGTGCGTGACATGACATCATTGTTGCCTCATCTATGATAATTAGTTTCGTTAGTTTAAATTTTTTTGCTTGTATAGAATTGAGTCGAATATCTGACACTGATGTTTCCAAAATGGGAACTGGCAGCTTAAATCCACTATGAACAGTTCTACCACCATCTAACAAAAGTGCAGCAATTCCAGTTGTTGCAAATGGCATAGCTATCTGACTGTGTGATCGAATATAACTCATCAAACAATTGTAAAGATAAGTTTTTCCAGATCCACCTGGGCCGTCTAGATAGAAATACCGGTCTTTGACCATTTCATCATCTGTAGCATTTGTGATGGCCTGAAATGCTTCTAACTGTTTAGTATTTAATGTTGCCAGTTTTTCTTGTGTTTTTTGTTTTTGTAGCTCAGTGTCATAATCATCAAAATTAATGTCATCTATAAGTCCTGGATCCGGTAAATTAAAACTTGAACAATTTAATCCATGAGCAAACAATATTTCTTGAATTTCCAACAATGTTTTTAACAGAGCGATTGGTTCTCTGTAACGTTTCAAGAAGTCTTCTGACATGTTTAATTTAAATGTTTCCCACAAAGTGAAAGCATCAGGTACATTGCAAAATATGCATATGAATGCAAATTGTTGTCTCATTTGCTTTGGCATTTGACATAGCGCTGCTTCTTCCAGACACCTCTCCCATTCTGTATCATCAGCTATGAAATTTTGCTGTCTTGCAGCTAATAGGAATGTATCATAAACAATGTCATTGACTGTACGTAAATGCTCAAAACTCTGTGCACCGGGAACATGTAGCAGAAGTAATCTTAAGCTGAAACGTTCAATATCCCTTGGACTGACGGTATAAATGCGTGGTATAATTTTTTGTGCATCTCTTCTTCGTTCTTTCCATTGACCATTTACAAATACATAGTAATATGGTATCTCTATGTATAAAAATTGTCTGGCCTGCGTATCCTGACAGTTTAATTTAAACCATGCTATAAGTGTGGTATCTCTGTCTTCACTTTGACATAATGCAAGTCTTTCATTTCCTTGAGTAAAGCAAACCATCTGACTTTGAGGCAAATGTACAGCTAAGCGATAGATAGCATGTGACCGATCATGCATCTCAAATTTCAAAAGGCGCCACATTGCTTCAGGAGCACTAACATAGCGAGCATCTAAATAATTTGATAGTTCATCGTGTACAATTGGATTTTCGTTTTCATTTACAGCACCTTGTACAACAACAGTAGCTGCGTCATATCCTTTGTATATATATTTATACACATACTTAATTGATTTAATCGAAGTGCAAGCTTCTACATTGATGTGTGCATTGTACTTGATGAGCAAATGTGGATTGTATGGAACAACAAATCTATTATCAACCTTTTGGCCCCGGATAATAGCTGTTTCTCCTTGTGTTCTTTTATACAAAGGATATCCATCACAATTAGCATAAGTTTGCATTTGAAATTGTTTTGGGAATTCTTTTGTACATTTTTTATTTTCCATACATGGTGAATTAGGATTCATCTCTCCACATGGGCCATGAATCATTCTATGTGTAACAATCTCCCAAAGTTTTGTATATTTTTCTTGGTCTGGCAATTCGGCAGAAATGACTGAATCCACTCTCTCTGCAGTTTTCAACTTATCTTTTTCCTGCAGTATTAAAAGTATGTGAGCATGTGGCAGTCCTCTCTTTTGAAATTCAATAGTGTAAACAAATGCCATACATTGTCCAAATAATTTTGCTTTAGTGATATCATGTATTAATGAATTCAGTTTGATTTTAAATACTCTTGCCACTAAATCTGGTCGGTCAGATGTAGTTTGTCCCAAATACAAATTTTCCTTGATCTCTGGCCATTGGGGATTACACGTGAATGTAATAAATAAATCTGGTTTTCCAAATTTTGTGACAATAGCCATGGCATCATTATACCTTTCTCGCATATTGCGAGGAGATCCTTGGAAAGTTGATGGCAAAATAATTGCTCTTCCAGCTGGAATGTCTCTGTTTGCAGCTATTTCAGCCACATAATCCATTAATCCACAATACTGTTCAACTCGTAATTTTTTTTGTTGAAATTTAATGAAATTTAAATTATTGGCTTCAACTTGTAGATATGAATCAATAATCCATTGTTGAGTGAGTTTGCCTCCATGTAAAATTGGATTAAAGCAGTCACGGATAGCAGTTTGTGCAACTTTATATTCCAGCATTGAAACATTAGATCTAATGCGAAGTTTAGTATTGGGATAAGTTTCCAATTTTAATTTTGGTTCCCATCCAGGTTCACCATTTGGAAAGAAAATGGGATATGTCATTGGATCTAAATTACAACTTAATATATTGATGTTGATAAATGGTTGTTCTTCATTGCGTGGATATATTCTAATATCACGCTGAAAAGGTGGTTCACCATCCTCATTTTTAAACACCATAGCAACCTCATTTACTGTCGGTAAATTATATCTTCTTTGATCAGTGTTGCGATCTCTTTTTAACACCATATTTACTCTTGGTATAGGCAATAGATGTCTTTCAGCATGTTCCTGTTGTTCTTTTTCCAGCTGTGCTAATTGTTTGTATGCTTTACTATATGGGTTGTTTTGCATAATTTTATCCAGCTGTTCAAAGACTATGCGCAAACACTGTCTATTTTCTGGTAGTGTCATTCTTTGTTCCACAGCTTCCATCGTATCCAAGACATACAACTGTGCAAATTTCCTTGGCTCTCCTTCTTGTGGGTGTAAATGTGAAGTTCGGTGGTATATTTGACCTTGAATTTTGAAACAATAAGGACCATGTCCTGGTACATTTTCTGCTAAAGTTGCACCCATTGAAGCAAATGAAATTGCACTGTTATAAGACCTGATGTTTTGTTTGAAATTATTATAATTTGAAAATGTTGGATCACTCATAATACATTCTAAATAATATGGAAATGGATGTCTTAGTGGAAGTTTCACCTTTCCTTTCTGACAGCAACTAATGAAATTTCCATCAGTAGGTCTTTCCTTTATGAAATGATAGGCCCCACAAAACTGACAAAGCACATTAAGTAACCCACAATAATGAGTATCTACATGTACTGCAGTATTGAACACATTGTCATGCATTTTTTCCACATATATATCAAACCCACTTTCTATATGTACATTGTTGTCATGTGTGTCTACATTTAAGTCATTCTGCACAATAGAATCATTAGACACTGGTTCACATAGATGTTTTTTTTTACTTTTCCTTTTTTTGCAAGGCCCAACAGACTCACTTTTGGCTTTCTTAGCAATCTTTCTTTTATTTAAAAGTCTCTGTTGATCTTCTTCTCTCAAGCGTTGTGAAGTTTCTGGTGTATGAGCATCTCTCCACCTTTGCTTCCTTTCCCTTGCCAATCTTCTTTTTCGTTCCATTTTGTCTTCTCCATTATCTTCCATTTTTTAATCTGTAATAGTCAATATAAATATTAATTAGTCTTTCTTCTTATTTTTGTGTACATATGTCTTTTTACTTTTTGGACTGTTACATTAAAGTTGATGAATAAACGTTATCCTTGTTTCCAATGAAATAAATGAAACCATTTTTCAAATTATTTTATTGACATATATTAAATTGGTAATAACTGGACATATATATTTATTATATCAATTATTCATCTTTCAATTAATTTTAAATCCTTCTTGATTCACTTCACTGCATACATTTTTTTTTTTTTTTGGCAAGTGCTTCTTCGTTTTGTTAAATGTTTGTATTGCTTCGTATTGTCTATTCAACTTTCCATAATTTTTTTTAACATATGCTGTTTTGATGTGTCAGGACCAAATTAAATATTTACCTGCAAAGACGGTCTTGATGTTGTTCAAAGGCTGCAAACGTCACACTGTGTGTTTATTCACTTTCCTTGATCAATAATCTGTAATTTAAATTTTAGAATCTTTGTATTATTTCACTTCACCCATATCATGAAATAAACATCAATCAAGAGACATATATTTTTATTCCTTAAAAACCTGAAAGCAAATTCTTTAATATGTTCCTATAGTAATGTAATACAAAACTGTTTTTGATATTACTCATTATTAATAATTAATTCATGAAATAAAGTGCATTATGAATGTTATTTTTAATTCTTTCACACAGGTAAGCACAATATCTAATGAATTAATTACTAATGTAATATACATTATTAATTAATAATTATATTTAATGTACATTATTAATTAATGCAGAATATATAAGCAATTATTAATTTAATGTACATTATTAATTAAATTTAAACTGAAAACATAAACATGAGTCTATCTGAGAATTAAATTATTAAAATCATGTACATTCTTAATTAATGAATCAATGTGTTTGTTTTCTGCACATTCTTAAACGCTAACATTTCTAATTCTTTCACACAGGTAAGCACAATATCTAATGAATTAATTACTAATGTAATATACATTATTAATTAATAATTATATTTAATGTACATTATTAATTAATGCAGAATATATAAGCAATTATTAATTTAATGTACATTATTAATTAAATTTAAACTGAAAACCTAAACATGAGTCTATCTGAGAATTAAATTATTAAAATCATGTACATTCTTAATTAATGAATCAATGTGTTTGTTTTCTGCACATTCTTAAACGCTAACATTTTTGATATTACTGTTTAGTAATAATTAATTAATTGTAGAAAGTACATTATAAACGTTATTTACAATTCTTTTACACAGGTAATTACAATATCCAATTAATTAGTAATGTAATCTACAATTAATTAATGTTCAATATATAACCAATTAATTTGTAATAGAATGTACATTATTAATTAATAATTAAATTTAATGTACATTATTTATTAATTCATGAATAAATGTGTTTCTTTTTTATGGACATTCTTAAACGCAAACTCACTTTTATATTAATGCTTAATTCATTAATTATTTAATGTACATTATCAATAGTATGGTCAATTGTTTCACACAGTTAAGCTCAATATTATATTTCTGTTAATGAAATAATGTACATTAATTTAATAGTTAATTGGTTATATTTTATTGATTATTAATTCTTAATTAAATAAAATACATTATGAATATTATTTACAATGTTTCACACATTTAAGCACAATATATAATCAATTAATTATTAATTTAATGTACATTATTAATTAATAATTCAATGTAATGTACATTAATAATTAATGCACAATACATAACCAATTATTAATTTAATGTACATAATTGTCCTTATTAAGTAACTAATAATATAGTAATTAATTAATGATACTTCTTAAAATGTACCTTTTGTAATTCAATGTTCCTGAATCAGTATCCTGAAGAGCTATCAATCTCTTTCGATTTTCCAGCATCCGAAAATGTCCAGTCACACTGTCATCACCTCAGGAAAAGGTGTCAGTAATGTGTCAATTGTGCCCTATATATAGGTTTTTGCGCGAGCCAAATGCATTGTTTTCGGCGGGAAATACGGGTGCGCGAGCGAAATGCATTGTTTTCGGCGGGAAATACGCTGTTGCTCGAGACCAATGTGTTGTTTTCGGCGGGAAATCGGAGTTGGCGCGAGACAAAGGCGGGAAATCGTAGTCGGCGCGAGGCAAAGGCGGGAAATCGTAGTCAGCGCGAGGCAAAGGCGGGAAATCAGAGTCTACGCGAGACAAAGGCGGGAACTCCGTGTTAATCCGGAAATGTGTGGTGTGCGTCTTATCGGATTTTCCGTAAGTGTTTTCCGTGGCTATAGTGCTGTAGCCTCGTTTTCGTTTTGTTCGGCCGCCATTTTTTCTCTCGCTTATTTTTTTTAAAGTGTCTAAACTCTTTTATTTTGCTTTAAATGAAGGCGATAGTTTTTGTTTTGAGGTCCAGGATGCTTCCTCTTGCTGTCGGTAACTTTTTTATTTATGTGTTGTGTGTATTTAGTGTGTTTTATCTTTTTTCTTGTCCGCGGGTTGCGTCCGATTTTTGCGATGTCGTAATGTGTCTTATACGCCGTCACGGATTATCCGTAATGTGTCTACGCCTTTTTTTTCGGCCGCCATTTTTTCTGTCGCTTATTTTTTTTTTGTGTTTACATTTTTGTATTTTAAGGTAAATCAATGTGTAACTCGCTTTCTGCAGGTCGTGGATGCTCCCTCTTGCTATCGGTTAGGTTTTTATGTATGTGGTGTGTGTAGTTATTGTTGATTTTAATTTTTATGATAGGCGGTTTGCGGCCGTATTTTTTTACTACGTTTTAACGGCTCGCCTCGCTACGCTAAGCCCGCTAAAGTTCTACGGGTTAACGGCTCGCCTCGCTTCGCGAGGCTCGCCGGGCGATGGGCGCCTGCGTCGCTCATTGCTAAGGACGCCTCACGTTCTACGGGTTAACGGCTCGCCTCGCCTGCGGCGCTCATCGCTAAGCCCGCTAAAGTTCTACGGGTTAACGGCTCGCCTCGCTTCGCGAGGCTCGCCGGGCGATGAGCGCCTGCGGCGCTCATCGCTAAGCCCGCTAAAGTTCTACGGTCAATAAAATTTAAATGTTGTGAAATTTATTTGCAACACAAAATGAGTCTACTACATTTGTCCCTTTTTTGTTTCTAAAAAGAAATACACATTTCTTTTTATAACTTTTTATTTTTTGTAACTTTCAACTTATATTTCATAATCATTTTTTTTTTTAAAAACAATATAATAATATCTTAATTTTAATGCATACATATTGTACTTTTTAATGCATACATATTGTAAAGTGTAACATGAAATTTTGTAACAGGCAACTTGTATATTATACAATCTTTCAACCTTCTTTTAACAATACTAACACTTTTAAATAGATATTTATCACTTAGTAACTGCAGACTATATTAACTTAGAGTAAGTACATTTTTTTACAACTAATTTTTTTATTTTTATTTGTAACATTTTTGTTAAACTCTCGTTAAACTAAATTACCATTGAATTCAGAGGAAGGCAAACAATAAAAACCCCCATTCAAACTTTTGCAATTGTATCTTAGAGGGAAAAAAATTAATTCCTTCCTGACCCCATTAACTGGCGATCGGATTACTCCCTGAATCAATACTTTTCTAAATCTTCTGAAATGATTCAACTACATAGTAACAATACATGTTTGCCTATAACATATCTCTTTAACAAACAGTTTTTAAACTTTTTTTTTGTGGGACCAATCATCTGAACATGAAACTTGTAACCCATTTCAATATGTTTAAGGATGTTTAAGTTTTTTTTTTATTTTCTGTTTGTCTTTTATGCAAATATCACATAGCGTTTCCAAAGTGAAATAGTGGTCCCCTATTTAAAGAGTCCCAGAGTACTTACATTTTGTACTGGAAGTCAAACCACTGTTCTCTATGGATTTTTTTTTCCATTGTATATAGTTTGTTCTTGAAATGTTGTTTTTGTGCAATAATATTGAGTACCTTAAAATGTTGTCATAGAAATGAACCTACTCTACTCTATGTTTACAACACCTCATAGTACACAATGTTTTTTGTGTAAACGCATCCATCGTCTAATAAATGACCCTGACTTTCATTTTCGTCAACAGTCACTTTAATTTCGTTTGGATTGGTGCACCTTGAAAAAGCAACATAGAGTTGTCCATGTGCAAAAACTGGTTCCTTTAAAAAATCCCAACAGACTTAAAAGTTTGGCCTTGTGATTTATTGATGGTCATGGCAAATGCCATGATAACTGGAAACTGTCTCCTTTGAAGGACAAAAGGCAAACCACTCTCGCTTGGAGCTAAATCAATTCTTGGTATAAAAACTCGGTCACCTCTATGGGTCCCAGTTATAATTTCTGCATGTATAAAATGATCTTTTAACTCATGCACAATTAATCTGGTGCCATTACAAAGTCCTTTTTTTGGATTCATATTTCGCAATAACATGACAATTGCACCTTTTTTCAATTGTAAAATATGTGGTGGCATTCCAGATGGTGTTAAGGAATTAATAAATTCGATACTAAAATTCGATTCACTCTCTTTATCATCAGCCAGAACAGAATCTGCACTGTAATAATTCTTCTGTGGTGCATTGATGTATTTTAAAATTTCATTATTTACATTCAAGGCATCGATATTTTTTGATGTTAATATCACTTTGTTTGCAATGTCTGAGTAATCCTCGTTATTAAGAGTGTTTAGAAATATGGCTGATATCAGTGATTCGTTGCAAACCATTTCTGATGGAATTTCAATAGTATCATTTGGTAAATGCTGTATTTCTGGATGTTTTCCTTCTCCGATTTTAATAAGCCAATCATTGAATTCATTTTGGCCTTCAGATCTCATATTTAATTCTAATTTGAGATGTGTAAATATTTGCCACAGTTTACTGGTCTTGATACATGTTTCAATGATCTCTGTTCTATTTCCGTGTGGCACAACAGGTAATGTTTGCCGAAAATCTCCTCCTAACAGCATCACCTTTCCACCAAATGGCAACTTATTATCCATCACTTCTTTTAAGAATCTGTCAATACATTGCAGTGCGTGACATGACATCATTGTTGCCTCATCTATGATAATTAGTTTCGTTAGTTTAAATTTTTTTGCTTGTATAGAATTGAGTCGAATATCTGACACTGATGTTTCCAAAATGGGAACTGGCAGCTTAAATCCACTATGAACAGTTCTACCACCATCTAACAAAAGTGCAGCAATTCCAGTTGTTGCAAATGGCATAGCTATCTGACTGTGTGATCGAATATAACTCATCAAACAATTGTAAAGATAAGTTTTTCCAGATCCACCTGGGCCGTCTAGATAGAAATACCGGTCTTTGACCATTTCATCATCTGTAGCATTTGTGATGGCCTGAAATGCTTCTAACTGTTTAGTATTTAATGTTGCCAGTTTTTCTTGTGTTTTTTGTTTTTGTAGCTCAGTGTCATAATCATCAAAATTAATGTCATCTATAAGTCCTGGATCCGGTAAATTAAAACTTGAACAATTTAATCCATGAGCAAACAATATTTCTTGAATTTCCAACAATGTTTTTAACAGAGCGATTGGTTCTCTGTAACGTTTCAAGAAGTCTTCTGACATGTTTAATTTAAATGTTTCCCACAAAGTGAAAGCATCAGGTACATTGCAAAATATGCATATGAATGCAAATTGTTGTCTCATTTGCTTTGGCATTTGACATAGCGCTGCTTCTTCCAGACACCTCTCCCATTCTGTATCATCAGCTATGAAATTTTGCTGTCTTGCAGCTAATAGGAATGTATCATAAACAATGTCATTGACTGTACGTAAATGCTCAAAACTCTGTGCACCGGGAACATGTAGCAGAAGTAATCTTAAGCTGAAACGTTCAATATCCCTTGGACTGACGGTATAAATGCGTGGTATAATTTTTTGTGCATCTCTTCTTCGTTCTTTCCATTGACCATTTACAAATACATAGTAATATGGTATCTCTATGTATAAAAATTGTCTGGCCTGCGTATCCTGACAGTTTAATTTAAACCATGCTATAAGTGTGGTATCTCTGTCTTCACTTTGACATAATGCAAGTCTTTCATTTCCTTGAGTAAAGCAAACCATCTGACTTTGAGGCAAATGTACAGCTAAGCGATAGATAGCATGTGACCGATCATGCATCTCAAATTTCAAAAGGCGCCACATTGCTTCAGGAGCACTAACATAGCGAGCATCTAAATAATTTGATAGTTCATCGTGTACAATTGGATTTTCGTTTTCATTTACAGCACCTTGTACAACAACAGTAGCTGCGTCATATCCTTTGTATATATATTTATACACATACTTAATTGATTTAATCGAAGTGCAAGCTTCTACATTGATGTGTGCATTGTACTTGATGAGCAAATGTGGATTGTATGGAACAACAAATCTATTATCAACCTTTTGGCCCCGGATAATAGCTGTTTGTCCTTGTGTTCTTTTATACAAAGGATATCCATCACAATTAGCATAAGTTTGCATTTGAAATTGTTTTGGGAATTCTTTTGTACATTTTTTATTTTCCATACATGGTGAATTAGGATTCATCTCTCCACATGGGCCATGAATCATTCTATGTGTAACAATCTCCCAAAGTTTTGTATATTTTTCTTGGTCTGGCAATTCGGCAGAAATGACTGAATCCACTCTCTCTGCAGTTTTCAACTTATCTTTTTCCTGCAGTATTAAAAGTATGTGAGCATGTGGCAGTCCTCTCTTTTGAAATTCAATAGTGTAAACAAATGCCATACATTGTCCAAATAATTTTGCTTTAGTGATATCATGTATTAATGAATTCAGTTTGATTTTAAATACTCTTGCCACTAAATCTGGTCGGTCAGATGTAGTTTGTCCCAAATACAAATTTTCCTTGATCTCTGGCCATTGGGGATTACACGTGAATGTAATAAATAAATCTGGTTTTCCAAATTTTGTGACAATAGCCATGGCATCATTATACCTTTCTCGCATATTGCGAGGAGATCCTTGGAAAGTTGATGGCAAAATAATTGCTCTTCCAGCTGGAATGTCTCTGTTTGCAGCTATTTCAGCCACATAATCCATTAATCCACAATACTGTTCAACTCGTAATTTTTTTTGTTGAAATTTAATGAAATTTAAATTATTGGCTTCAACTTGTAGATATGAATCAATAATCCATTGTTGAGTGAGTTTGCCTCCATGTAAAATTGGATTAAAGCAGTCACGGATAGCAGTTTGTGCAACTTTATATTCCAGCATTGAAACATTAGATCTAATGCGAAGTTTAGTATTGGGATAAGTTTCCAATTTTAATTTTGGTTCCCATCCAGGTTCACCATTTGGAAAGAAAATGGGATATGTCATTGGATCTAAATTACAACTTAATATATTGATGTTGATAAATGGTTGTTCTTCATTGCGTGGATATATTCTAATATCACGCTGAAAAGGTGGTTCACCATCCTCATTTTTAAACACCATAGCAACCTCATTTACTGTCGGTAAATTATATCTTCTTTGATCAGTGTTGCGATCTCTTTTTAACACCATATTTACTCTTGGTATAGGCAATAGATGTCTTTCAGCATGTTCCTGTTGTTCTTTTTCCAGCTGTGCTAATTGTTTGTATGCTTTACTATATGGGTTGTTTTGCATAATTTTATCCAGCTGTTCAAAGACTATGCGCAAACACTGTCTATTTTCTGGTAGTGTCATTCTTTGTTCCACAGCTTCCATCGTATCCAAGACATACAACTGTGCAAATTTCCTTGGCTCTCCTTCTTGTGGGTGTAAATGTGAAGTTCGGTGGTATATTTGACCTTGAATTTTGAAACAATAAGGACCATGTCCTGGTACATTTTCTGCTAAAGTTGCACCCATTGAAGCAAATGAAATTGCACTGTTATAAGACCTGATGTTTTGTTTGAAATTATTATAATTTGAAAATGTTGGATCACTCATAATACATTCTAAATAATATGGAAATGGATGTCTTAGTGGAAGTTTCACCTTTCCTTTCTGACAGCAACTAATGAAATTTCCATCAGTAGGTCTTTCCTTTATGAAATGATAGGCCCCACAAAACTGACAAAGCACATTAAGTAACCCACAATAATGAGTATCTACATGTACTGCAGTATTGAACACATTGTCATGCATTTTTTCCACATATATATCAAACCCACTTTCTATATGTACATTGTTGTCATGTGTGTCTACATTTAAGTCATTCTGCACAATAGAATCATTAGACACTGGTTCACATAGATGTTTTTTTTTACTTTTCCTTTTTTTGCAAGGCCCAACAGACTCACTTTTGGCTTTCTTAGCAATCTTTCTTTTATTTAAAAGTCTCTGTTGATCTTCTTCTCTCAAGCGTTGTGAAGTTTCTGGTGTATGAGCATCTCTCCACCTTTGCTTCCTTTCCCTTGCCAATCTTCTTTTTCGTTCCATTTTGTCTTCTCCATTATCTTCCATTTTTTAATCTGTAATAGTCAATATAAATATTAATTAGTCTTTCTTCTTATTTTTGTGTACATATGTCTTTTTACTTTTTGGACTGTTACATTAAAGTTGATGAATAAACGTTATCCTTGTTTCCAATGAAATAAATGAAACCATTTTTCAAATTATTTTATTGACATATATTAAATTGGTAATAACTGGACATATATATTTATTATATCAATTATTCATCTTTCAATTCATTTTAAATCCTTCTTGATTCACTTCACTGCATACATTTTTTTTTTTTTTTGGCAAGTGCTTCTTCGTTTTGTTAAATGTTTGTATTGCTTCGTATTGTCTATTCAACTTTCCATAATTTTTTTTAACATATGCTGTTTTGATGTGTCAGGACCAAATTAAATATTTACCTGCAAAGACGGTCTTGATGTTGTTCAAAGGCTGCAAACGTCACACTGTGTGTTTATTCACTTTCCTTGATCAATAATCTGTAATTTAAATTTTAGAATCTTTGTATTATTTCACTTCACCCATATCATGAAATAAACATCAATCAAGAGACATATATTTTTATTCCTTAAAAACCTGAAAGCAAATTCTTTAATATGTTCCTATAGTAATGTAATACAAAACTGTTTTTGATATTACTCATTATTAATAATTAATTCATGAAATAAAGTGCATTATGAATGTTATTTTTAATTCTTTCACACAGGTAAGCACAATATCTAATGAATTAATTACTAATGTAATATACATTATTAATTAATAATTATATTTAATGTACATTATTAATTAATGCAGAATATATAAGCAATTATTAATTTAATGTACATTATTAATTAAATTTAAACTGAAAACATAAACATGAGTCTATCTGAGAATTAAATTATTAAAATCATGTACATTCTTAATTAATGAATCAATGTGTTTGTTTTCTGCACATTCTTAAACGCTAACATTTCTAATTCTTTCACACAGGTAAGCACAATATCTAATGAATTAATTACTAATGTAATATACATTATTAATTAATAATTATATTTAATGTACATTATTAATTAATGCAGAATATATAAGCAATTATTAATTTAATGTACATTATTAATTAAATTTAAACTGAAAACCTAAACATGAGTCTATCTGAGAATTAAATTATTAAAATCATGTACATTCTTAATTAATGAATCAATGTGTTTGTTTTCTGCACATTCTTAAACGCTAACATTTTTGATATTACTGTTTAGTAATAATTAATTAATTGTAGAAAGTACATTATAAACGTTATTTACAATTCTTTTACACAGGTAATTACAATATCCAATTAATTAGTAATGTAATCTACAATTAATTAATGTTCAATATATAACCAATTAATTTGTAATAGAATGTACATTATTAATTAATAATTAAATTTAATGTACATTATTTATTAATTCATGAATAAATGTGTTTCTTTTTTATGGACATTCTTAAACGCAAACTCACTTTTATATTAATGCTTAATTCATTAATTATTTAATGTACATTATCAATAGTATGGTCAATTGTTTCACACAGTTAAGCTCAATATTATATTTCTGTTAATGAAATAATGTACATTAATTTAATAGTTAATTGGTTATATTTTATTGATTATTAATTCTTAATTAAATAAAATACATTATGAATATTATTTACAATGTTTCACACATTTAAGCACAATATATAATCAATTAATTATTAATTTAATGTACATTATTAATTAATAATTCAATGTAATGTACATTAATAATTAATGCACAATACATAACCAATTATTAATTTAATGTACATAATTGTCCTTATTAAGTAACTAATAATATAGTAATTAATTAATGATACTTCTTAAAATGTACCTTTTGTAATTCAATGTTCCTGAATCAGTATCCTGAAGAGCTATCAATCTCTTTCGATTTTCCAGCATCCGAAAATGTCCAGTCACACTGTCATCACCTCAGGAAAAGGTGTCAGTAATGTGTCAATTGTGCCCTATATATAGGTTTTTGCGCGAGCCAAATGCATTGTTTTCGGCGGGAAATACGGGTGCGCGAGCGAAATGCATTGTTTTCGGCGGGAAATACGCTGTTGCTCGAGACCAATGTGTTGTTTTCGGCGGGAAATCGGAGTTGGCGCGAGACAAAGGCGGGAAATCGTAGTCGGCGCGAGGCAAAGGCGGGAAATCGTAGTCAGCGCGAGGCAAAGGCGGGAAATCAGAGTCTACGCGAGACAAAGGCGGGAACTCCGTGTTAATCCGGAAATGTGTGGTGTGCGTCTTATCGGATTTTCCGTAAGTGTTTTCCGTGGCTATAGTGCTGTAGCCTCGTTTTCGTTTTGTTCGGCCGCCATTTTTTCTCTCGCTTATTTTTTTTAAAGTGTCTAAACTCTTTTATTTTGCTTTAAATGAAGGCGATAGTTTTTGTTTTGAGGTCCAGGATGCTTCCTCTTGCTGTCGGTAACTTTTTTATTTATGTGTTGTGTGTATTTAGTGTGTTTTATCTTTTTTCTTGTCCGCGGGTTGCGTCCGATTTTTGCGATGTCGTAATGTGTCTTATACGCCGTCACGGATTATCCGTAATGTGTCTACGCCTTTTTTTTCGGCCGCCATTTTTTCTGTCGCTTATTTTTTTTTTGTGTTTACATTTTTGTATTTTAAGGTAAATCAATGTGTAACTCGCTTTCTGCAGGTCGTGGATGCTCCCTCTTGCTATCGGTTAGGTTTTTATGTATGTGGTGTGTGTAGTTATTGTTGATTTTAATTTTTATGATAGGCGGTTTGCGGCCGTATTTTTTTACTACGTTTTAACGGCTCGCCTCGCTACGCTAAGCCCGCTAAAGTTCTACGGGTTAACGGCTCGCCTCGCTTCGCGAGGCTCGCCGGGCGATGGGCGCCTGCGTCGCTCATTGCTAAGGACGCCTCACGTTCTACGGGTTAACGGCTCGCCTCGCCTGCGGCGCTCATCGCTAAGCCCGCTAAAGTTCTACGGGTTAACGGCTCGCCTCGCTTCGCGAGGCTCGCCGGGCGATGAGCGCCTGCGGCGCTCATCGCTAAGCCCGCTAAAGTTCTACGGGTTAACGGCTCGCCTCGCTTCGCGAGGCTCGCCGGGCGATGAGCGCCTGCGGCGCTCATCGCTAAGCCCGCTATTCGTACGGACCACGCAAACAGCGTGACGACGACTCGTAGCAGGACAATTATAATATGTGATATATATATATATATATATATATACATGCACATACATACACACATATATACAAGCACATACACATACATACACACACACTTACACACACACATACATATACCTACACTCATACAGACAAACACATACGCATACATACATATACATATATATATATATATATATGGGTGTAGAGTGTAAAGTGAAAAACTAAATGTGAGTAAAAGAGTGTTGTGAAATGTGATAAAAATATGAAAATATGAACTATTAGGTGTATGTAGTGATAAATGAATAAATATACTATTACTCTATTATAGAAAGGGCGCATATGAAAATCCTTCATTAAGACCTTGTGGGCTTTGGGTATTCAATATAAAGATCCATTTGCTCTCCAGCTTTAAGAGATCCTTATCAATATCCCCTCCTCTGGGTTTTTGTAACGCTTGATCAATTATTGAAAATTTCATTGCCTCCGGTTTGTTATTATGAATTTTTTTTATATGTCGAGACACAGATGTGTCCATTTCTTTGGTCACTGTATAGGAGTGTTCCAAGATCCTTCTCCGCAGTTGGCGTGTAGTTTTACCTATATATAATTTCGGGCAGGAACAGATTATAACGTAGACGACGTGTGTAGAGCTGCAGTTGATAAAATGCCTAATTGGATATTTCACATTAGTGTTTGGGTCAGTAAAATCTTTACTGGGGACAATGAACTTACAGGCTTTACATTTTCCGCATTTAAACAATCCTTTTGTGGATGGTAACCACGATGTTGTACTTTGTGTAGTTGGTTTAAAGAAGCTATTCACCAATTCATCTTTAATACTCTTATTCTTTCGATAAGTGATAGAAGCTTTTCCGGAAAGGCTGGTACATAATGTAGAGTCATCTGTCAATATATACCAATGCCTGTCTAGTATTTGTTTAATTTCCTTCCAGTCTTTTCCAAATTACATAATACATCTTATTTGGTCGTTTGATTCAGCCTTCTTATTTGAAAATAGTAGATCCTGTCTATCTGATTCAACAGCTCTTTTGTATGCTTTTTTCAAAAGGCGATTGGGGTATACTCGAGCTTTAAATTTAGCTCGTAGTTGATTTGCTTGAATCTTAAAAACGTCTTGACTGCTGCAGTTTCTTTTGATCCGTAGATACTGACTTATTGGAATTCCTGCTTTTAACGCTCTAGGATGCTGACTAGACCATTTTAATAGAGAGTTCGTTGCAGTGGGTTTTGTGAATGTAGAGGTGTGAATCTGTCCCCTTGGGTCCTTTGATATCTTCAGATCAAGGAATTCTATTTCTTCTTCGTCCATCACATACGTAAATTTCAAACCTAACGAGTTTTTGTTCAATTTTTCGATGAATTCTATGAATTCTTTAGTATTTCCTGTCCACAGTACCATAATATCGTCAATGTATCTATGCCATGATAATATTTTCTCATTATATACTGACATATCTTCTGAAAATACATGTGTCTTTTCCCAAAAACCCAAGTATAAATTGGCATAATTCGGTGCACAAGGGGTTTCCATGGCTGTGCCATTAATTTGGTGATACCACTGTTTATTAAAAAAAAATAAAAAATTGTTAGTATAAAACGTAGTAATGATGTAATAAAAGCATTCATATTCAGATCTTCCATAGGTCTTGCACTTAAATAGTGTTCAACTGCAGCGATCCCCTGATCATGTGGGATAGTGGAGTACAGTTGTTCTACATAAATAGAGATAAGTATTGTTTTGGTGGGTACAACAATGTCCTCTAGATGTTTCAACAGGTCCAGAGTATCTTTTAAGTATGAAGGTATTTCTGATACTATTTCTTTAATGTAATCATTTACATATTCGCTTATTTTTTCAGTTAAGCTGTTGTTTCCAGATACGATTGGCCGTCCCGGTACGGGTACTTTATTTTTGTGTATCTTCGGTAATGAGTAAAAAGTAGCTATAACTGGTCTTTTAGGAAACAAATAATCATATGTATTTTGATCTATTAATTTATCTTGTTTGGCCGCTAACAGTATATGTTTTAGTTCTTTTAGGAACTCTTGGAGAGGATTACTTTTTAATACTTTATATGTTGATGTATCTGATAACAATTTGTTACACATTTTTAGGTATTCTTGTTCATCCATGATGACTGTGTTTCCTCCTTTGTCAGCGGGTTTTATCACTACTTTATGTTTCTTTAATTCTTGTAGAGATTTGAATTCCTTCATACTTAAGTTGGTTTTACCTATGCTGTTTTTTTCTTGGACATCATTAAATAGTCTTTTTAGGTCTTTAGTCACCACATCCACAAATACCTGAATATTATTATATTGCTTGAAATCAGGCGTAAAAGTGCTGGTATGTTTCTTAGTTATTTTCATCTGGGAATGACCTTCATACTTTTGTTCATCTAATAATGATAACAGAGTTTCAAATACTTCCTTGTCTTCATCAATTATTCCCAAATTATTGAGCTCTATCTTCCGCTTTTGTGTAAAGAATTTTTTAAGGGCTAGTTTCCTAGCAAATAAGTTTATGTCTTTTACGTTTTCAAAAAGATCCGATTTGCTTGTAGGGACAAATGAAAGGCCCTTAGATAATAAGGATATATCTGAGTCCTTCAATTTCACTTCAGACAAGTTTATCACTGTTGTTTCTTTTTGTTGTCCAGTTGTTATAGTTTTTTCTGTTATATTGCTCTGTCTCATTATTAATTTCTCTGTTGGATCTATCAATTGGTCATTAATTAGACATTCTCTCTGAGGTCTAGATTTATTAGGATGTACTATAGATGTATCTATTATAGGTTCCATTAAGGACATTACTTCCGACGTTTTATTAATGTCAAATTTCCTTTTATTGCATTTCTGAGATGTTCTTATTAATTCACTGCAGGTGTCCTTTGTTTTGAATGTCATTTCGTTATGTTTATCGTCAAGACAAGTAGATGGTAGGCTTATGGTAACACTGGAACAGGCAGATGGTAGGTCTATTGTAACACTGACAAAGGTAGATGGTAGGTCTATGGTATTACTGGCACAGGTAGATTATAGGTCTATGGTAACACTTACATGGGTAGATGGTAGGTCTATGGTAACACTGACACAGGTAAATGGTAGGTCTATTGTAACACTGGCACAGGTAGATGGTAGGTCTATGGTAATCCGGGCACAGGTAGATGGTAAGTCTATTTTAACACTGGCACAGGTAGATGGTAGGTCTATGGTAACACTGGCACAGGTAGATGGTAGGTCTATGGTAACACTGACACATTTAGATGGTAGGTCTATGGTAACACTGGCACAGGTAGATGGTAGGTCTATGGTAACACTGACACAGGTAGATGGTACGTCTATGGTAACACAGGCACAGTTAGATGATAGGCTTATGGTAACACTGGCACAGGCAGATGGTAGGTCTATTGTAACATTGACAAAGGTAGATGGTAGGTCTATGGTAACACTGGCACAGGTAGATGATAGGTCTATGGTAACACTGACACAGGTAGATTATAGGTCTATGGTAACACTTACATGGGTAGATGGTAGGTCTACGGTAACACTGACACAGGTAAATGGTAGGTCTATTGTAACACTGGCACAGGTAGATGGTAGGTCTATGGTAACCCATGCACAGGTAGATGGTAGGTCTATTGTAACACTGGCACAGGTAGGTGGTAGGTCTATGGTAACACTGGCACAGGTAGGTGGTAGGTCTATGGTAACACTGACACAGGTAGATGGTAGGTCTATGGTAACACTGGCACAGGTAGATCGTAGGTCTATGGTAACACTGGCACAGGTAGATTGTAGGCCTATGGTAACACTGACACAGGTAGATGGTAGGTCTATGGTAACACTGACACGGGTAGATGGTAGGTCTTTTGTAACACTGGCACAGGTAGATGGTAGGTCTATGGTAACACTGACACAGGTAGATGGTAGGTCTATGGTAACACTGACACAGGTAGATGGTAGGTCTATGGTAACACTGACACAGGTAGATGGTAGGTCTATGGTAACATTGGCACAGGTAGATGGTAGGTCTATGGTAACACTGACACAGGTAGATGGTAGATCTATGGTAACACTGACACAGGTAGATGGTAGGTCTTTTGTAACACAGACAAAGGTAGATGGTAGGTCTATGGTAACACTGACACAGGTAGATGGTAGGTCTTTTGTAACACTGACATAGGTAGAAGGTAGGCCTATGGTAACACTGACAGAGGTAAGTGATAGGTCTATGGTAACACTGACAGAGGTAAGTGATAGGTCTATGGTAACACTGACAGAGGTAGATGGTAGGTCTATGGTAACACTGGCACAGGTAGATGGTAGGTCTATGGTAACACTGACACAGGTAGATGGTAGGTCTATGGTAACACTGGTAAAGGTAGATGGTAGGTCGATTGTAACACTGGCACAGGTAGATGGTAGGTCTATGGTAACACTTGCACAGGTAGATGGTAGATCTATGTTAACACTGACAGAGGTAAGTGATAGGTCTATGGTAACACTGGCACAGGAAGATGGTAGGTCGATTGTAACACTGGCACAGGTAGATGGTAGGTCTATGGTAACACTGGCAAAGGTAGATGGTAGGTCTATGGTAACATTGGCACAGGTAGATGGTAGGTCTATGGTAACATTGGCACAGGTAGATGGTGGGTCTTTTGTAATACTGACACAGGTAGATGGTAGGTCTATTGTAACACTGTCACAGGTAGATGGTAGTTTTTTTTTAACCGAGGCACAGGTAGATGGTAGGTCTATGGTAACACTGACACAGGTAGATGGTAGGTCTATTGTAACATTGGCACAGGCAGATGGTTATTCTTTGGTAACACTGACACAGGTAGATGGTAGGTCTATTGTAACACTGGCACATGTAGATGGTAGGTCTATGGTAAGATTGACATAGGTAGATGGTAGGTCTATGGTAACACTGGCAAAGGTAGATTATAGGTCTATGGTAACACTGCCATAGGTAGATGGTAGGTCTATGGTAACACTGGCACAGGTAGATGGCAGGTCTATGGTAACACTGACACATTTAGATGGTAGGTCTTTTGTAATACTGGCACAGGTAGATGGTAGGTCTATGGTAACACTGGCACAGGTAGATGGTAGGTCTATGGTAACACTGGCACAGGTAGATGGTAGGTCTATGGTATCACAGGCATAGGTAGATGATAGGTCTATGGTAACACTGGCACAGGTAGATGGTAGGTCTATGGTAACACTGGCACAGGTAGATGATAGGTCTATGGTAACACTGGCACAGGTAGATAGTAGGTCTATTGAAAAACTAGCACAGGTAGATGGTAGGTCTATTGTAACACTGATACAGGCAGATGGTAGGTCTGTGGTAACACTGACACAGGTAGATGGTAGGTCTATTGTAACACTGGCACAGGTAGATGGTAGGTGTCATGTAACACTGACATAGGTAGATGGTAGGTCTATGGTAACACTGGCACAGGTAGATCATAGGTCTATGGTAACACTGACACTGGTAGATCATAGGTCTATGGTAACACTGACAAAGGTAGATGGTAGGTCTATGGTAACACTGGCACAGGTAGATGGTAGGTCTATGGTAACACTGGCACCGGTAGATGATAGGTATATAATAACACTGGCACAGGTAGATGGTAGGTCTATGGTAACACTGGCACAGGTAGATGGTAGGTCTATGGTAACACTGGCACAATTAGATGGTAGGTCTATAATAACACTGGCACAGGTAGATGGTAGGTCTATGGTAACACTGGCACAGGTAGATGGTAGGTCTATGGTAACATTGGCACAATTAGATGGTAGGTCTATAATAACACTGGCACAGGTAGATGGTAGGTCTATGGTAACACTGGCACAGGTAGATGGTAGGTCTATGGTAACACGGGCACAGGTAGATAGTAGGTCTATGGTAAAACTGGCACAGGTAGATGGTAGGTCTATTGTAACACTGATACAGGCAGATGGTAGGTCTGTGGTAACAGTGACAGAGGTAGATGGTAGGTCTATTGTAACACTGACATAGGTAGATGGTAGGTTTATGGTAACACTGGCACAGGTAGATCATAGGTCTATGGTAACACTGATACTGGTAGATCATTTGTCTATGGTAACACTGACATAGGTAGATGGTAGGTTTATGGTAACACTGGCACAGGTAGATCATAGGTCTATGGTAACACTGATACTGGTAGATCATTTGTCTATGGTAACACTGGCACAGGTAGATGGTAGGTCTATGGTAACACTGGCACCGGTAGATGATAGGTCTATAATAACACTGGCACAGGTAGATGGTAGGTCTATGGTAACACTGACACAGGTAGATGGTAGGTCTATAGAAACACTGGCACAGGTAGATGGTAGGTCTATAATAACACTGGCACAGGTAGATGGTAGGTCTATGGTAACACTGGCACAGGTAGATGGTAGGTCTATGGTAACACGGGCACAGGTAGATGGTAGGTATATGGTAACACTGACACAGGTAGATGGTAGGTCTATTGTAACACTGGAACAGGTAGATGGTAGGTCTATGGTAACACTGACACAGGTAGATGGTAGGTCACTGGCACAGGTAGATGGTAGGTCTATTGTAACAGTGACACAGGTAGATGGTAGGTCTATTGTAACAATGACATAGGTAGATGGTAGGTCTATGGTAACACTGGCACAGGTAGATTGTAGGCCTATGGTAACACTGACACAGGTAGATGGTAGGTCTATGGTAACACTGACACGGGTAGATGGTAGGTCTTTTGTAACACTGGCACAGGTAGATGGTAGGTCTATGGTAACACTGACACAGGTAGATGGTAGGTCTATGGTAACACTGACACAGGTAGATGGTAGGTCTATGGTAACACTGACACAGGTAGATGGTAGGTCTATGGTAACATTGGCACAGGTAGATGGTAGGTCTATGGTAACACTGACACAGGTAGATGGTAGATCTATGGTAACACTGACACAGGTAGATGGTAGGTCTTTTGGAACACAGACAAAGGTAGATGGTAGGTCTATGGTAACACTGACACAGGTAGATGGTAGGTCTTTTGTAACACTGACATAGGTAGAAGGTAGGCCTATGGTAACACTGACAGAGGTAAGTGATAGGTCTATGGTAACACTGACAGAGGTAAGTGATAGGTCTATGGTAACACTGACAGAGGTAGATGGTAGGTCTATGGTAACACTGGCACAGGTAGATGGTAGGTCTATGGTAACACTGACACAGGTAGATGGTAGGTCTATGGTAACACTGGTAAAGGTAGATGGTAGGTCGATTGTAACACTGGCACAGGTAGATGGTAGGTCTATGGTAACACTGGCACAGGTAGATGGTAGATCTATGTTAACACTGACAGAGGTAAGTGATAGGTCTATGGTAACACTGGCACAGGAAGATGGTAGGTCTATGGTAAGATTGACATAGATAGATGGTAGGTCTATGGTAACACTGGCAAAGGTAGATGGTAGGTCTATGGTAACATTGGCACAGGTAGATGGTAGGTCTATGGTAACATTGGCACATGTAGATGGTAGGTCTATGGTAAGATTGACATAGGTAGATGATAGGTCTATGGTAACACTGACACATTTAGATGGTAGGTCTTTTGTAATACTGGCAAAGGTAGATGGTAGGTCTATGGTAACACTGGCACAGGTAGATGGTAGGTCTATGGTAACACTGGCACAGGTAGATGGTAGGTCTATGGTATCACAGGCATAGGTAGATGATAGGTCTATGGTAACACTGGCACAGGTAGATGGTAGGTCTATGGTAACACTGGCAATGGTAGATGATAGGTCTATGTTAACACTGGCACAGGTAGATAGTAGGTCTATGGAAAAACTAGCACAGGTAGATGGTAGGTCTATTGTAACACTGATACAGGCAGATGGTAGGTCTGTGGTAACACTGACACAGGTAGATGGTAGGTCTATTGTAACACTGGCACAGGTAGATGGTAGGTGTCATGTAACACTGACATAGGTAGATGGTAGGTCTATGGTAACACTGGCACAGGTAGATCATAGGTCTATGGTAACACTGACACTGGTAGATCATAGGTCTATGGTAACACTGACAAAGGTAGATGGTAGGTCTATGGTAACACTGGCACAGGTAGATGGTAGGTCTATGGTAACACTGGCACCGGTAGATGATAGGTATATAATAACACTGGCACAGGTAGATGGTAGGTCTATGGTAACACTGGCACAGGTAGATGGTAGGTCTATGGTAACACTGGCACAATTAGATGGTAGGTCTATAATAACACTGGCACAGGTAGATGGTAGGTCTATGGTAACACTGGCACAGGTAGATGGTAGGTCTATGGTAACACTGGCACAATTAGATGGTAGGTCTATAATAACACTGGCACAGGTAGATGGTAGGTCTATGGTAACACTGGCACAGGTAGATGGTAGGTCTATGGTAACACGGGCACAGGTAGATAGTAGGTCTATGGTAAAACTGGCACAGGTAGATGGTAGGTCTATTGTAACACTGATACAGGCAGATGGTAGGTCTGTGGTAACAGTGACAGAGGTAGATGGTAGGTCTATTGTAACACTGGCACAGGTAGATGGTAGGTCTCATGTAACACTGACATAGGTAGATGGTAGGTTTATGGTAACACTGGCACAGGTAGATCATAGGTCTATGGTTACACTGATACTGGTAGATCATTTGTCTATGGTAACACTGACATAGGTAGATGGTAGGTTTATGGTAACACTGGCACAGGTAGATCATAGGTCTATGGTAACACTGATACTGGTAGATCATTTGTCTATGGTAACACTGGCACAGGTAGATGGTAGGTCTATGGTAACACTGGCACCGGTAGATGATAGGTCTATAATAACACTGGCACAGGTAGATGGTAGGTCTATGGTAACACTGACACAGGTAGATGGTAGGTCTATGGAAACACTGGCACAGGTAGATGGTAGGTCTATAATAACACTGGCACAGGTAGATGGTAGGTCTATGGTAACACTGGCACAGGTAGATGGTAGGTCTATGGTAACACGGGCACAGGTAGATGGTAGGTATATGGTAACACTGACACACGTAGATGGTAGGTCTATTGTAACACTGGAACAGGTAGATGGTAGGTCTATGGTAACACTGACACAGGTAGATGGTAGGTCACTGGCACAGGTAGATGGTATGTCTATTGTAACAGTGACACAGGTAGATGGTAGGTCTATTGTAACAATGACATAGGTAGATGGTAGGTCTATGTTAACACTGGCACAGGTAGATGGCAGGTCTATAATAACACTGGCACAGGTAGATGGTAGGTCTATGGTAACACTGGCACAGGTACATGGTCGGTCTATGGTAACACTGGCACAGGTAGATGGTAGGCCTATGGTAACACTGACAGAGGTAAGTGATAGGTCTATGGTAACACTGGCACAGGTAGATGGTAGGTCGATTGTAACACTGGCACAGGTAGATGGTAGGTCTATGGTAACACTGACACAGGTAGATGGTAGGTCTATGGTAACACTGGCAAAGGTAGATGGTAGGTCGATTGTAACACTGGCACAGGTAGATGGTAGGTCTATGGTAACACTTGCACAGGTAGATGGTAGATCTATGGTAACACTGACAGAGGTAAGTGATAGGTCTATGGTAACACTGGCACAGGAAGATGGTAGGTCGATTGTAACACTGGCACAGGTAGATGGTAGGTCTATGGTAACACTGGCAAAGGTAGATGGTAGGTCTATGGTAACATTGGCACAGGTAGATGGTAGGTCTATTGTAACACTGTCACAGGTAGATGGTAGTTTTTTTTTAACCGAGGCACAGGTAGATGGTAGGTCTATAGTAACACTGACACAGGTAGATGGTAGGTCTATTGTAACACTGGCACAGGTAGATGGTAGGTATATGGTAACACTGACACAGGTAGATGGTAGGTCTATGGTAACCTTGGCACAGGTAGATGGTAGGTCTATGGTAACACTGACACAGGTAGATGGTAGGTCTATTGTAACATTGGCACAGGTAGATGGTAGGTCTATTGTAACAGTGACACAGGTAGATGGTAGGTCTATTGTCACACTGGCACAGGTAGATGGTAGGTCTATTATAACAATGACATAGGTAGATGGTAGGTCTATGGTAACACTGGCACATGCAGATGGTAGGTCTATGGTAACACTGGCACAGGCAGATGGTAGGTCTATGGTAACACTGACACAGGTAGATGGTAGGTCTTTGGTAACACTGACACAGGTAGATGGTAGGTCTATTGTAACACTGGCACAGGTAGATGGTAGGTCTATTGTAACAGTGACACAGGTAGATGGTAGGTCTATGGTAGCACTGGTACAGGTAGATGGTAGGTCTATTGTCACACTGGCACAGGTAGATGGTAGGTCTATTGTAACAATGACACAGGTAGATGGTAGGTCTATTGTAACAATGACATAGGTAGATGGTAGGTCTATGGTAACACTGGCACAGGCAGATGGTAGGTCTATGATAACTCTGACACAGGTAGATGGTAGGTCTATGGTAACACTGGCACAGGCAGATGGTAGGTCTATTGTAACACTGGAAAAGGTAGATGGTAGGTCTATGGTAACACTAACACAGGTAGATGGTAGGTCTTTGGTAACACTGACACAGGTAGATGGTAGGTCTATGGTAACACTGACACAGGTAGATGGTAGGTCTATGGTAGCACTGGCAAAGCTAGATGGTAGGTCTATGGTAACACTGGCAAACGTAGATGGTAGGTGTATGGTAACACTGGCAAAGCTAGATGGTAGGTCTATGGTAACACTGGCACAGGTAGATCATAGGTCTATGGTAACACTGACAAAGGTAGATGGTAGGTCTATGGTAACACTGACACAGGTAGATGGTAGGTCTATGGTAACAGTGGCACAGGTAAATGGTAGGTCTATAATAACACTGGCACAGGTAGATGGTAGGTCTATAATAACACTGGCACAGGTAGATGCTT
Source organism: Discoglossus pictus (assembly GCA_027410445.1). Lineage (NCBI taxonomy): Eukaryota > Metazoa > Chordata > Amphibia > Anura > Alytidae > Discoglossus > Discoglossus pictus. The sequence goes on from JAPZIH010000828.1 coordinate 30,058, forward strand.
GGTCTATGGTAACACTGGCACAGGCAGATGCTAGGTCTATGGTAACCTTGGCACAGGTAGATGGTAGGTCTATGGTAACACTGACACAGGTAGATGGTAGGTCTATTGAAACACTGACACAGGTAGATGGTAGTTCTATTGTAACACTGACACATTTAGATGGTAGGTCTATGGTAACACTGGCACAGGTAGATGGTAGGTCTATGGTAACACTGACACAGGTAGATGGTAGGTCTATGGTAACCTTGGCACAGGAAGATGGTAGGTCTATGGTAACACTGACACAGGTAGATGGTAGGTCTATTGTAACATTGGCACAGGTAGATGGTAGGTCTATTGTAACAGTGATACAGGTAGATGGTAGGTCTATTGTCACACTGGCACAGGTAGATGGTAGGTCTATTATAACAATGACATAGGTAGATGGTAGGTCTATGGTAACACTGGCACATGCAGATGGTAGGTCTATGGTAACACTGGCACAGGCAGATGGTAGGTCTATGGTAACACTGACACAGGTAGATGGTAGGTCTTTGGTAACACTGACACAGGTAGATGGTAGGTCTATTGTA
>JAPZIH010000828.1:31129-93713 GCA_027410445.1 Discoglossus pictus
TGACCATGCAGGGAATCAGAGGTACAAGAGACCTGGGGAGTGCAGGGGGAGTGGCCATGCAGGGTATCAGAGGTAGCAGAGAGCTGGGGAGTGCAGGGAGAGAGACAATGTGGAAATCAGAGGCAGCAGAGAGGAGAGCTGGGGAGTGCAGGGAGAGTGACCGTGCAGGGAATAAGAGGCAGCAGAGAGCTGGGGAGTGCAGGGAGTGTGACCATGCAGGGAATCAGAGGCAGAAGAGAGCTGGGGAGTGCAGGGAGTGTGACCATGCAGGGAATCAGAGGCAGCAGAGAGCGGAGAGTGCAAGGAGTGTGACCATGCAGGGAATTAGAGGCAGCAGACAGCGGGGAGTGCAGGGAGAGTGACCATTTAGGGAATCAGAGGCAGCAGAGATCTTGGGAGTACAGGGAGTGTGACCATGCAGGGAATCAGAGGCAGCAGAGATCTTGGGAGTGCAGGGAGTGTGACCATGCAGGGAATCAAAGACAGCACAGAGCTGGGAGTGCAGGGAGATTGACCATGCAGGGAATCAGAGGCAGCAGAGAGCTGGGGAGTGCAGGTAGAGTGACCATGCAGGGAATCAGAGGCTGTAGAGAACTGGGGAGTGCAGGGAGAGTGACCGTGCTGGGAATGTGACCATGCAGGGAATTAGAGGCAGCAGAGAGCTGGGGAGTGCAGGGAGTGTGGTCATGCAGGGAATCTGAGGCAGCAGAGAGCTGGGGAGTGCAGGGAGAGTGACCATGCAGGGAATCAGAGACAGCAAAGAGCTGGGGACTGCAGGGAGTGTGACCATGCAGGGAATCAGAAGCAGCAGAGAGCTAGGGAGTGCAGGGAGTGTGACCATGCAGGGAATTAGATGCAGCAAAGAGCTGGGGAGTGCAGGGAGTGTGACCATGCAGGGAATCAGAGGCAGCAGAGGGCTGGGGAGTGCAGGGAGTGTGATCATGCTGGGAATCAGAGGCAGCAGAGAGCTGGGGAGTGCAGGGAGTGTGACCATGCAGGGAATCAGAGGCAGCAGAGGGCTGGGGAGTGCAGGGAGTGTGAACATGCAGGGAATAAGAGGTAGCAGAGAGCTGGGGAATACAGGGAGAGTGACCATGCAGGGAATCAGAGGCAGCACAGAACTGAGGAGTGCAGGGAGAGTGACCATGCAGGGAATTAGAGACAGCAGAGAGCTGGGGAGTGCAGGGAGTGTGACCATGCTGGGAATCAGAGGCAGTAGAGAGCTTGGGATTGCAAGGAGAATGACAATGCAGGGAATCAGAGGCAGCAGAGAGCTGGGGAGTGCAGGTAGAGTGACCATGCAGGGAATCAGAGGCTGTAGAAAGCTGGGGAGTGCAGAGAGAGTGACCGTGCATGTGACCACGCAGGGAAACAGAGGCAGCAGAGAGCTGGGGAGTGCAGAAAGAGTGACCATGCAGGGAATCAGAGGCACAAGAGACCTGGGGAGTGCAGGGAGAGTGGCCATGCAGGTTATCAGAGGTAGCAGAGAGCTGGGGAGTGCAGGGAGAGAGACAATGTGGAAATCAGAGGCAGCAGAGAGGAGAGCTGGGGAGTGCAGGGAGAGTGACCATGCAGGGAATAAGAGGCAGCAGAGAGCTGGGGAGTGCAGGGAGTGTGACCATGCAGGGAATCAGAGGCAGAAGAGAGCTGGAGAGTGCAGGGAGTGTGACCATGCAGGGAATCAGAGGCAGCAGAGAGCGGAGAGTGCAGGGAGTGTGACCATGCAGGGAATTAGAGGCAGCAGAGAGCAGGGAGTGCAGGGAGAGTGACCATGCAGGGAATCAGAGGCAGCAGAGATCTTGGGAGTGCAGGGAGTGTGACCATGCAGGGAATCAGAGGCAGCAGAGATCTTGGGAGTGCAGGGAGTGTGACCATGCAGGGAATCAAAGACAGCACAGAGCTGGGAGTGTAGGGAGATTGACCATGCAGGGAATTAGAGGCAGCAGAGAGGTGGGGAGTGCAGGTAGAGTGACCATGCAGGGAATCAGAGGCTGTAGAGAACTGGGGAGTGCAGGGAGAGTGACCGTGCTGGGAATGTGACCATGCAGGGAATTAGAGGCAGCAGAGAGCTGGGGAGTGCAGGGAGTGTGGCCATGCAGGGAATCTGAGGCAGCAGAGAGCTGGGGAGTGCAGGGAGAGTGACCATGCAGGGAATCAGAGACAGCAAAGAGCTGGGGACTGCAGGGAGTGTGACCATGCAGGGAATCAGAAGCAGCAGAGATCTGGGAAGTGCTGGGAATGTGACCATGCAGGGAATTAGAGGCAGCAGAGAGCTAGGGAGTGCAGGGAGTGTGACCATGCAGGGAATCAGAGGCAGCAAAGAGCTGGGGAGTGCAGGGAGTGTGAACATGCAGGGAATCAGAGGCAGCAGAGAGCTGGGGAGTGCAGGGAGTGTGACCATGCTGGGAATCAGAGGCAGCAGAGAGCTGGGAGTGCAGGGAGTGTGACCATGCAGGGAATCAGAGGCAGCAGAGGGCTGGGGAGTGCAGGGAGTGTGAACATGCAGGGAATAAGAGGTAGCAGAGAGCTGGGGAATACAGGGAGAGTGACCATGCAGGGAATCAGAGGCAGCAGAGAGCTGGGGAGTGCAGGGAGTGTGACCATGCAAGTAATTAGAGACATCAGAGAGGTGGGGAGTGCAGGGAGTTTGACCATGGAGGGAATCAGAGGCAGCAAAGAGGAGAGCTGGGGAGTGCAGGGAGTGTGACTATGCAGGGAATCAGAAGCAGCAGAGAGCTGGGGAGTGCTGGGAATGTGACCATGCAGGGAATCAGAGACAGCAGAGAGCTGGGGAGTGCAGGGAGTTTGACCATGGAGGGAATCAGAGGCAGCAAAGAGGAGAGCTGGGGAGTGCAACGAAGCAGTGAATCAAAAGGCAGCAGAGATCTAGGGAGTGCAGGGAGTGTGACCATGCAGGGAATCAGAGGCAGCAGAGAACTGGGGAGTGCAGGGAGTGTGACCATGCAAGTAATCAGAGACAGCAGAGTGCTGGGGAGTGCAGGGAGTGTGACCATGCAGGGAATCAGAGGCAGCAGAGAGGAGAGCTGGGGAGTGAAGGGAGTGTGACCATGCAGGGAATCAGAAGCAGCAGAGAGCTGTGGAGTGCTGGGAATGTGACCATGCAGGGAATCAGAGGCAGCAGATTGCTGGGGAGTGCAGGGAGAGTGACCATACAGGGAATCAGAGGCAGCAGATAGCTGGGGAGTGCAGGGAGTGTGACCATGCAGGGAATCAGAGGCAGCAGAGAGCTGGGGAGTGCTGGGAATGTGACCATGCAGGGAATCAGACGCAGCAGATAGCTGGGGAGTGCAGGGAGAGTGACTATGCAGGGAAGCAGAGTAGTGATTACTTTTATTATTCTTATTTTCTTTCTCCTTCTACTTTTCTACATTTTCCAACAATTTTGCATTCATTTGTATTTTTATTTATTCTTGCATTTTGTATGTGTTACAAATATTTGTTGTACTATCCTGTTTTGTGTACACCACTGTTGTCTAAAGAGGTTTAGGTTCTGTGTTTAGGCTTAGAGTTTGGTGCAGACAAAACAGGATTTATTCTTGCATTTTATATGTGTTACCAACATTTGTTGGAGTATCCTGTTTTGTGTGCACCATTATTGTTAGTTGGGGCTTATGATGTATTTTAGTTTTTCATTTAGACATTGGTGCACAGCAAACTGGATAGGTGTTTCTTTTTTTTTACTTGTTATACTATACCTTGGTTGTACTGTTAGTTGTGTATAAATGACAGAGGGTCCCCTGCTGCAAATCTTCCTGCGACAGTCTTCAGGCAGTGTCTGTTGAAAAAGAGAAATGTTTTTTTTTTTGTTTTTTTTTTATTTATTATTTTTTTTACTAATAGCATATTATTTTTGTGAAGCAAATGTATTTTTGTATATTACCTGTTGTTCTTTCTTTGTCGTGTGTTAAATTGTGCAGATTTGTCAGTCCATGTGACACCGGGCGGCGCTGCAAATTATTCAGTGACGCTGCTGAGGCCGAGTCTGTTGGAAATGGGAACAAAAGTGAAATATTGAAATGCAGCAATTTTTTTATTTTTGTGGATTTATTAATTAATTAATGTATTATAGCTTACCTACTTGTTGTAATTTGCAGATTGTAAGCTTCTAAAGTGATAATGAAGTAGCGCCACCAGCGACATGTCCAGTCACACTGCTCAGTCACACTGCTCATCACCTGAGGAGAAATGGAGAAAGTGTGGTGTATGTTCCCCTGCTCCCCTTCAGGATTGCTAAGTGGGGAAGGGGCTTGTGTACCTGAATGAAGCTGTTGGCTATACCATGTAGGGCCACTGTAGGTGGGCAGATGATAGCAGAAAGGTCAGACAAATCCCAGTCCACTAGAGAAGGAACTGGCAACACACTTCAGTATCTTTGGCATGCAAACCTTGAGAATACACACATACAGAGACATTAGGAGAGTTGCTGCAGTCCATAAGGTCACAGGGAGTCAGAAACAACTGAACAACCAACTCACTTCTCAGTAATTCAGACCCCTTTTCTATGACTTGTATATAGAATTGTGTCTCCTTGGAGCTGTTTTATGATTTAGAAGGAACTGCTTTTGGGATGTTCCTCTGCCAAACCTGTGAGAGAAAAACAAATACAGACAGCACTGCAAATATTCTTCTCCTGCAAAATTCCTTGTTCTGTGCACCTGTTGGCTCCTAAAGACATTTCATCTGTATATCAGACCCCTGACCCCTATCACAGGGGGATTGTGACAACAGACAGAAAGCGATAGACCCATAAAGTCTGCACATTCTTCAGTCGAGTAAAAGTATTAATAGTATATTTCTCTCTAAGGTACAAAGACCCAAACTGATGGCCACCCCATTGCCCTAAGCTTCTTATATCTCTGCAATGTCTCTCTATTACTATCCCTCTTTCTGAGCACCATCTTGCCATACCCTAAGCACTCCCTTTCTCCAAACTTAGCAGAAACCACCATGACATAGGTGCACAGCCACCTGCCAAGTCACTGTAACCTCTCCTCAATAGCATCACAATTATCACCTGCTCATATAGAACAATACAATTATATACTATCTCCAACACTAGCAACACCTGGTGGCACTGTGCAATACAGTAATCTATAAGACATGCTTTGCCAGTCCATCACCTTCAGCTTCCTTACCAAGACTGAGTCAGTACAGAGGAGAGAAGGAGAGTGCAGGGAGAGTGACCATGCAGGGAATCAGAGGCAGCAGAGAGCTGAGGAGTGCAGGGAGTGTGACCATGCAGGGAATCAGAGGCAGCAGAGAGCTGGGGAGTGTGACCATGCAGGGAATCAGAGGCAGCAGAGAGCTGGGGAGTGCAGGGAGGGTGGCCATGCAGGGAATCAGAGGCAGCAGAGAGCTGGGAGTGCAGGGAGAGTAACCATGCAGGGAATCAGAGGCAGCAGAGAGGAGTGCTGGGGAGTGCAGGGAATCAGAGGCAGCAGAGAGGAGTGCTGGGGAGTGCAGGGAATCAGAGGCAGCAGAGAGCTGGGGAGTGCAGGGAGTGTGACCATGCAGGGAATCAGAGGCAGCAGAGAGCTGCGGAGTGCAGGGAGTGTGACCATGCAGGGAATCAGAGGCAGCAGAGAGCTGGGGAGTGCAGGGAGTGTGACCATGCAGGGAATCCAAGGCATAAGAGAGCTGGTGAGTGCAGGGAGTGTGTCATGCAGGGAATCTGAGGCAGCAGAGAGCTGCGGAGTGCAGGGAGAGTGACCATGCAGGGAATCAGAGACAGCAAAGAGCTGGGGACTGCAGGGAGTGTGACCATGCAGGGAATCAGAAGCAGCAGAGATCTGGGAAGTGCTGGGAATGTGACCATGCAGGGAATTAGAGGCAGCAGAGAGCTAGGGAGTGCAGGGAGTGTGACCATGCAGGGAATTAGATGCAGCAAAGAGCTGGGGAGTGCAGGGAGTGTGACCATGCAGGGAATCAGAGGCAGCAGAGGGCTGGGGAGTGCAGGGAGTGTGATCATGCTGGGAATCAGAGGCAGCAGAGAGCTGGGGAGTTCAGGGAGTGTGACCATGCAGGGAATCAGAGGCAGCAGAGGGCTGGGGAGTGCAGGGAGTGTGAACATGCAGGGAATAAGAGGTAGCAGAGAGCTGGGGAATACAGGGAGAGTGACCATGCAGGGAATCAGAGGCAGCACAGAACTGAGGAGTGCAGGGAGAGTGACCATGCAGGGAATTAGAGACAGCAGAGAGCTGGGGAGTGCAGGGAGTGTGACCATGCTGGGAATCAGAGGCAGCAGAGAGCTGGGGAGTGCAAGGAGAATGACAATGCAGGGAATCAGAGGCAGCAGAGAGCTGGGGAGTGCAGGTAGAGTGACCATGCAGGGAATCAGAGGCTGTAGAAAGCTGGGGAGTGCAGAGAGAGTGACCGTGCATGTGACCACGCAGGGAATCAGAGGCAGCAGAGAGCTGGGGAGTGCAGAAAGAGTGACCATGCAGGGAATCAGAGGCACAAGAGACCTGGGGAGTGCAGGGAGAGTGGCCATGCAGGGTATCAGAGGTAGCAGAGAGCTGGGGAGTGCAGGGAGAGAGACAATGTGGAAATCAGAGGCAGCAGAGAGGAGAGCTGGGGAGTGCAGGGAGAGTGACCATGCAGGGAATAAGAGGCAGCAGAGAGCTGGGGAGTGCAGGGAGTGTGACCATGCAGGGAATCAGAGGCAGAAGAGAGCTGGAGAGTGCAGGGAGTGTGACCATGCAGGGAATCAGAGGCAGCAGAGAGCGGAGAGAGCAGGGAGTGTGACCATGCAGGGAATTAGAGGCAGCAGAGAGCGGGGAGTGCAGGGAGAGTGACCATGCAGGGAATCAGAGGCAGCAGAGATCTAGGGAGTGCAGGGAGAGTGACCATGCAGGGAATCAGAGGCAGCAGAGATATTGGGAGTGCAGGGAGTGTGACCATGCAGGGAATCAGAGGCAGCAGAGATCTTGGGAGTGCAGGGAGTGTGACCATGCAGGGAATCAAAGACAGCACAGAGCTGGGAGTGCAGTGAGATTGACCATGCAGGGAATTAGAGGCAGCAGAGAGCTGGGGAGTGCAGGGAGTGTGACCATGCAGGGAATCAGAGGCAGCAGAGAGCTGGGGAGTGCAGGTAGAGTGACCATGCAGGGAATCAGAGGCTGTAGAGAACTGGGGAGTGCAGGGAGAGTGACCGTGCTGGGAATGTGACCATGCAGGGAATTAGAGGCAGCAGAAAGCTGGGGAGTGCAGGGAGTGTGGCCATGCTGGGAATCTGAGGCAGCAGAGAGCTGGGGAGTGCAGGGAGAGTGACCATGCAGGGAATCAGAGACAGCAAAGAGCTGGGGACTGCAGGGAGTGTGACCATGCAGGGAATCAGAAGCAGCAGAGATCTGGGAAGTGCTGGGAATGTGACCATGCAGGGAATTAGAGGCAGCAGAGAGCTAGGGAGTGCAGGGAGTGTGACCATGCAGGGAATCAGAGGCAGCAAAGAGCTGGGGAGTGCAGGGAGTGTGACCATGCAGGGAATCAGAGGCAGCAGAGGGCTGGGGAGTGCAGGGAGTGTGACCATGCAGGGAATCAGAGGCAGCAGAGAGCTGGGGAGTGCAGGGAGTGTGACCATGCAGGGAATCAGAGGCAGCAGAGAGCTGGGGAGTGCAGGGAGTGTGACCATGCAGGGAATCAGAGGCAGCAGAGAGCTGGGGAGTGCAGGGAGAGTGACCATGCAGGGAATCAGAGGCAGCAGAGAGCTGGGGAGTGCAGGGAGTGTGACCATGCAGGGAATCAGAGGCAGCAGAGAGCTGGGGAGTGCAGGGAGTGTGACCATGCAGGGAATCAGAGGCAGCAGAGAGCTGGGGAGTGCAGGGAGTGTGACCATGCAGGGAATCAGAGGCAGCAGAGAGCTGGGGAGTGCAGGGAGTGTGACCATGCAGGGAATCAGAGGCAGCAGAGAGCTGGGGAGTGCAGGGAGTGTGACCATGCAGGGAATCAGAGGCAGCAGAGAGCTGGGAGTGCAGGGAGAGTGACCATGCAGGGAATCAGAGGCAGCAGAGAGCTGGGGAGTGCAGGGAGTGTGACCATGCAGGGAATCAGAGGCAGCAGAGAACTGGGGAGTGCAGGGAGTGTGACCATGCAAGGAATCAGAGACAGCAGAGTGCTGGGGAGTGCAGGGAGTTTGACCATGCAGGGAATCAGAGGCAGCAGAGTGTGGAGAGTGCAGGGAGTGTGACCATGCAGGGAATCAGAAGCAGCAGAGAGCTGGGAGTGCAGGGAGTGTGACCATGCAGGGAATCAGAGGCAGCAAAGAGCTGGGGAGTGCAGGGAGTGTGACCATGCAGGGAATTAGAGGCAGCAGAGAGCTAGGGAGTGCAGGGAGTGTGACCATGCAGGGAATCAGAGGCAGCAAAGAGCTGGGGAGTGCAGGGAGTGTGACCATGCAGGGAATCAGAGGCAGCAGAGAGCTGGGGAGTGCAGGGAGTGTGACCATGCTGGGAATCAGAGGCAGCAGAGAGCTGGGAGTGCAGGGAGTGTGACCATGCAGGGAATCAGAGGCAGCAGAGGGCTGGGAAGTGCAGGGAGTGTGAACATGCAGGGAATAAGAGGTAGCAGAGAGCTGGGGAATACAGGGAGAGTGACCATGCAGGGAATCAGAGGCAGCAGAGAGCTGGGGAGTGCAGGGAGTGTGACCATGCAAGTAATTAGAGACATCAGAGAGGTGGGGAGTGCAGGGAGTTTGACCATGGAGGGAATCAGAGGCAGCAAAGAGGAGATCTGGGGAGTGCAGGGAGTGTGACTATGCAGGGAATCAGAAGCAGCAGAGAGCTGGGGAGTGCTGGGAATGTGACCATGCAGGGAATCAGAGACAGCAGAGAGCTGGGGAGTGCAGGGAGTTTGACCATGGAGGGAATCAGAGGCAGCAAAGAGGAGAGCTGGGGAGTGCAACGAAGCAGTGAATCAAAAGGCAGCAGAGATCTAGGGAGTGCAGGGAGTGTGACCATGCAGGGAATCAGAGGCAGCAAAAAGAGCTGGGGAGTGCAGGGAGTGTGACCATGCAGGGAATCAGAGGCAGCAGAGGGCTGGGGAGTGCAGGGAGTGTGACCATGCAGGGAATCAGAGGCAGCAGAGAGGAGAGCTGGGGAGTGAAGGGAGTGTGACCATGCAGGGAATCAGAAGCAGCAGAGAGCTGTGGAGTGCTGGGAATGTGACCATGCAGGGAATCAGAGGCAGCAGATTGCTGGGGAGTGCAGGGAGAGTGACCATGCTGGGAATCAGAGGCAGCAGATAGCTGGGGAGTGCAGGGAGTGTGACCATGCAGGGAATCAGAGGCAGCAGAGAGCTGGGGAGTGCAGGTAGAGTGACCATGCAGGGAATCAGAGGCTGTAGAGAACTGGGGAGTGCAGGGAGAGTGACCGTGCTGGGAATGTGACCATGCAGGGAATTAGAGGCAGCAGAGAGCTGGGGAGTGCAGGGAGTGTGGCCATGCAGGGAATCTGAGGCAGCAGAGAGCTGGGGAGTGCAGGGAGAGTGACCATGCAGGGAATCAGAGACAGCAAAGAGCTGGGGACTGCAGGGAGTGTGACCATGCAGGGAATCAGAAGCAGCAGAGATCTGGGAAGTGCTGGGAATGTGACCATGCAGGGAATTAGAGGCAGCAGAGAGCTGGGGAGTGCAGGGAGTGTGACCATGCAGGGAATCAGAGGCAGCAAAGAGCTGGGGAGTGCAGGGAGTGTGACCATGCAGGGAATCAGAGGCAGCAGAGGGCTGGGGAGTGCAGGGAGTGTGACCATGCTGGGAATCAGAGGCAGCAGAGAGCTGGGAGTGCAGGGAGTGTGACCATGCAGGGAATCAGAGGCAGCAGAGGGCTGGGGAGTGCAGGGAGTGTGAACATGCAGGGAATAAGAGGTAGCAGAGAGCTGGGGAATACAGGGAGAGTGACCATGCAGGGAATCAGAGGCAGCAGAGAGCTGGGGAGTGCAGGGAGTGTGACCATGCAAGTAATTAGAGACATCAGAGAGGTGGGGAGTGCAGGGAGTTTGACCATGGAGGGAATCAGAGGCAGCAAAGAGGAGAGCTGGGGAGTGCAGGGAGTGTGACCATGCAGGGAATCAGAAGCAGCAGAGAGCTGGGGAGTGCTGGGAATGTGACCATGCAGGGAATCAGAGACAGCAGAGAGCTGGGGAGTGCAGGGAGTTTGACCATGGAGGGAATCAGAGGCAGCAAAGAGGAGAGCTGGGGAGTGCAACGAAGCAGTGAATCAAAAGGCAGCAGAGATCTAGGGAGTGCAGGGAGTGTGACCATGCAGGGAATCAGAGGCAGCAGAGAACTGGGGAGTGCAGGGAGTGTGACCATGCAAGTAATCAGAGACAGCAGAGTGCTGGGGAGTACAGGGAGTTTGACCATGCAGGGAATCAGAGGCAGCAGAGAGGAGAGCTGGGGAGTGAAGGGAGTGTGACCATGCAGGGAATCAGAAGCAGCAGAGAGCTGTGGAGTGCTGGGAATGTGACCATGCAGGGAATAAGAGGCAGTAAATTGCTGGGGAGTGCAGGGAGAGTGACCATACAGGGAATCAGAGGCAGCAGAGAGCTGGGGAGTGCAGGGAGTGTGACCATGCAGGGAATCAGAGGCAGCAGAGAGCTGGGGAGTGCTGGGAGTGTGACCATGCAGGGAATCAGACGCAGCAGATAGCTGGGGAGTGCAGGGAGAGTGACTATGCAGGGAAGCAGAGTAGTGATTACTTTTATTATCCTTATTTTCTTTCTCCTTCTACTTTTCTACATTTTCCAACAATTTTGCATTCATTTGTATTTTTATTTATTCTTGCATTTTGTATGTGTTACAAATATTTGTTGTACTATCCTGTTTTGTGTACACCACTGTTGTCTAAAGAGGTTTAGGTTCTGGGTTAAGGCTTAGAGTTTGGTGCAGACAAAAAAGGATTCATTCTTGCATTTTATATGCGTTACCAACATTTGTTGGAGTATCCTGTTTTGTTTGCACCATTATTGTTAGTTGGGGCTTATGATGTATTTTAGTTTTTCATTTAGACATTGGTGCTTAGCAAACCGGATAGGTGTTTCTTTTTTTTTTTTTACTTGTTATACTATACCTTGGTTGAACTGTTAGTTGTGTATAAATGACAGAGGGTCCCTTGCTGCCAATCTTCCTGCGACAGTCTTCAGGCAGTGTCTGTTGAAAAAGAGAAATGTTTTTTGTTTTATTTTTTTTATTTATTATTTTTTTTACTAAGAGCATATTATTTTTGTGAAGCAAATGTATTTTTGTATATTACCTGTTGTTCTTTTTTTGTCGTGTTTAAAATTGTGCAGATTTGTCAGTCCATGTGACAACGGGCGGCGCTGCAAATTATTCAGTGTCGCTGCTGAGGCCGAGTCTGTTGGAAATGTGAACAAAAGTGAAATATTGAAATGCAGCAATTTTTTTTGGGGGGGGGATTTAATAATTAATTATTGTATTATAGCTTACCTACTTGTTTTCATATGCAGATTGTAAGCTTCTAAAGTGATAATGAAGTAGCGCCACCAGCGCCATGTCCAGTCACACTGCTCATAACCTGAGGAGAAATGGAGAAAGTGTGGTGTATGTTCCCCTGCACCCCTTCAGGATTGCTAAGTGGGGAAGGGGCTTGTGTACCTGAATGAAGCTGTTGGCTATACCATGTAGGGCCACTGTAGGTGGGCAGATGATAGCAGAAAGTTCAGACAAATCCCAGTCCACTAGAGAAGGAACTGGCAACACACTTCAGTATCTTTGGCATGCAAACCTTGTGGATACACACAGACAGAGACATTAGGAGAGTTGCTGCAGTCCATAAGATCACAAAGAGTCAGAAACAACCGAACAACCAATTCACTTCTCAGTAATTCAGACCCCTTGTATATAGAATTGTGTCTCCTTGGAGCTGTTTTATGGTTTAGAAGGAACTGCTTTTGGGATGTTCCTCTGCCAAACCTGTGAGAGAAAAACAAATACAGACAACACTGCAAATATTCTTCTCCTGCAAAATTCCCTTGTTCTGTGCACCTGCTGGCTCCTAAAGACATTTCATCTGTATATCAGACCCCTGACCCCTATCACAGGGGATTGTGACAACAGACAGAAAGCGATAGACCCATAAAGTCTGCACATTCTTCAGTCCAGTAAAAGTATTAATAGTATATTTCTCTCTAAGGCACAAAGACCCAAACTAATGGCCACCCCATTGCCCTAAGCGTCTCATATCTCTGCAATGTCTCTCTAAACTATCCCTCTTTCTGAGCACCATCTTGCCATACCCTAAGCACTCCCTTTCTCCAAACTTAGCAGAAACCACCATGACATAGGTGCACAGCCACCTGCCAAGTCACTGTAACCTCTCTTTAATAGCATCACAATTATCACCTGCTCATATAGAACAATACAATTATATACTATCTCCAACACTAGCAACACCTGGAGGCACTGTGCAATACAGTAATCTATAAGACATGCTTTGCCAGTCCATCACCTTCAGCTTCCTTACCAAGACAGAGTCAGTACAGAGGAGAGAAGGAGAGTGCAGGGAGAGTGACCATGCAGGGAATCAGAGGCAGCAGAGAGCTGGGGAGTGCAGGGAGTGTGACCATGCAGGGAATCAGAGGCAGCAGAGAGCTGGGGAGTGTGACCATGCAGGGAATCAGAGGCAGCAGAGAGCTGGGGAGTGCAGGGAGGGTGGCCATGCAGGGAATCAGAATCAGCAGAAGGCTGGGAGTGCAGGGATAGTAACCATGCAGGGAATCAGAGGCAGCAGAGAGGAGTGCTGGGGAGTGCAGGGAATCAGAGGCAGCAGAGAGGAGTGCTGGGGAGTGCAGGGAATCAGAGGCAGCAGAGAGCTGGGGAGTGCAGGGAGTGTGACCATGCAGGGAATCAGAGGCAGCAGAGAGCTGCGGAGTGCAGGGAGTGTGACCATGCAGGGAATCCAAGGCATAAGAGAGCTGGTGAGTGCAGGGAGTGTGACCATGCAGGGAATCAGAGGCAGCAGAGAGCTGGGGAGTGCAGGGAGTGTGACCATGCAGGGAATCCGAGGCAGCAGAAAATGAGAGTGCAGGGAGAGTGACCATGCAGGGAATCAGAGGCTACCATAGACCTACCATCTACCTGTGCCAGTGTTACCATAGACCTACCATCTACCTGTGTCAGTGTTACCATAGACCTACCATCTACCTGTGCATGTGTTACAATAGACCTACCATCTACCTGTGCCAGTGTTACCATAGACCTACCATCTACCCATGTCAGTGTTACAATAGACCTATCATCTACCTGTGCCAGTGTTACCATAGACCTACCATCTACCTGTGCCAGTGTTACAATAGACCTACCATCAACCTGTGTCAGTGTTACCATAGACCTATCATCTACCTGTGTCAGTGTTACCATAGATCTACCATCTACCTGTGCCAGTGTTACAATCGACCTACCATCTACCTGTGTCAGTGTTACAATAGACCTACCATCTCCCTGTGCCAGTGTTACCATTGACCTACGATCTACCTGTGCCAGTGTTACAATAGACCTACCATCTACCTGTACCAGTGTTACCATAGACCTACCATTTAACTGTGTCAGTGTTACCATTGACCTACCATCTACCATTTCCAGTGTTACAATAGACCTACCATCTACCTGTGTCAGTGTTACCATATACCTACCATCTACCTGTGCCAGTGTTACCATAGATCTACCATCTACCTGTGTCAGTGTTACCATAGACCTACAATCTACCTGTGCCAGTTTAACCATAGACCTACCATTTACATGTGTCAGTGTTACCATAGACCTATCATCTACCTGTGTCAGTGTTACCATAGTTCTACCATCTACCTTTGCCATTGTGACAATAGACCTATCATCTACCTGTGCCAGTGTATCCATATACCTATCATCTAACTGTGTCAGTATTACCATAGACCTACGATCTACCTTTGCCAGTGTGACAATAGACCTACCATCTACCTGTGTCAGTGTTACCATAGACCTACCATCTACCTGTGTCAGTGTTACCATAGACCTACCATCTACCTGGGTCAGTGTTACCATAGACCTACCATCTACCTGTGTCAGTTTTATCATAGACCTACCATCTACCTGTGTCAGTGTTACAAAAGACCTACAAACTACCCGTGTCAGTGTTACCATAGACCTACCATCTACCTGTGTCAGTGTTACCATAGACCTACCATCTACCTGTGTCAGTGTTACAAAAGACCTACCATCTACCCGTGTCAGTGTTACCATAGACCTACCATCTACCTGTGTCAGTGTTACCATAGGCCTACCATCTACCTGTGCCAGTGTTACCATAGGCCTACCATCTACCTGTGCCAGTGTTACCATAGACCTATGATCTACCTGTGCCACTGTTACCATAGAACTACCATCTACCTGTGTCAGTGTTACCATAGAACTACCATCTACCTGTGCCAGTGTTACCATAGACCTACCATCTACCTGTGCCAGTGTTACAATAGACCTACCATCTACCTGTGCCAGGGTTACAATAGACCTACCATCTACCTGTGCCATGGTTACCATAGACCTACCATCTACCTGTGCCAGTGTTACAATAGACCTACTATTTACCTGTGTCAGTGTTACCATAGACCTACCATCTACCCATGGCAGTGTTACCATAGAACTATAATCTACCTGTGTCAGTGTTTCCATAGACCTACCATCTACCTTTGTCAGTGTTACAATAGACCAACCATCTGCCTGTGCCAGTGTTACCATATACATACCATCTACCTGTGTCAGTGTTACCATAAGCCTTCCATCTACCTGTGCCTGTGTTACCATAGACATACCATCTACCTGTGTCAGTGTTACAAAAGACCTACCATCTACCTGTGTCAGAGTTACCATAGACCTACCATCTACCTGTGTCAGTGTTACCATAGACCTACCATCTATCTGTGTCAGTGTTACAAAAGACCTACCATCTACCCGTGTCAGTGTTACCATAGACCTACCATCTACCTGTGTCAGTGTTACCATAGGCCTACCATCTACCTGTGCCAGTGTTACCATAGGCCTAAAATCTACCTGTGCCAGTGTTAACATAGACCTACGATCTACCTGTGCCAGTGTTACAATAGACCTACCATCTACCTGTGCCAGGGTTACCATAGACCTACCATCTACCTGTGTCAGTGTTACCATAGACCTACCATTTACCTGTGTCAGTGTTACCATAGACCTACCATCTACCCATGTCAGTGTTACCATAGAACTATAATCTACCTGTGTCAGTGTTACCATAGACCTACCATCTACCTTTGTCAGTGTTACAATAGACCAACCATCTGCCTGTGCCAGTGTTACCATAGACATACCATCTACCTGTGTCAGTGTTACCATAAGCCTACCATCTACCTGTGCCTGTGTTACCATAGAACTACCATCTACCTGTGCCATTGTTACCATAGACCTACCATCTACCTGTGCCAGTGTTACAATAGACCTACCATCTACCTGTGCCAGGGTTACGATATACCTACCATCTACCTGTGCCAGTGTTACAATAGACCTACCATTTACCTGTGTCAGTGTTACAATAGACCTACCGTTTACCTGTGCCAGGGTTACCATAGACCTATCATCTACCTGTGCCAGTGTTACAATAGACCTACCATTTACCTGCGTCAGTGTTACCATAGACCTACCATCTACCCATGTCAGTGTTACCATAGAACTATAATCTACCTGTGTCAGTGTTACCATAGACCTACCATCTACCTTTGTCAGTGTTACAATAGACCAACCATCTGCCTGTGCCAGTGTTACCATAGACATACCATCTACCTGTGTCAGTGTTACCATAAGCCTAACATCTACCTGTGTCAGTGTTACCATAGACCTACCATCTTCCTGTGCCAGTGTTACCATAGACCTACCATCCACCTGTGCCAGTGTTACCATAGACCTGCCATCTACGTGTGCCAGTGTGACAATAGACCTTCCATCTACCTGTGCCAGTGTTACAAAAGATCTACCATCTACCTGTGCCAGGGTTACAATAGACCTACCATCTACCTGTGCCAGGGTTACCATAGACCTAACATCTACTTGTGTCAGTGTTACCATAGACCTACCATCTACCTGTGCCAGTATTACCATAGACCTACCATCTACTTGTGTCAGTGTTACCATAGACCTACCATCTACCTGTGTCAGTTTTACCATAGACCTACCATCTACCTGTGTCAGTGTTACAAAAGACCTACCAACTACCCGTGTCAGTGTTACCATAGACCTACCATCTACCTGTGTCAGTGTTACCATATACCTACCATCTACCTGTGTCAGTGTTACCATAGACCTACCATCTACCTGTGTGTGTTACAAAAGACCTACCATCTACCTGTGTCAGTGTTACCATAGGCCTACCATCTACCTGTGCCAGTGTTACCATAGGCCTACCATCTACCTGTGCCAGTGTTACCATAGACCTACGATCTACCTGTGCCAGTGTTACCATAGACCTACCATCTACCTGTGTCAGTGTTACCATAGAACTACCATCTACCTGTGCCAGTGTTACCATAGACCTACCATCTACCTGTGCCAGTGTTACAATAGACCTACCATCTACCTGTGCCAGGGTTACCATAGACCTACCATCTACCTGTGCCAGTGTTACAATAGACCAACCATTTACCTGTGTGAGTGTTACCATAGACCTACCATCTACCCATGTCAGTGTTACCATAGAACTATAATCTACCTGTGTCAGTGTTACCATAGACCTACCATCTACCTTTGTCAGTGTTACAATAGAACAACCATCTGCCTGTGCCAGTGTTACCATAGACATACCATCTACCTATGTCAGTGTTACCATAAGCCTACCATCTACCTGTGCCTGTGTTACCATAGACGTACCATCTACCTGTGCCAGTGTTACCATAGACCTAACATCTACTTGTGTCAGTGTTACCATAGACCTACCATCTACTTGTGTCAGTGTTACCATAGACCTACCATCTACCTGTGTCAGTTTTATCATAGACCTACCATCTACCTGTGTCAGTGTTACAAAAGACCTACAAACTACCCGTGTCAGTGTTACCATAGACCTACCATCTACCTGTGTCAGTGTTACCATAGACCTACCATCTACCTGTGTCAGTGTTACAAAAGACCTACCATCTACCCGTGTCAGTGTTACCATAGACCTACCATCTACCTATGTCAGTGTTACCATAGGCCTACCATCTACCTGTGCCAGTGTTACCATAGGCTTACCATCTACCTGTGCCAGTGTTACCATAGACCTATGATCTACCTGTGCCACTGTTACCATAGACCTACCATCTACCTGTGTCAGTGTTACCATAGAACTACCATCTACCTGTGCCAGTGTTACCATAGACCTACCATCTACCTGTGCCAGTGTTACAATAGACCTACCATCTACCTGTGCCAGGGTTACAATAGACCTACCATCTACCTGTGCCAGGGTTACCATAGACCTACCATCTACCTGTGCCAGTGTTACAATAGACCTACTATTTACCTGTGTCAGTGTTACCATAGACCTACCATCTATCCATGGCAGTGTTACCATAGAACTATAATCTACCTGTGTCAGTGTTTCCATAGACCTACCATCTACCTTTGTCAGTGTTACAATAGACCAACCATCTGCCTGTGCCAGTGTTACCATATACATACCATCTACCTGTGTCAGTGTTACCATAAGCCTTCCATCTACCTGTGCCTGTGTTACCATAGACATACCATCTACCTGTGTCAGTGTTACAAAAGACCTACCATCTACCTGTGTCAGAGTTACCATAGACCTACCATCTACCTGTGTCAGTGTTACCATAGACCTACCATCTATCTGTGTCAGTGTTACAAAAGACCTACCATCTACCCGTGTCAGTGTTACCATAGACCTACCATCTACCTGTGTCAGTGTTACCATAGGCCTACCATCTACCTGTGCCAGTGTTACCATAGGCCTAAAATCTACCTGTGCCTGTGTTACCATAGAACTACCATCTACCTGTGCCATTGTTACCATAGACCTACCATCTACCTGTGCCAGTGTTACAATAGACCTACCATCTACCTGTGCCAGGGTTACCATAGACCTACCATCTACCTGTGCCAGTGTTACAATAGACCTACCATTTACCTGTGTCAGTGTTATAATATACCTACCGTTTACCTGTGCCAGGGTTACCATAGACCTATCATCTACCTGTGCCAGTGTTACAATAGACCTACCATTTACCTGCGTCAGTGTTACCATAGACCTACCATCTTCCCATGTCAGTGTTACCATAGAACTATAATCTACCTGTGTCAGTGTTACCATAGACCTACCATCTACCTTTGTCAGTGTTACAATAGACCAACCATCTGCCTGTGCCAGTGTTACCATAGACATACCATCTACCTGTGTCAGTGTTACCATAAGCCTAACATCTACCTGTGCCTGTGTTACCATAGACGTACCATCTACCTGTGTCAGTGTTACCATAGACCTACCATCTTCCTGTGCCAGTGTTACCATAGACCTACCATCCACCTGTGCCAGTGTTACCATAGACCTGCCATCTACGTGTGCAAGTGTGACAATAGACCTTCCATCTACCTGTGCCAGTGTTACAAAAGATCTACCATCTACCTGTGCCAGGGTTACAATAGACCTACCATCTACCTGTGCCAGTGTTACCATAGACCTAACATCTACTTGTGTCAGTGTTACCATAGACCTACCATCTACCTGTGCCAGTATTACCATAGACCTACCATCTACTTGTGTCAGTGTTACCATAGACCTACCATCTACCTGTGTCAGTGTTACCATAGACCTACCATCTACCTGTGCCAGTGTTTCCATAGACCTACCATCTACCTGTGTCAGTGTTACCATAGACCTACCATCTAATTGTGCCAGTGTTACCATATACCTACCATCTACCTGTGCCAGTGTTACCATAGACCTACCATCTACCTGTGCCAGTGTTATTATAGACCTACCATCTACCTGTGCCAGTGTTACCATAGACCTACCATCTACCTGTGTCAGTGTTACCATATACCTACCATCTACCTGTGTCAGTGTTACCATAGACCTACCATCTACCTGTGTCAGTGTTACCATAGACCTACCATCTACCTGTGTGTGTTACCATAGACCTACCATCTACCTGTGCCAGTGTTACAGTCGACCTACCATCTATCTGTGCCAGTTTTACCATAGATCTATCACCTACCTCTGTCAGTGTTACCATAGACCTATCACTTACCTCTGTCAGTGTTACCATAGGCCTACCTTCTACCTATGTCAGTGTTACAAAAGACCTACCATCTACCTTTGTCTGTATTACAAAAGACCTACCATCTACCTGTGTCAGTGTTACCATAGATCTACCATCTACCTGTGTCAGTGTTACCATAGACCTACCATCTACCTGTGCCAATGTTACCATAGACCTACCATCTACCTGTGTCAGTGTTACCATAGACCTACCATCTACCTGTGTCAGTGTTACCATAGACCTACCATCTACCTGTGTCAGTGTTACCATAGACCTACCATCTACCTGTGCCAGTGTTACAAAAGACCTACCATCTACCCGTGTCAGTGTTACCATAGACCTACCATCTACCTGTGTCAGTGTTACCATAGGCCTACAATCTACCTGTGCCAGTGTTACCATAGACCTACGATCTACCTGTGCCAGTGTTACCATAGACCTACCATCTACCTGTGTCAGTGTTACCATAGACCTACCACCTACCTGTGCCAGTGTTACCATAGACCTACCACCTACCTGTGCCAGTGTTACAATAGACCTACCATTTACCTGTGTCAGTGTTACCATAGACCTACCATCTACCCATGTAAGTGTTACCATAGACCTACCATCTACCTGTGTCAGTGTTACCATAGACCTATCATCTACCTGTGCCAGTGTTACCATAGACCTACCATCTACCTTTGTCAGTGTTACAATAGACCTACCATCTGCCTGTGCCAGTGTTACCATAAGCCTATCATCTAACTGTGCCTGTGTTACCATAGACGTACCATCTACCTGTGTCAGTGTTACCATAGACCTACCATCTACCTGTGCCAGTGTTACCATAGACCTACCATCTAAATGTGTCAGTGTTACCATAGACCTACCATCTACCTGTTCCAGTGTTATTATAGACCTACCATCTAACTGTGCCAGTGTTACCATAGACCTACCATCTACCTATGTCATTGTTACAATAGACCTACCATCTACCTTTGTTACTGTTACAATAGACCTACCATCTGCCTGTGCCAGTGTTACCATAGACCTACCATCTACCTTTGTCAGTGTTACCATAGACCTATGATCTACCAGTGTCAGTGTTACCATAGACCTATGATCTACCTGTGCCAGTGTTACCATAGACCTACCATCTACCTATGTCAGTGTTACCATAGACCTACCATCTACCTGGGCCAGTGTTATTATAGACCTACCATCTAAATGTGCCAGTGTTTACATAGACCTACCATCTGCCTGTATCAGTGTTACAATAGACCTACCATCTACCTGTGCCAGTGTTACCATAGACCTATCATCTACCTGTGCCAGTGTTACCATAGACCTACCATCTACCTGTGCCAGTGTTACCATAGACCTACCATCTACCTGTGCCAGTGTTACCATAGACCTACCATCTAAATGTGTCAGTGTTACAATAGACCTACCATCTACCTGTGTCAGTGTTACCATAGACCTACCATCAACCTGTGCCAGTATTACCATAGACCTACCATCTACCTGTGCCAGTGTTACCATAGACCTATCATCTACCTGTGCCAGTGTTACCATAGACCTACCATCTACCTGTGCCAGTGTTACCATAGACCTATCATCTACCTATGCCTGTGATACCATAGACTTACCATCTACCTGTGCCAGTGTTACCATAGACCTACCATCTACCTGTGCCAGTGTTACCATAGACCTATCATCTACCTGTGCCAGTGTTACAAAAGACCTACCATCTACCTGTGTCAGTGTTACCATAGACCTATAATCTACCTGTGCCAGTGTTACCATAGACCTACCATCTACATGTGCCAGTGTTACAATAGACCTACCATCTACCTGTGTCAGTGTTACCATAGAACAACCATCTACCTGTGCCACGGTTACCAAATTCCTACCATCTACCTGTGACAGTGTTACAATAGACCTACCATCTACCTGTGCCAGTGTTACCATAGACCTACAATCTACCTGTGCCAGTGTTACAATAGACCTACCATCTACCTGTGCCAGTGTTACAATAGACCTACCATCTATCTGTGTCAGTGTTACCATAGACCTACCATCTACCTGTGCCAGTGTTACCATAGACCTACCATCTACCTGGGCCAGTGTTATTATAGACCTACCATCTAAATGTGCCAGTGTTTACATAGACTTAACATCTACCTGTGTCAGTGTTACAATAGACCTACCCTCTACCTGTGCCAGTGTTACCATAGACCTACCATCTACCTGTGCCAAGGTTACCATAGACCTACCATCTACCTGTTCCAGTGTTACAATAGACCTATAATCTACCTGTGCCAGTGTTATTAGACCTACCATCTACCTGTGCCAGTGTTACCATAGACCTACCATTTACCTTTGTAAGTGTTACCATAGACCTATGATCTACCTGTGCCAGAGTTAACATGGACCTACCATCTACCTATGTCAAACTTACCATAGACCTTTCATCTACCTTTGTCAGTGTTACAATAGACCTACCGTCTACCTGTGTCAGTGTTACCATAGACCTACCGTTTACCTGTGCCAGTATTACCATAGACCTACCATCTACCTCTGCCAGTATTACCATAGACCTACCATCTACCTGTGCCAGTATTACCATAGACCTACCATCTACCTGTGTCAGTGTAACAATAGACCTACCATCTACCTGTGCCAGTGTTACAATAGACCTACCATCTACCTGTGTCAGTGTTACCATAGACCTACCATCTACCTGAGCCACGGTTACCATAAACCTACCATCTACCTGTGCCAGTGTTACAATAGACCTACCATCTACCTCTGCCAGTGTTACAATAGACCTACCATCTACCTGTGTCAGTGTTACCATAGACCTACCATCTGCCTGTGCCAGTGTGTTAACATAGACCTACCATCTACCTGTGCCAGTGTTACCAAAGACCTACCATCTACCTGTGTTAGTGTTACCATAGACCTACCATCTACCTGTGCCAGTGTTACCATAGACCTATGATCTACCAGTGTCAGTGTTACCATAGACCTATGATCTACCTGTGCCAGTGTTACCATAGACATACCATCTACAAATGTCAGTGTTACAAGAGACCTACCATCTACCTGTGCCAGTGTTACAATAGACCTACCATCTACCTGTGTCAGTGTTACCAAAGACCTACCATCTGCCTGTGCCAGTGTTACCAAAGACCTACCATCTACCTGTGCCAGTGTTACCATAGACCTACCATCTACCTGTGCAAGTGTTACAATATACCTACCATCTGCCTGTGTCAGTGTTACCATATACCTACCATCTACCTTTGTCAGTGTTACCATAGACCTACCATCTACCTGTGCCAGTGTTACCATAGACCTACCATCTACCTATGTCAATCTTACCATAGACCTACCATCTACCTTTGTCAGTGTTACCATAGACCTACAATCTACCTGTGCCAGTGTTACCATAGACCTACCATCTACCTATGTCAATCGTACCATAGACCTACCATCTACCTGTGTCAGTGTTACCATAAACCTACCGTCTACCTGTGCCAGTGTTACAATAGACCTACCATTTACCTGTGTCAGTGTTACCATAGACCTATCATCTACCTGTGCCACGGTTACCATAAACCTATCATCTACCTGTGCCAGTGTTACAATAGACCTACCATCTAACTGTGTCAGTGTTACCATAGACCTACCATCTACCTGAGCCACGGTGACCATAAACCTACCATCTACCTGTGTCAGTGTTACCATAGACCTACCATCTACCTGTTCCAGTGTTACAATAGACCTACCATCTACCTGTGCCAGTGTTACAATAGACCTACCATCTACCTGTGTCAGTGTTACCATAGACCTACCATCTGCCTGTGCCAGTGTTACCATAGACCTACCATCTACCTGTGCCAGTGTTACCATAGACCTACCATCTACCTGTGCCAGTGTTACAATAGACCTACCATCTACCTGTGTCAGTGTTACCAAAGACCTACCATCTACCTGTTCCAGTGTTACAATAGACCTGCCATCTACCTGTGTCAGTGTTACCATAAACCTACCATCTGCCTGTGCCAGTGTTACCATAGACCTAAAATCTACCTGTGCCAGTGTTACCATAGACCTACCATCTACCTGTGCCAGTGTTATTATAGACCTACCATCTACCTGTGCCAGTGTTACCATAGACCTACCATCTACCTGTGTCAGTGTTACCATAGACCTACCATCTACCTGTGCCAGTGTTACCATAGACCTACCATCTACCTGTGCCAGTGTTATTATAGACCTACCATCTACCTGTGCCAGTGTTACCATAGAACTACCATCTACCTGTGTCAGTGTTACCATAGACCTACCATCTACCTGTGTCAGTGTTACCATAGACCTACCATCTACCTGTGTCGGTGTTACCATAAACCTACCGTCTACCTGTGCCAGTGTTACAATAGACCTACCATCTACCTGTGTCAGTGTTACCATAGACCTACCATCTACCTGTGCCATGGTTACCATAAACCTAACATCTGCCTGTGCCAGTGTTACAATAGACCTACCATCTACCTGTGTCAGTGTTACCATAGACCTACCATCTACCTGAGCCACAGTGACCATAGACCTACCATCTACCTGTGTCAGTGTTACCATAGACCTACCATCTACCTGTTCCAGTGTTACAATAGACCTACCATCTACCTGTGACAGTGTTACAATAGACCTACCATCTACCTGTGTCAGTGTTACCATAGACCTACCATCTGCCTGTGCCAGTGTTACCATAGACCTACCATCTACCTGTGCCAGTGTTACCATAGACCTACCATCTACCTGTGCCAGTGTTACAATAGACCTACCATCTACCTGTGTCAGTGTTACCATAGACCTACCATCTACCTGTGCCAGTGTTACCATAAACCTATCATCTACCTGTGCCAGTGTTACAATAGACCTACCATCTACCTGTGTCAGTGTTACCATAGACCTACCATCTACCTGTGCCACGGTGACCATAAACCTACCATCTACCTGTGTCAGTGTTACCATAGACCTACCATCTACCTGTGCCAGTGTTACCATAGACCTACCATCTACCTGTGCCAGTGTTACCATAG
Organism: Discoglossus pictus; assembly: GCA_027410445.1. Classification (NCBI taxonomy): domain Eukaryota; kingdom Metazoa; phylum Chordata; class Amphibia; order Anura; family Alytidae; genus Discoglossus; species Discoglossus pictus. The sequence goes on from JAPZIH010000828.1 coordinate 55,509, forward strand.
ACCTACCATCTACCTGTGCCAGTGTTACAATAGACCTACCATCTACCTGTGTCAGTGTTACCATAGACCTACCATCTACCTGTTCCAGTGTTACAATAGACCTACCATCTACCTGTGTCAGTGTTACCATAGACCTACCATCTGCCTGTGCCAGTGTTACCATAGACCTAACATCTACCTGTGCCAGTGTTACCATAGACCTACCATCTACCTGTGCCAGTGTTACTATAGACCTACCATCTACCTGTGCCAGTGTTACCATAGACCTACCATCTACCTGTGTCAGTGTTACCATAGACCTACCATCTACCTGTGCCAGTGTTACCATAGACCTACCATCTACCTATGTCAATCTTACCATAGACCTACCATCTACCTGTGTCAGTGTTACCATAGACCTACCATCTACCTGAGCACAGTGTACCATAGACCTACCATCTACCTGTGTCAGTGTTACCATAGACCTACCATCTACCTGTTCCAGTGTTACAATAGACCTACCATCTACCTGTGACAGTGTTACAATAGACCTACCATCTACCTGTGTCAGTGTTACCATAGACCTACCATCTGCCTGTGCCAGTGTTACCATAGACCTACCATCTACCTGTGCCAGTGTTACCATAGACCTACCATCTACCTGTGCCAGTGTTACAATAGACCTACCATCTACCTGTGTCAGTGTTACCATAGACCTATCATCTACCTATGCCAGTGTTACCATAGACCTTACCATCTACCTGTGCCAGTGTTACCATAGACCTACCATCTACCTGTGCCAGTGTTACCATAGACCTACCATCTACCTGTGCCAGTGTTACAAAAGACCTACCATCTACCTGTGTCAGTGTTACCATAGACCTATCATCTACCTGTGCCAGTGTTACCATAGACCTACCATCTACCTATGTCAATCTTACCATAGATCTATCATCTACCTTTGTCAGTGTTACCATAGACCTACCATCTACCTGTGCCAGTGTTACCATAGACCTACCATCTACCTGTGTCAGTGTTACCATAGACCTACCATCTACCTGTGCCAGTGTTACCATAGACCTACCATCTACCTGTGCCAGTGTTACCATAGACCTACCATCTACCTGTGCCAGTGTTACCATAGACCTACCATCTACCTGTGCCAGTGTTACCATAGACCTACCATCTACCTGTGCCAGTGTTACCATAGACCTACCATCTACCTGTGCCAGTGTTACCATAGACCTACCATCTACCTGTGCCAGTGTTACCATAGACCTACCATCTACCTGTGCCAGTGTTACATAGACCTACCATCTACCTGTGCCAGTGTTACCATAGACCTACCATCTACCTGTGTCAGTGTTACAATAGACCTACCATCTACCTGTGCCAGTGTTACCATAGACCTACCATCTACCTGTGCCAGTGTTACCATAGACCTACCATCTACCTGTGCCAGTGTTACTATAGACCTACCATCTACCTGTGTCAGTGTTACAAACATGTTACAATAGACCTACCATCTACCGTGCAGATTACAAAAGACCCACCATCTACCTGTGCCAATGTTACCATAGACCTATCCATCTACCGTAGTCAATGTTACCAGTAGACCTCTACATCTACCTTTGCCAGTGTTAACCATAGACCTACCATCTACCTGTGCCAGTGTTACAATCGATCCTACCATCTTCCTGTGCCAGTGTATAACATAGACCTATCACTTACCTCTGGTTACAGTGTTTAACATAGATTCTAACCATCTACCTGTGGCCAGTGTTACCATAGACCTACCATCTACTTTGCCATGTTACAATCGACCTACCATTCTACCATTACCAGTGTTTACCATAGACCAACCATCAACTACCTGTGTCAGTTTTACCATAGACCACATCTACCCTGTGCCCAGTGTTACCAAGTAGACCTAACCATCTACTCTCTGTCAGTGTTTACCAATAGACCTACCATCTACCTGTGTCAGTGTTACCATAGACCTACCATCTACCTGTGCCAGTGTTACCATAGACCTACCATCTACCTGTGTCAGTGTTACCAAAGACCTACCATCTGCCTGTGTCAGTGTTACCATAGACCTACCATCTACCTGTGTCAGTGTTACCATAGACCTACCATCTACCTGTGCCAGTGTTACCATAGACCTACCATCTACCTGTTCCAGTGTTACAATAGACCTACCATCTACCTGTGTCAGTGTTACCATAGACCTACCATCTACCTGTGTCAGTGTTACCATAGACCTACCATCTACCTGTGCCAGTGTTACCATAGACCTACCATCTACCTGTGTCAGTGTTACCATAGACCTACCATCTGCCTGTGTCAGTGTTACCATAGACCTACCATCTACCTGTGTCAGTGTTACCATAGACCTACCATCTACCTGTGCCAAGTGTTACCATAGACCTACCATCTACCTGTGTCAGTGTTACCATAGACCTACCATCTACCTGTGCCAGTGTTACCATAGACCTACCATCTACCTGTGCCAGTGTTACCATAGACCTACCATCTACCTGTGCCAGTGTTACCATAGACCTACCATCTACCTGTGCCAGTGTTACTATAGACCTACCATCTACCTGTGCCAGTTTTACCATAGACCTACCATCTACCTGTGTCAGTGTTACCATAGACCTACCATCTACCTGTGCCAGTGTTACCATAGACCTACCATCTACCTGTGTCAGTGTTACCATAGACCTTTCATCTACCTGTGTCAGTGTTACCATAGACCTATCATCTACCTGTGCCAGTGTTACCATAGACCTACCATCTACCTATGTCAGTGTTACATGAGACCTACCATCTACCTGTGCCAGTGTTACAATAGACCTACCATCTACCTGTGTCAGTGTTACCAAAGACCTACCATCTACCTGTATCAGTGTTACAATAGACCTACCATCTACCTGTGCCAGTGTTACCATAGACCTACCATCTACCTGTGCCAGTGTTACCATAGACCTACATCTACCTGTGCCAGTGTTACCATAGACCTACCATCTACCTGTGCCAGTGTTACCATAGACCTACCATCTACCTGTGCCAGTGTTACCATAGACCTACCATCTACCTGTGTCAGTGTTACAATAGACCTACCATCTACCTGTGTCAGTGTTACCATAGACCTACCATCTACCTGTGCCAGTGTTACCATAGACCTACCATCTACCTGTGCCAGTGTTACCATAGACCTACCATCTAACTGTGTCAGTGTTACAATAGACCTACCATCTACCTGTGTCAGTGTTACCATAGACCTACCATCTACCTGTGCCAGTGTTACCATAGACCTACCATCTACCTGTGCCAGTGTTACCATAGACCTATCATCTACCTGTGCCAGTGTTACCATAGACCTACCATCTACCTGTGCCAGTGTTACCATAGACCTACCATCTACCTGTGCCAGTGTTACCATAGACCTATCATCTACCTATGCCTGTGATACCATAGACCTACCATCTACCTGTGCCAGTGTTACCATAGACCTACCATCTACCTGTGCCAGTGTTACCATAGACCTACCATCTACCTGTGCCAGTGTTACAAAAGACATACCATCTAAATGTGTCAGTGTTAACATAGACCTACCATCTACCTGTGCCAGTGTTACCATAGACCTACCATCTACCTATGTCAGTGTTACCATAGACCTATAATCTACCTGTGTCAGTGTTACCATAGACCTACCATCTACAAATGTCAGTGTTACAAGAGACCTACCATCTACCTGAGTCAGTGTTACCAAAGACCTACCATCTACCTGTGTCAGTGTTACCAAAGACCTACCATCTGCCTGTGCCAGTGTTACCATAGACCTACCATCTACCTGTGCCAGTGTTTCCATAGACCTACCATCTACCTGTGCCAGTGTTACAATAGACCTACCATCTACCTGTTTCAGTGTTACCATAGACCTACCATCTACCTGTGCCAGTGTTACAATAGACCTACCATCTACCTGTGCCAGTGTTACAATAGACCTACCATCTACCTGTGTCAGTGTTACCATATACCTACGATCTGCCTGTGTCAGTGTTACCATATACCTACCATCTACCTGTGCCAGTGTTACCATAGACCTACCATCTACCTGTGTCAGTGTTACCATAGACCTACCATCTACCTGTGTCTGTGTTACCATAGGCCTACCATCTACCCGTGTCAGTGTTACAAAAGACCTACCATCTACCCGTGTCAGTGTTATCATAGACCTACCATCTACCTGTGTCAGTGTTACCATAGACCTACCATCTACCTGCGCCAAGGTTACCATAGACCTACCATCTACCTGTTCCAGTGTTACAATAGACCTACCATCTACCTGTGTCAGTGTTACCATAGACCTACCATCTACCTGTGCCAGTGTTACCATAGACCTACCATCTACCTGTGCCAGTGTTACCATAGACCTACCATCTACATGTGCCAGTGTTTCCATAGACCTACCATCTACCTGTGTCAGTGTTACCATAGACCTACCATCTACCTGTGCCAGTGTTACCATATACCTACCATCTGCCTGTGTCAGTGTTACCATATACCTACCATCTACCTGTGCCAGTGTTACAAAAGACATACCATCTAAATGTGTCAGTGTTAACATAGACCTACCATCTACCTGTGCCAGTGTTACCATAGACCTACCATCTACCTGTGTCAGTGTTACCATAGACCTACCATCTACCTGTGTCAGTGTTACCATAGGCCTACCATCTACCCGTGTCAGTGTTACAAAAGACCTACCATCTACCCGTGTCAGTGTTATCATAGACCTACCATCTACCTGTGTCAGTGTTACCATAGACCTACCATCTACCTGCGCCAAGGTTACCATAGACCTACCATCTACCTGTTCCAGTGTTACAATAGACCTACCATCTACCTGTGTCAGTGTTACCATAGACCTATCATCTACCTGTGCCAGTGTTACCATAGACCTACCATCTACCTGTGCCAGTGTTACCATAGACCTACCATCTACCTGTGCCAGTGTTATTATAGACCTATCATCTACCTATGCCTGTGATACCATAGACTTACCATCTACCTTTGCCAGTGTTACCATAGACCTACCATCTACCTGTGCCAGTGTTACCATAGACCTACCATCTACCTGTGCCAGTGTTACAAAAGACATACCATCTAAATGTGTCAGTGTTAACATAGACCTACCATCTACCTGTGCCAGTGTTACCATAGACCTACCATCTACCTATGTCAGTGTTACCATAGACCTATAATCTACCTGTGTCAGTGTTACCATAGACCTACCATCTACAAATGTCAGTGTTACAAGAGACCTACCATCTACCTGTGCCAGTGTTACAATAGACCTACCATCTACCTGTGTCAGTGTTACCAAAGACCTACCATCTGCCTGTGCCAGTGTTACCATAGACCTACCATCTACCTGTGCCAGTGTTTCCATAGACCTACCATCTACCTGTGCCAGTGTTACAATAGACCTACCATCTACCTGTTTCAGTGTTACCATAGACCTACCATCTACCTGTGCCAGTGTTACAATAGACCTACCATCTACCTGTGCCAGTGTTACAATAGACCTACCATCTACCTGTGTCAGTGTTACCATATACCTACCATCTGCCTGTGTCAGTGTTACCATATACCTACCATCTACCTGTGCCAGTGTTACCATAGACCTACCATCTACCTGTGTCAGTGTTACCATAGACCTACCATCTACCTGTTCCAGTGTTACAATAGACCTACCATCTACCTGTGCCAGTGTTACCATAGACCTACCATCTACCTGTGCCAGTGTTACCATAGACCTACCATCTACATGTGCCAGTGTTTCCATAGACCTACCATCTACCTGTGTCAGTGTTACCATAGACCTACCATCTACCTGTGCCAGTGTTACCATATACCTACCATCTGCCTGTGTCAGTGTTACCATATACCTACCATCTACCTGTGCCAGTGTTACCATAGACCTACCATCTACCTGTGTCAGTGTTACCATAGACCTACCATCTACCTGTGTCAGTGTTACCATAGACCTACCATCTACCTATGTCAATCTTACCATAGACCTACCATCTACCTGTGTCAGTGTTACAAAAGACCTACCATCTACCCGTGTCAGTGTTACAAAAGACCTACCATCTACCCGTGTCAGTGTTATCATAGACCTACCATCTACCTGTGTCAGTGTTACCATAGATCTACCATCTACCTGTGCCAGTGTTACCATAGACCTACCATCTACCTGTGCCATTGCTACAATAGACCTACCATCTACCTGTGTCAGTGTTACCAAAGACCTACCATCTACCTGTGCCAGTGTTACCATAGACCTACCATCTACCTGTGCCAGTGTTACCATAGACCTACCATCTACCTGTGCCAGTGTTATTATAGACCTACCATCTACCTGTGCCAGTGTTACCATAGACCTACCATCTACCTGTGCCAGTGTTATTATAGACCTACCATCTACCTGTGCCAGTGTTACCATAGACCTACCATCTACCTATGTCATTGTTACAATAGACCTACCACAACCTGTGTTACTGTTACAATAGACCTACCATCTACCTGTGTCAGTGTTACCATAGACCTACCATCTACCTGCACCAAGGTTACCATAGACCTACCATCTACCTGCGCCAAGGTTACCATAGACCTACCATCTACCTGTTCCAGTGTTACAATAGACCTACCATCTACCTGTGTCAGTGTTACCATAGACCTACCATCTACCTGTGCCAGTGTTACCATAGACCTACCATCTACCTGTGCCAGTGTTACCATAGACCTACCATCTACCTGTGCCAGTGTTTCCATAGACCTAACATCTACCTGTGTCAGTGTTACCATAGACCTACCATCTACCTGTGCCAGTGTTACCATAGACCTACCATCTACCTGTGCCAGTGTTACCATAGACCTAACATCTACCTATGTCAATCTTTCCATAGACCTACCATCTACCTTTGTCAGTGTTACCATAGACCTACCATCTACCTGTGTCAGTGTTACCATAGACCTACCATCTACCTGTGTCAGTGTTACGATAGGCCTACCATCTACCCGTGTCAGTGTTACAAAAGACCTACCATCTACCCGTGTCAGTGTTATCATAGACCTACCATCTACCTGTGCCAGTGTTACAATAGACCTACCATCTACCTGTGCCAGTGTTACCATAGACCTACCATCTACCTGTGCCATTGCTACAATAGACCTACCATCTACCTGTGTCAGTGTTACCAAAGACCTACCATCTACCTGTGCCAGTGTTACCATAGACCTACCATCTACCTGTGCCAGTGTTACCATAGACCTACCATCTACCTGTGCCAGTGTTATTATAGACCTACCATCTACCTGTGCCAGTGTTACAATAGACCTACCATCTACCTATGTCATTGTTACAATAGACCTACCATCAACCTGTGTTACTGTTACAATAGACCTATAATCTACCTGTGCCAGTGTTACAATAGACCTACCATCTACCTGTGTCAGTGTTACCATAGACCTACCATCTACCTGTGCCAAGGTTACCATAGACCTACCATTTACCCTTGTCGGTGTTACCATAGACCTATGATCTACCTGTGCCAGTGTTACCATGGACCTAACATCTACCTATGTCAAACTTACCATAGACCTATCATCTACCTTTGTCAGTGTTACAATAGACATACCATCTACCTGTGTCAGTGTTACCATAGACCTACCATCTACCTGTGCCAGTATTACCATAGACCTACCATCTACCTCTGCCAGTATTACCATAGACCTACCATCTACCTGTGCCAGTATTACCATAGACCTACCATCTACCTGTGCCAGTGTTACAATAGACCTACCATCTACCTGTGCCAGTGTTACCATAGACCTACCATCTACCTGTGCCATTGCTACAATAGACCTACCATCTACCTGTGTCAGTGTTACCAAAGACCTACCATCTACCTGTGCCAGTGTTACCATAGACCTACCATCTACCTGTGCCAGTGTTACCATAGACCTACCATCTACCTGTGCCAGTGTTACCATAGACCTACCATCTACCTGTGCCAGTGTTATTATAGACCTACCATCTACCTGTGCCAGTGTTACAATAGACCTACCATCTACCTATGTCATTGTTACCATAGACCTACCATCAACCTGTGTTACTGGTACAATAGACCTATAATCTACCTGTGCCAGTGTTACAATAGACCTACCATCTACCTGTGTCAGTGTTACCATAGACCTACCATCTACCTGTGCCAAGGTTACCATAGACCTACCATTTACCCTTGTCAGTGTTACCATAGACCTATGATCTACCTGTGCCAGTGTTACCATGGACCTAACATCTACCTATGTCAAACTTACCATAGACCTATCATCTACCTTTGTCAGTGTTACAATAGACATACCATCTACCTGTGTCAGTGTTACCATAGACCTACCATCTACCTGTGCCAGTATTACCATAGACCTACCATCTACCTCTGCCAGTATTACCATAGACCTACCATCTACCTGTGCCAGTATTACCATAGACCTACCATCTACCTGTGTCAGTGTTACAATAGACCTACCATCTACCTGTGTCAGTGTTACCATAGACCTACCATCTACCTGTGCCAGTGTTACCTCAGACCTACCATCTACCTGTGTCAGTGTTACCAAAGACCTACCATCTGCCTGTGTCAGTGTTACCATAGACCTACCATCTACCTTTGTCAGTGTTACCATAGACCTACCATCTACCTGTGCCAAGGTTACCATAGACCTACCATCTACCTGTTCCAGTGTTACAATAGACCTACCATCTACCTGTGTCAGTTTTACCATATACCTACCATCTACCTGTGTCAGTGTTACCATAGACCTACCATCTACCTGTGCCAGTGTTACCTCAGACCTACCATCTACCTGTGTCAGTGTTACCAAAGACCTACCATCTGCCTGTGTCAGTGTTACCATAGACCTACCATCTACCTTTGTCAGTGTTACCATAGACCTACCATCTACCTGTGCCAAGGTTACCATAGACCTACCATCTACCTGTTCCAGTGTTACCATAGACCTACCATCTACCTGTGCCAGTGTTACCATAGACCTACCATCTACCTGTGCCAGTGTTACCATAGACCTACCATCTACCTGTGCCAGTGTTACCATAGACCTACCATCTACCTGTGCCAGTGTTATTATAGACCTACCATCTACCGGTGCCAGTTTTACCATAGACCTACCATCTACCTGTGTCAGTGTTACCATAGACCTACCATCTGCCTGTGCCAGTGTTACCATAGACCTACCATCTACCTTTGTCAGTGTTACCATAGACCTTTTATCTACCAGTGTCAGTGTTACCATAGACCTATGATCTACCTGTGCCAGTGTTACCATAGACCTACCATCTACCTATGTCAGTGTTACATGAGACCTACCATCTACCTGTGCCAGTGTTACAATAGACCTACCATCTACCTGTGTCAGTCTTACCACAGACCTACCACCTGCCTGTATCAGTGTTACAATAGACCTACCATCTACCTGTGTCAGTGTTACCATAGACCTACCATCTACCTGTGCCAGTGTTACCATAGACCTAACATCTAAATGTGTCAGTGTTACAATAGACCTACCATCTACTTGTGTCAGTGTTACCATAGACCTACCATCAACCTGTGCCAGTTTTACCATAGACCTACCATCTACCTGTGCCAGTGTTACCATAGACCTATCATCTACCTGTGCCAGTGTTACCATAGACCTACCATCTACCTGTGCCAGTGTTACCATAGACCTACCATCTACCTGTGCCAGTGTTACCATAGACCTATCATCTACCTATGCCTGTGATACCATAGACTTACCATCTACCTTTGCCAGTGTTACCATAGACCTACCATCTACCTGTGCCAGTGTTACCATAGACCTACCATCTACCTGTGCCAGTGTTACAAAAGACATACCATCTAAATGTGTCAGTGTTAACATAGACCTACCATCTACCTGTGCCAGTGTTACCATAGACCTACCATCTACCTATGTCAGTGTTACCATAGACCTATAATCTACCTGTGTCAGTGTTACCATAGACCTATAATCTACCTGTGCCAGTGTTACCATAGACCTACCATCTACCTATGTCAATCTTACCATAGATCTATCATCTACCTTTGTCAGTGTTACCATAGACCTACCATCTACATGTGCCAGTGTTACAATACACCTACCATCTACCTGTGTCAGTGTTACCATAGACCTACCATCTACCTGTGCCACTGTTACCAAAATCCTACCATCTACCTGTGACAGTGTTACAATAGACCTACCATCTACCTGTGTCAGTGTTACCATAGACCTACCATCTACCTGTGCCAGTGTTACAATAGACCTACCATCTACCTTTGCCAGTGTTACAATAGACCTACCATCTACCTGTGCCAGTGCTACAATAGACGTACCATCTATCTGTGTCAGTGTTGTCATAGACCTACCATCTACCTGTGCCAGTGTTACCATAGACCTACCATCTGCCTGTGCCAGTGTTACCATAGACCTACCATCTGCCTGTGCCAGTGTTACCATAGACCTACCATCTACCTGTGCCAGTGTTATTAGACCTACCATCTACCTGTGCCATTGTTACCATAGACCTACCATCTACCCGTGTCAGTGTTACCATAGACCTACCATCTACCTGTGCCAGTGTTATTATAGACCTACCATCTACCTGTGCCAGTGTTTCCATAGACTTACCATCTACCTGTGTCAGTGTTACCATAGACCTACCATCTACCTGTGCCAGTGTTATTATAGACCTACCATCTACCTGTGCCAGTGTTATCATAGAACTACCATCTACCTGTGTCAGTGTTACAATAGACCTACCATCTGCCTGTGCCAGTGTTACCATAGACCTACCATCTACCTGTGCCAGTGTTACCATAGACCTACCATCTACCTGTGCCAGTGTTACAATAGACCTACCATCTACCTGTGCCAGTGTTACCATAGACCTACCATCTACCTGTGCCAAGGTTACCATAGACCTACCATCTACCTGTGCCAAGGTTACCATAGACCTACCATCTACCTGTTCCAGTGTTACAATTGACCTACCATCTACCTGTGCCAGTGTTACCATAGACCTACCATCTGCCTGTGCCAGTGTTACCATAGACCTACCATCTGCCTGTGCCAGTGTTACCATAGACCTACCATCTACCTGTGCCAGTGTTATTAGACCTACCATCTACCTGTGCCATTGTTACCATAGACCTACCATCTACCCGTGTCAGTGTTACCATAGACCTACCATCTACCTGTGTCAGTGTTACCATAGACCTACCATCTACCTGTGCCACTGTTACCAAAATCCTACCATCTACCTGTGACAGTGTTACAATAGACATACCATCTACCTGTGTCAGTGTTACCATAGACCTACCATCTACCTGTGCCAGTGTTACAATAGACCTACCATCTACCTTTGCCAGTGTTACAATAGACCTACCATCTACCTGTGCCAGTGTTACAATAGACGTACCATCTATATGTGTCAGTGTTGTCATAGACCTACCATCTACCTGTGCCAGTGTTACCATAGACCTACCATCTACCTGTGCCAGTGTTATTATAGACCTACCATCTACCTGTGCCAGTGTTTCCATAGACTTACCATCTACCTGTGTCAGTGTTACCATAGACCTACCATCTACCTGTGCCAGTGTTATTATAGACCTACCATCTACCTGTGCCAGTGTTACCATAGAACTAACATCTACCTGTGTCAGTGTTACCATAGACCTACCATCTGCCTGTGCCAGTGTTACCATAGACCTACCATCTACCTGTGCCAGTGTTACCATAGACCTACCATCTACCTGTGCCAGTGTTACAATAGACCTACCATCTACCTGTGTCAGTGTTACCATAGACCTACCATCTACCTGTGCCAAGGTTACAATAGACCTACCATCTACCGGTTCTAGTGTTACAATAGACCTATAATCTACCTGTATCAGTGTTACCATAGACCTACCATCTGCCTGTGCCAGTGTTACCATAGACCTACCATCTGCCTGTGCCAGTGTTACCATAGACCTACCATCTGCCTGTGCCAGTGGTACCATAGACCTACCATCTACCTGTGCCAGTGTTATTAGACCTACCATCTACCTGTGCCATTGTTACCATAGACTTACCATCTACCCGTGTCAGTGTTACCATAGACCTACCATCTACCTGTGTCAGTGTTACCATAGACCTACCATCTACCTGTGCCAGTGTTACCATAGACCTACCATTTACCCTTGTCAGTGTTACCATAGACTTACCATCTACCTGTGTCAGTGTTACCATAGACCTACCATCTACCTGTGCCAGTGTTATTATAGACCTACCATCTACCTGTGCCAGTGTTACCATAGAACTAACATCTACCTGTGTCAGTGTTACCATAGACCTACCATCTGCCTGTGCCAGTGTTACCATAGACCTACCATCTACCTGTGCCAGTGTTACCATAGACCTACCATCTACCTGTGCCAGTGTTACAATAGACCTACCATCTACCTGTGCCAGTGTTACCATAGACCTACCATCTACCTGTGCCAAGGTTACAATAGACCTACCATCTACCTGTTCTAGTGTTACAATAGACCTATAATCTACCTGTATCAGTGTTACCATAGACCTACCATCTGCCTGTGCCAGTGTTACCATAGACCTACCATCTGCCTGTGCCAGTGTTACCATAGACCTACCATCTGCCTGTGCCAGTGGTACCATAGACCTACCATCTACCTGTGCCAGTGTTATTAGACCTACCATCTACCTGTGCCATTGTTACCATAGACTTACCATCTACCCGTGTCAGTGTTACCATAGACCTACCATCTACCTGTGTCAGTGTTACCATAGACCTACCATCTACCTGTGCCAGTGTTACCATAGACCTACCATTTACCCTTGTCAGTGTTACCATAGACCTATGATCTACCTGTGCCAATGTTACCATAGACCTAACATCTACCTGTGCCAGTGTTATTAGACCTACCATCTACCTGTGCCATTGTTACAATAGACCTACCATCTACCTGTGTCAGTGTTACCATAGAACTACCATCTACCTGTGCCAGTATTACCATAGACCTACCATCTACCTGTGCCAGTATTACCATAGACCTACCATCTACCTGTGCCAGTATTACCATAGACCTACCATCTACCTGTGTCAGTGTTACAATAGACCTACCATCTACCTGTGTCAGTGTTACCATAGACCTACCATCTACCTGTGCCAGTGTTACCATAGACCTACCATCTACCTGTGTCAGTGTTACCAAAGACCTACCATCTGCCTGTGTCAGTGTTACCATATACCTACCATCTACCTTTGTCAGTGTTACCATAGACCTACCATCTACCTGTGCCAGTGTTACCATAGACCTACCATCTACCTATGTCAATCTTACCATAGATCTATCATCTACCTTTGTCAGTGTTACCATAGACCTACCATCTACATGTGCCAGTGTTACAATAGACCTACCATCTACCTGTGCCAGTGTTACCAAAGAATAACCATCTGCCTGTGCCAGTGTTACAATACACCTACCATCTACCTGTGTCAGTGTTACCATAGACCTACCATCTACCTGTGCCACTGTTACCAAAATCCTACCATCTACCTGTGACAGTGTTACAATAGACCTACCATCTACCTGTGTCAGTGTTACCATAGACCTACCATCTACCTGTGCCAGTGTTACAATAGACCTACCATCTACCTTTGCCAGTGTTACAATAGACCAACCATCTACCTGTGCCAGTGTTACAATAGACGTACCATCTATCTGTGTCAGTGTTGTCATAGACCTACCATCTACCTGTGCCAGTGTTACCATAGACCTACCATCTACCTGTGCCAGTGTTATTATAGACCTACCATCTACCTGTGCCAGTGTTACCATAGAACTACCATCTACCTGTGTCAGTGTTACCATAGACCTACCATCTGCCTGTGCCAGTGTTACCATAGACCTACCATCTACCTGTGCCAGTGTTACCATAGACCTACCATCTACCTGTGCCAGTGTTACAATAGACCTACCATCTACCTGTGTCAGTGTTACCATAGACCTACCATCTACCTGTGCCAAGGTTACCATAGACCTACCATCTACCTGTTCCAGTGTTAAAATAGACCTATAATCTACCTGTATCAGTGTTACCATAGAACTACCATCTGCCTGTGCCAGTGTTACCATAGACCTACCATCTGCCTGTGCCAGTGTTACCATAGACCTACCATCTACCTGTGCCAGTGTTATTAGACCTACCATCTACCTGTGCCATTGTTACCATAGACCTACCATCTACCCGTGTCAGTGTTACCATAGACCTACCATCTACCTGTGTCAGTGTTACCATAGACCTACCATCTACCTGTGCCACTGTTACCAAAATCCTACCATCTACCTGTGACAGTGTTACAATAGACCTACCATCTACCTGTGTCAGTGTTACCATAGACCTACCATCTACCTGTGCCAGTGTTACAATAGACCTACCATCTACCTTTGTCAGTGTTACAATAGACCTACCATCTACCTGTGCCAGTGTTACAATAGACGTACCATCTATCTGTGTCAGTGTTGTCATAGACCTACCATCTACCTGTGCCAGTGTTACCATAGACCTACCATCTACCTGTGCCAGTGTTATTATAGACCTACCATCTACCTGTGCTAGTGTTTCCATAGACTTACCATCTACCTGTGTCAGTGTTACCATAGACCTACCATCTACCTGTGCCAGTGTTATTATAGACCTACCATCTACCTGTGCCAGTGTTACCATAGAACTAACATCTACCTGTGTCAGTGTTACTATAGACCTACCATCTGCCTGTGCCAGTGTTACCATAGACCTACCATCTACCTGTGCCAGTGTTACCATAGACCTACCATCTACCTGTGCCAGTGTTACCATAGACCTAACATCTACCTGTGCCAAGGTTACCATAGACCTACCATCTACCTGTTCCAGTGTTACAATAGACCTACCATCTACCTGTGTCAGTGTTACCATAGACCTACCATCTACCTGTGCCAAGGTTACCATAGACCTACCATCTACCTGTTCCAGTGTTACAATAGACCTATAATCTACCTGTATCAGTGTTACCATAGACCTACCATCTGCCTGTGCCAGTGTTACCATAGACCTACCATCTGCCTGTGCCAGTGTTACCATAGACCTACCATCTACCTGTGCCAGTGTTATTAGACCTACCATCTACCTGTGCCATTGTTACCATAGACCTACCATCTACCCGTGTCAGTGTTACCATAGACCTACCATCTACCTGTGTCAGTGTTACCATAGACCTACCATCTACCTGTGCCTGTGTTACCATAGACCTACCATTTACCCTTGTCAGTGTTACCATAGACCTATGATCTACCTGTGCCAGTGTTACCCTAGACCTACCATCTACCTGTGCCAGTGTTATTAGACCTACCATCTACCTGTGCCATTGTTACAATAGACATACCATCTACCTGTGTCAGTGTTACCATAGAACTACCATCTACCTGTGCCAGTATTACCATAGACCTACCATCTACCTCTGCCAGTATTACCATAGACCTACCATCTACCTGTGCCAGTATTACCATAGACCTACCATCTACCTGTGTCAGTGTTACAATAGACCTACCATCTACCTGTGTCAGTGTTACCATAGACCTACCATCTACCTGTGCCAGTGTTACCATAGACCTACCATGTACCTGTGTCAGTGTTACCAAAGACCTACCATCTACCTGTGTCAGTGTTACCATATACCTACCATCTACCTTTGTCAGTGTTACCATAGACCTATCATCTACCTGTGCCAGTGTTACCATAGACCTACCATCTACCTATGTCAATCTTTCCATAGACCTACCATCTACCTTTGTCAGTGTTACCATAGACCTACCATCTACCTGTGTCAGTGTTACTGTTATGGATGATAATTAGGAAAATGTCTTTTCATGTTATTATGTTTGTCTGCATTCCTTACTCACTTATATATAAGTAGGTCACTTAAGATGGAGGATGAAACTACAAAAACAACATGGCTTCAGAACTACAAATGGGAGTGGCCTGATGATGCATACATCCGTGACCAAATAAGGACAAATGAACGGTTCCTCCCTAAACTGACCAGTATGATGACGACACACTGCAGCAATTTTGAACCAATCAATAAAGCTATTAATTCCTAGACAAAGGAATCATGTGACGCTTGATCAGATAACGTTTTCTACATATAAACGTGTAAACTGCCATTTTAATACAGAGCGTTTTGAGAACTACTATACAGAAACACCGTGTCTGTGTCTTATTTCTCTGGAATGTGCACATTCCACACTAATTGGAAAAGCAACAGATATTTAATACAGACGTTACAGTCTTATCTAAATCAGTTGGCGCCTCAACGTGGGGCCTTGAGTTTATGACCTGACAATAGCCGAGAAGGAGCGAAGTGGTGACTTTCAACAGCAGAAGGAACTTTCAGAAAATATGTCTGGTAAGGTCATTATGTAGTACTGTGCAAGTCGCTATTTCTTTCTCGGCTATTGGCAGGCATTCAAAGCACAGGTCGTTTAGCTTGCTCAAGGTCCGTTTAAAAAAAAAAAAAACCTGTGATAATAGATATCTGTTGCCGGTGTGTGTGTGTGGTCTGTTGGTATTGTTTGTAGAGATTCCTTAGACATATGGTTCAGGGGACACACATGTGTATTTGTGACTATCTGGAAGACGGATGATTTGTACCCAGTGTCGTACAGATACATATAAACCAGAGGTCGCAAATACGAACTTGCATATGTGTGCCCTGGGGAAATATATATATATTTTTCCCTGGGAAATGTCTATGCATGTTGGATAGACGATATCCCTTGAGGGTCATGATGTTCGGGCCGGAAGAAGTAGCTTGAAAACTTTAAGGGGCGTCTGTCATTCACTGCGGGTGGTTAAAAACGTGTGTGTGACGCATGATTATCAATTAATAAGATATAATGCGCATGGTCTTGAAATCATATGTCTTTTGAATCTAAAGTTTTCTGCAGAAAAGGTTTGATGATTATAATGTTATATGCTATGTCACTGCTGGTTGTTATGCATGTTTTGATAAGAAATGCAGCTTACAACTTCTCTCCCTAAAACAAAAAAAAAACTACAAGCTGATCTCTCTCTGTGTGTTTTTTTGACCTTGGTCACAGCTGTAGAGAGAGACTGAGAGAGAGAGAAATTCCTCATCCACCCCCTCCCATCTGGTTTAACTATTTGAAGGACGAATCTTAGAATTCTTCCTACGCCAATGCTAGGTTGTATTTGAAGGTGTTAACATATTTTACTGTATTGCTATGCTGTTTAAGGTATGAACACAGAAATATTAAGGAACTTTTCCTTACATACATTTATATAATATTCTGATTGCTTTTGTTTATAAAGTAGATGGATTATCTTGTGTTTTGCTGCAAATAAATGTGTGAGTATTTACTGTAATTCCTTTCTTTGCAATACAATTGAGGAATGCAGGTTAGAGAATTTGTGTCCACCACTGAAATCAGTGGAGGATTTATAGTTTATCTTGTTTGTAAGTGTAAGACAGCTGTGTTTGTGAAATACATACGTATGCGTGTATTCTTTTGAAATATTTTGTCTGAAGTTTCTGTGTGTTCGATACTGTACTCTTTGAAGAGGGAGGTGACCGGTTTGCATTGTATGAGAGGGATTGGCCACCCCATCTTATGACAAAGCAAAGCAAACCACTCCCCTTCCCTCCTCCCATCTACTCTGTGTGCGTATTAGAGTTTTATGTGAAAATATGTCTGTCTGTATTATTGAGAGAAGAATGGTGTTTGCTACATTTTAGTGGTTTGTGGAACAAAGACACCATGAAATTCTTAACACACAGCCACCGCCCCATCATGCCTACTTAGGAAAATGGGAGTTGACTAACTTTAGGACCAACCCCTTTTAAAACCTATGACGAAGCATTTACTATGCTATCTCTGCTGGAGTCAGTGCCCTGTATCCACTACTCCTTGGGAATATTAATCTTTCTTAAAAGGAAGGTATAGGAGACATTCAATGTTTTATTAAGCTTCTTAAGCTTTTATTAGCAATCTCCGCTCATGTAAATCAACTCCTACATGCCTGTCTGCAACGCTGATACAGAATTCTGTGAGTTATTAATAGAATGCGCTCCGGATGAAACAGTAAATCAGGCTATTAATTTGTCAGATATTATACAGGATAAAACAGCCAGGGGTAATATATCATTCCTGCTGGGAGCAGCCTTTGTGGAAAGATTGAAGAGAAGGGAAGTTTTTTCTCTGTCCCCTCAGGAGATCCTTATTATCCTCAGCAATTGAAGTTTAAATCTGATGTATTTATTGATTATGTGATTGTTTTATCTCAAGCACTGACTAAAATACATGCACAAGTGTTTTCTCCTATTCCAGATCCAGAAGTAGACACTGGTACTCATCAACTACTTCCTGGAATTTGGGTCCTGGTCAAGAGATTTGTGAAAAGGAATCCTCTGGAATCCAGATCATGCATCTCATTGCAAGCAGCACCAGACCCACAGCAGCCAACATCATGATGATCATAACACATATCCTTTTCTGTCTGTTCTTAACTAAAGTAGAACCTTCTGCATTCATTAGTGAGAAGAAAGATGGTATTACATTTTGGTACAATCCATCTAAACCACATATGATCACATTGTCCTTTGATTATTGTCATGTTGTATGTTGCCAACAGCTAAGCGTGACTCAACAATGTAACTTGTACAAAGACACTCACAGCACATGTATACACATATGTGTTACAGACCAGACTTGGGGAAAAGAGTGTAGTCATTAGGAAGCTGTACGATGGAACACTGGGACAGCTTGGGGCTACAGACCACAGAGTGCCTCAGATAGAACAGATTTGAGTGGAAGCCCTTTACTTGAACGTATGACTCTAATAAAGCCAGGCAAATGCTCGCCAAATGGCAAGACTGGAGCTAACATGCGACTCACCCCCAGACCCACAGACGCAGGTACATACCTAATGGGTGGCCCAGACCCACAGACGCAGGTACATACCTACTGGGTGACTGGGTTAGAGGAGAAGCAAAAGGACGGATTGGTAAATTTATGCTCAGAGATCTAAATGCACCACTCATATCAGAAGGACTAATGCAAGTACAACACACTCAGGCATTACCCCAGATGACTGATATCAGTGAACCTAGGCACTGTTACACTTATGATAACTATGAAGGAAGAAGTGGAGTGTTAGTTGGGAATTATTGTAAGTTAAGTACGGGACTGAAGCGAATAGTTCCTAGAATGTTATAGCAAGTGATTTGGAAGAATGATTTTGCATGTGAATTTGATCCAAAATGGAGTCTGTATTTGAATAGTTTGCAAATATTAAATACAGAAAAAGAAAACAGGCAGCCCTTAACCCCCGAATTAATCCTTCTACATATATGATGTATATAGTCCGTGGCTATCCTCTGACAGTTCTGGCACCACATAATATTGCGGCCATCATACAGCAGACTACCTAAGCACATGACTACAGCCAGACACCTCCGTCTGCAATGTTCCCTCCTTCTACCAGACAATGTTACTTTACAGAGATGCTATGTTCTCAATCCAGCCACTCTCTTACCATTTCCAGAGGGGGGAGAAAGGAAGATGGATACTTTTGATACAGCCTGATTGTACAACCTGATTTTGAACCCAAACTCAGGAATAACCAATCTATATGTAAAAAGACGTCTACTGGAAGGTGGTGGAAACGGCCAGACGCTCACAGATGAGACACAAGACCCTCTATATTGCACACTGTGGAATAAACAATCTCCACGCTGAGATTTCCAATATGAAGCAAGTCTCACTAAATTGAAGCAGGTCACCTTAAACCTAAAGACATTGTACAACAATGCAGCAGGAGATAGTGCACTTACGGTGGAGCCCCCACAAGAAGCAGAAGCGCTCTACAAGCATTGGGATACAGAAATTCCACATGTTGCAATATCCAAGTTCGCACCGGATGGATGGAAGACATTAGGAGCTGCATTAAAATGGTGGGAATCTGCAGAGGAAGAGGAAGGAGTGGAAAAGAAAACTCTCCACTGGCGAGCAGACAGCACTCCCAGTATACAAGCCAGAGACCCATATGCAGTCCCAGGACTCACAAATCCACCCCATGACTGCCTTCAACAAATGGAAATGGAGACCTCACACCTTGCGAATGTAAAAGAACTTGCCCTGACAGACCCAGACATCACTCTGTATGTGGATGGATCAAGGTAGGCTGATGAGAATGGGAAAGATCACACAGGATATGCTGTGACTACAGAAAAAGATGTGATGCGAGCCTTCTCACTACCTCCCTCCATGTCAGCACAAGAAGCAGAGTTGATTGCATTGACCAAGGCCTGTGAGGTTGCGACAGGAGTCCGAGCTAACATCTATACAGACTCAAGATATGCTCTGGGAGTGACTCAAGACTTTGGAGTAATCTGGAGAGCTAGAGGATTCATGACAGCCGCAGGTACTCCAGTGAAGCATGACAAAGCCATCCGTGAACTACTAGGTGCTTTAACACTCCCAAAGGAAGTAGCCATACTGAAAGTAAAGGCACATGGGAAGCTGAATTCAGACGAAGCACGAGGAAACCATCTAGCAGACCAGATGGCTAAGAAGGCAGCAATGATATCACAGGAAATGGAAAGGAGAGAGGTGGATGGAGAAATAAACATTTATACAATGCAGACTCTGCCAACAGATTTAAGATTGCTCAAAGAATTGCAAAAGACGGCAGGTCCAGAAGAAGTGAACAATGGAGGAAAACGTACCCTGTGATGACTAGTAATCCCCACCCAGGGAGAGGTATAACTGAGTACCCTGGAAATTATACGTGTTACAGGAGAAACGTTTCTCAGGGGTTCAACTTACAGAGGTTCCCAAGTGGGTTTTGTCACTTCAGCCACCATGCTAGTCAATCAGACACAATCTTTGGGGGACATATATTGGTTGTGTGGAGATATGAAACTCAGGGTAAGACTGTCAGGAGTATGGCGTGGGGAACGTACCATGACTAAAGCCATAATGCCGTTACACATTGTTCCAACCTATTATGGTGATCTAGATAATGTTCCTCAGACACAGTCCAGAAGGAAGAGACATACATCATCATCTGAACCTAGAGAAAGTTTTGATTCCCATGTGTACATAGATTCTAGTGGAGTCCCAAGGGGGGTGCCTGATGAGTTCAAGGGCCGAAACCAGATAGCAGCAGGGTTTGAATCACTGATACCAATGATTGGTGTAAATAAAAATGTTGCTTGAATCAAATATATATATATATATCACATATATAGTTGTGAGCGTACGAGTTGTTGCTAACGCTGCGGGCTCGCGCAGCGAGTCGCGGGCCTCGCGTAGCGAGGGCACTGTGCCAGGTTCTCAGTTGCTGGCATGGAGCGCCGAAGGCGCTCCTTGCCAGCAACTGAGGACCCTCGCGAAGCGAGGTCTTCAGTTGCAGCAACTGCGACCCTTGCAAAAAAAAGTTTACGTCGCAACACATTACGACACTCGCAAACAACATACGACACACGTTCACACACATTACGACACTCGCAAACAACATACGACACACGTTCACACACATTACGGCCTCGCAACACTCGGACGCAACTCGCGAACATTACAAAATTACAAACACAATACATACACACAGCACATACATAAAAACCTTACCTACACAAACAGGAAGCACCCAGGACCTCAAAAATGCAACTTACAACTTAATTGCACTCAAAATAAAAGAGTTTAGACACTAAATACTTTGTTAAGCGACACAAAAAATGGCCGACGAATAAAACGAAAACGAGGCTACACACGCAAACACCATACGAGACACGTTACCACACATTACGACTTCGCAAACATCGGACGCAACACGCCGACATACAAACATTTAAAACTTAACAAAGACACACAACAAACACATAAAAAGCTTACCTACAGCAAGAGGAACCAGCCAGCACCTCAAAAAAACAAGTTACACCTACATTTAAATCAAAATAAACACTTTAGACACTAATACCATCGCTAAGCGAGAGAAAAAATGGCCGACGAACAAAACGAAAACGAGGCTTCAGACGTAACTACACTACACTTACTCGCAATAATGAAACACATACTATGCGGAACGTATCACAATCATATTAAACACCATTTTGAACAGTAATACGCCTAAAATGGCGGATGGAACGCAAATTGTAAGCTGGAACGCAAATAGCGCATGCGTATTGCGTTCTAACGGTCTCACTTTCCAGAACTTTCTACAAGTTTATAAATACTGCCTATTTCACACTAAAAAATACATTTCTCCTCAGGTGATCAACGGAGTGACTTCTGAGATAACTGCTGCTTTTACTTGAGAAGATAATTCTTTACTAATTTACTACTTTGCATTGTGCAAATTACAACTGAGAGGTAAGCTATAATATATTACATTTTATTATCAGAACAGGGCAAACAAATTAACAAAAAAAACATAGGATTTATGTAGTCATCATGTATTGCACATTTATGTGTATAGGCTCAAAAAAAAAATACGGTTCATTTAACAAAACAACAAAAAAACATAATTTAATATTAAACAGAGCTTTATGTATAGTGACACCTGACACGCACATATATGTCTATAATGTATAGTCACATGTGACACGCACATATATGTCTATAATGTATAGTGACATCTGACACGCACATTTCTGTGTATTGCCCCTTCATAGTGACATGTGACACGCACGTATATGTGTATAATGTATAGTGACATGTGACACGCACATATATGTCTATAATGTATAGTGACATCTGACACGCACATTTCTGTGTATTGCCCCTTCATAGTGACATCTGACACCGACATATATGTCTATAATGTATAGTGACATGTGACACGCACATATATGTGTATTGCCAATGCAACAAAATTAGCTTACAACAAAATCAGTAAACAACTACTTTTAAATGACATTATATCTCATGTATACTGATATGTCACACGCACATATATGTGTAATCATCTATAGTTACATCTCACACACACACATTTATGTGTGTTAGAAAAAAATAAAAAATAAGGTTAATTTAACCATTTAAATTTGACTCATGTATACTGATATGTCACACGTACACTTCATGTATGTGACATATGTGTGGAGACCCCAACAAAAATAAGGTTAATTGAATTAATTTACTGCAATTCAATAGATCATATAAAGCTGAATCTTTCTATTTCTTTTAATATTCAAACAGACTCTGCATCAACAGCGTCTCTCAACAATTTGCACCGTGCACTGTGAAGCACAATCCCTTTTAAAGAACACCAACAAATTTGAAGAGGTAAGATACAACAAGACATTACATGCTCAAAAGGCCATGCTTTGCTAGATGAAAAATTATAAATATACAAATAACTATTTCACTTTCTTTTTCAAACAGACACTACAAGAAGACCGGCGGATTAAGATTGCCAGGAAGGCACCGTCTGTCATTCAAAACTTCTATCAAGGTAAAGTATTAAGTATAAACAAGAAATAACCATGAGCCTTATTCAATTGCAACTTTCTCAATTGAATAGAGCTCTATATAACCACATAATATTTTTTTTATACAGAACTTTTTAGTTACTGAACTTCTAACCACAATCAAGGTTTTCAATAACTAAAAAGTTAGCTCAAGAAATATGTTATGTGATTATATAGAGCCCTCTTCAATTGGCAAAATTGCAATTCAATGAGGACCTATATATCTTTAATGGCCAAGGGCCTCACTCAAATGTGATTTGCCCATTTCAATAGGGCTCTATATAAGCACAGAGCATATATTTTAAAGGAAATTTTTCTTTTGTGAACACGTTGCTTTTGGATACAAGTTCACTAAATACAAAATTCCGTTACAAAATATGCTCTGTGGTGATATTGAGCTCTATTCCATTGGCCAAAACACAATTGAATGAGGAGCTCACAATATAACAAATGCAGTAACCAAAGGCCCTCATTCAATTGCTATTTTGGACAATTAAATATGGCTATAAATAAGAACTTTTAGGCCCTTACTCTATTTTAACAAATATATGTGATGTGCTTATTTACAACCCTATTCAAATTTCTACATTGCAATTCAATTACGGCCTTACAGTACTATTACATTGTAAAATATGCAATTGAATGAGGGCCAAACTATGCAACATATGGTACACACAAAGGCCTTCATTCAATTGCAATTTGCCCAATTGAATAGGGCTCTAAATAACAACATAACAATTGCTTAAAACTAAGGTTTTAGTTAATAAAAAAATATCAAAAATACAGTTTTTCAATGACTACAAAATTATTTTCAATAATATGCTATGTGCTTATTTAGGGCACAATTCAATTAGCCAAATCGCAATTTAATAACACACAAACTGCTACACACTAAACAGAATTTCTTATTAAATGTTTAACAACCTATAAGCCTTACAAAGAAGAAAAAATAACAATAACAAAAGTGTTGTGCACCTAATAGCATTGTATAAAAAAGCACACAAACTCATAGCAAACTATATTAACATTCTTCTTTAATGTTTAACAACCTATAACCTGTACAATCAAGAAGAAATAAGTTTTGCACAAGTGATGCCCACCAAACAGGATTGTCAAAAACTAACACAAACACATAGCAAACTACATTAATTATATTATTTCATGTTTCACTAACTATAACCATCCCAATAAAGGTTAGATAAGTATACCACAAGTGGTGCGCACAAAACAGGATTGTACAAAAACTAACATAAACACATAGCAAAATAAATTCATATTCTTATTTAATATATCACAACCCACAAGCCTTACTAAGAACCTTAAATAAGAATAACAAAAGTCGTGGGATTGTACAGAAAGTTACAAAAAATTTTTTTGAAAAAAATAACCATAAATGATACAATACAGCCAAATTCATACATTTTTTACTTATTTAAAAGACATTTCACTCAAACAACATTTTCTATTTTACATTACAACAGATACTGCGTGAAGACAATCGGACGAGGACTTTTTCCACAGGACCGGACCATCGGACGAGGACTCGGACCAGACCAGCAGACGAGGAATTTCAACACAGGACCAGACCATCGGACGAGGACTTTCACCAACGGACCACAACATCGGACGAGGGATATCGCCACAGGACCACAATATCGGACGGGGGCTATCGCCACAGGACCACACCATCGGGCGAGGACTTCCAACAGAGGACCACACCATTGGACAACGATTTTGAAACGAGGACCAACAAACATTCGGATTTAAATCACACTTCAACCAAGGTAAACTATAATAAGTACTAAAGTATAAAACTAAAGAAACTGCTTTCAGTTGCATCTGTGTCAACAGAAAAATAAAATAATTAATTTACTATCTCCCTTATTTTATTTAAATTGCTACTATGCAATACATAGCTCAATAACCACATCACTTTTTTTTAGCAAAGAAGTTTTGCAGTGGTAAATATGTATCCACAAACAAAGTTTTTAATAAATAAAACCATTATTTTAAATAAATATGTTACATGCTTATTTACAGCAGTATTCCATTGCCCAAATTCTGAGCCACTGAAGACAGGAATTATCAATTTAAATAAATATCAATGATACATTCATGATTTGCCTTTTATTTCACCAATTGTGCACAATAATCTTTAACAGGAATTACAAATTTAAATATACACAATTACATTTATTTGTTTCCGTTTACAGATTAATATGGCTGATAACGAGACCAAAGAAGAGAAGAAAAGACGTCAAACTAGAGAAAGACAAGAGAGATGGGCCGCCCAGCAGACACCGGAGGAGAAAGAAATTCGAAGAGAAAAAGAACGCAAAAGACTTGCAAATAAAAGAATATCAGCTGCAAAAATGAAAGATACAACCAAAAAAAATAAAAAAATAATAAAGCATTTACAAACTGTTCCTAAAACATCAGATGACATTTTACAACATACCAGTCAAGACAGACCAAAAAAAACAACTACAAAAAAAAAGCATTTACAAACTCTTACTAAAAACTTACAGGAAATTTCAACCGAACAAGTCCAACATATACCAAGAAAATCTACGAAAAAAACTAAACATTTAGAACCTGTTGTTGAAACATTTCATGACTTTTCATCTGATGAATATCAAAGTCAACATCCAATATGCGTTGCAAATTGTCCTTTACTGAAGTCTTTAGCAGTAGAGGTTCATAGTTGTGGGGACATGACTACTCAATGTCAATTTTGTGAGGCTTATTATTTTAAACAGGAGAGACCCCGAGATGGACAATTTATTAGTTGTTGTCAAAAAGGAAAGTTCAAACTTCCACAAAGGAAACAATTTCCAACCTATTTACTAAATATTATGACTCAACCTACTTTTCCAAATTACAACAATTTTAAGACAAACATAAGATCCTACAATAGTGCCATATCATTTGCATCTATGGGGGCAACATTGGCTGCTAATGTACCAGGACATGGTCCTTACTGTTTTAAAGTCCAAGGACAAATTTATCATCGGACTTCACATTTACATCCAGAGGAAGGAGAGCAAAGAAAATTCGCTCAACTATATGTCCTAGATACAATGGAAGCTGTTGACCAACGTATGCAGATGGAAGAAAATAAAAAATGCTTACCCAGTGTTTTTATAGAGCTAAATAACATTATGGACAACAATCCCTACAGTAAAGCTTACAAAAAATTGGCAGAAGTAGAAAATGAACAACTACTTCATGCACAAACACATCAATTACCCATGCCAAAGGTTAATATGGTGCTTAAAAGAGACAGACATACTGATAAACGTCGTTATAACTTGCCAACATCAAATGAGGTTGCAATGGTCTTTCACAATGATGAAGGAGAACCACCATTTCAAAGAGACATTAGAGTATATCCCAGAAATGAGGACCAACCATTTATTAATATTAATATCTTAAGTCCAAATTTAGATCCAATGACATATCCCATCTTTTTCCCACACGGAGAAGCAGGTTGGCAACCAAAATTAACCCTTCCCAGTTACCCAAATGCTAAAGCCAGAATCCGAAATAATGTTTCTATGCTTGAATTTAAAGTTGCTCAAATTGCCATTAGAGATGATTTTAATCCCATTTTATGTGGTGGAAAACTAACACAACAATGGATTATTGATTCATATTTGCAAGTTGAGGCAAATAATTTAAACTTTATAAAATATCAACAAGATAAACTACGTGTAGAACAATATTGTGGACTCATGGACTATGTTGCTGACGTGGCTACAAGCAGAGACATGACAGCTGGCAAAGCCATCATTTTACCATCTTCCTTTCAAGGATCTCCTCGAAATATGAGAGAAAGATACAATGATGCTATGGCTATTGTGACAAAATTTGGAAAACCAGATTTATTTGTGACATTTACATGTAATCCACAATGGCCAGAAATTCATCAAAATCTACTTCTTGGACAAAGTGCTTCAGATCGACCAGATTTAGTAGCCAGAGTTTTTAAGATAAAATTAAATGAATTAATACGTGACTTTACTATAAATCAGTTATTTGGCAAATGTCTTGCTTATGTATATACCATTGAATTTCAAAAAAGAGGCCTTCCACATGCACATCTTCTCATAATACTTCAAGAGAAAGATAAATTAGATACTTCGGACAAAGTGGATGCAGTCATAGTTGCTGAACTACCGGATCCAGAACTATATGGTAGACTATATGAGATTGTTACTCATCGCATGATTCATGGACCCTGTGGAGACCTTAATCCACAATCACCATGTATGGAAAATAATCAATGTTCAAAAGATTTTCCAAAAGATTATAGAGACAAAACATATGCCAATTGTGATGGATATCCACTTTATAAAAGAAGAGAAGGAGATAGTGCCATTATTCGTGGAAAAAAAGTGGACAATAGATATGTAGTACCCTACAATCCACATTTACTCATGAAGTACAACGCCCACATCAACGTAGAAACCTGCACTTCCATCAAATCCATTAAATATGTCTACAAATATATTTACAAAGGTTACGATGCAGCTACTGTAGTCGTCAAAAGTGCAGACAACCCTGAAAGTAGTGAGTTAGTACATGATGAACTTGCATCTCATGTAGATGCTCGCTATGTCAGTGCGCCAGAAGCTATGTGGCGGCTTCTAAAATTTGAAATGCATGATAGATCACATGCAGTATATAGGTTAGCAGTACATTTGCCACAACGACATTTAGTCTATTTCCATTCTGGAAATGAAATGAATGCATTGGCCCAAAGTGAAGATCGTCACACTACACTAACTGCATGGTTTGCATTAAATTCCACTGATGCTCAAGCAACACAATACTTATATATTGAAATTCCATATCACTATGTTTTTGTGAATGGATTATGGAGAGCAAGAAAAACCAGAGGCAATAAAATCATTCCACGAATTTACACAGTCAGTCCAAGAGATGTTGAACGATTTTGCTTACGGATATTACTTTTAAATGTTCCAGGAGCACAAAGTTTTGAACAATTAAGAACTGTTAATGACATTGTATATGAATCCTTCCATTTAGCTGCAAGAAATAGAAACTTACTCGCTGATGATACAGAGTGGGAAAGATGTTTAGAAGAAGCAGCACAATGTCAAATGCCACGACAGATGAGAGAACAATTTGCTTTTATTTGTATCTTCTCAAATGCTCCAAATGCATTAGCTTTGTGGGACACTTTTAAAAGTAATATGGCTGAAGACTTTATGCGACGATACAATGAACCCATTGCACACTTAAAAGCCTTAATGGAAATTCAAGAAGTCTTTTTAACTCATGGATTAAGTTGTGCAAGTTTTAATTTGCCTGATCCAGGTCTAATAGATGACATTAACTTTGAAGACTATGACATTCAACTACAAGCAGAAAGAACACAAGAAAGACTTGCAACTTTAAATACACTACAATTGCAAGCATTTCATGCCATTAAAAATGCTATAGATGATGACATGGTGACAGAGCGTTATTTCTATCTTGATGGACCTGGCGGATCAGGGAAAACATATTTGTACAATTTATTAATGAGTTCAGTACGAGCACAAGGACAAATAGCAATGGCGTTTGCCACTACTGGAATTGCTGCACTTTTATTAGAAGGTGGAAGAACTGTTCATAGTGGATTCAAACTGCCAGTGCCTATTTTGGAAAATTCAGTGTCAGATATTCGCATGACATCCTTACAAGCAAAGAAATTGAAGAAATGTAAATTAATTATAATAGATGAGGCCACAATGATGTCATGCTATGCCCTCCAATGTATTGACCGTTTGCTTCGTGAAGTCATGGATAATATTTTTCCATTTGGTGGAAAGGTAATTTTGTTGGGTGGCGATTTCAGACAAACATTACCTGTCGTTGTACATGGAAATCGAACAGACATTATTGAAACATGTATAAAGTCAAGTACAGTATGGAAACATTTTACCCATCTTCAACTGCAACAAAATATGAGATCAGAAGGCCAAACTGATTTCAATGATTGGCTTATTAAAATTGGAGAAGGAAGAACAGAAAAAATACTACATTTACCTGACGACACTGTAGAGATCCCACCTCATATGATTTGTCAACAAGATATTATATCGGCTATATTTGAAGGGAGCATAAATAACGAAGAATATTCTGAGCTTGCCAACCAAGTCATACTGACGTGTAAAAATAAAGATGCATTAATACTCAATAATGAAATCTTAAAAAAAATTAATGCACCACAAAGAAATTATCACAGTGCTGATTCTGTACTTGCTGATGACAATGAAAGTCAGGCAAACTTTTCAACTGAATTCATTAACTCTTTAACTCCTTCTGGAATGCCACCACATATTTTGCAGCTAAAGAAAGGTGCAATTATCATGTTACTGCGAAATATGAACCCCAAAAAAGGCCTATGCAATGGCACAAGATTAATTGTTCAACAATTAAAGGACCATTTTATAGATGCTGAAATTTTAACTGGGACCCATAAAGGAGAGAGAGTTTTCATACCAAGAATAGATTTAGCACCAAGTGAAAGTAGTCTCCCTTTTATACTTCAAAGAAGACAATTTCCCATTATTATGGCATTTGCCATGACCATTAATAAATCACAAGGTCAGACTTTCAAATCTGTGGGTATTTACTTGGAAGAACCAGTTTTTGCACATGGTCAATTGTACGTTGCGTTGTCACGGTGCAAAAATCCACAGGCTATTAAAGTTTACATTGAAAACAATGAAAGTCAAGGTGATTTATTAGAAGATGGACGTATTTTTACTAAAAACATTGTCTACTATGAAGTACTATAACTTTGCAGGATACAAATTCAAGATGCCAACATTTTTTAAAAGCATTGCAAAATACATAACAATTGGTTGTTTAATTCAGTCATAATTAATGAAAGTACTGTTTACGAATGATTCGCCTCACAAAATACTTGCCTTGCATTGTTAGTAAAAATTATGTTAAAATGTTAAGTCACTATGTTAATGTTTCTAATGTTACAAGTTTAAAAAATATATTTGCAAGTTATTTCATTCAACAGATTACAAAGTGGATGTTAAGAGGTCAAGCACCTTTTAAGTCACAATGTAAATATTGTCTGTTATCTTAAGATTACTAACTACATTAATGTTTATCGCCAGTTTATGTGCTCAGTAATGAATTACTTTAATTACGTACGTTTTAAGCAGAGTTTTACTGTATGCCTTCCTCTACATTCAATGTATATTCAAGTTAACAATTATTGTGATAGAAATTGCATGTTAATACTGATTAATTTAAAGGTCAATTGTTTTTACATTCAAATGTTAATACTTTTAATAAAAAATTAGGTTACAAAATGTATTCGCTATGTTCCTGTTTATAATGTTCAAAATTATACAAATGTTTTGTCAACTTCTAAACTTACATAAAAAATAAAGTTAAAGTTTCAAAATATATACTTTGAAGGTTATTGCTTACATATATTTTAAACTTCATGTTAAAATTCCCAATGTTTCAAGAAGGCTTTTTACTTTTTGCTTTCCTATTCATTCAATGTATATTAAAGTTAACAATTCTTCAGATACAAATTACATTTTAAAAAACCATTACATGAACATTTTACAAAAATACACGTTCATATTAAAATACTTACAAGTGTCAAAAATATATGTTAATAACTAAACAACTTGACAAACATATACATCACATTGCCGTCATTTTTTGACGGGCAAGTCGCTAGTATATATTATAACCAACAAAGGTTTGTGGATTATACAAGAGACGCTCTGCAAGGAGTTGCAGAACAATTGAAGGCCACATCACACATGGCCTTCCAGAATAGAATGGCACTAGACATGCTAGAAAGGGGGGGTGTAAAATGCTCCCCGACACTGACACTGGCAACTGTTGCACCTACATACCTGATAAAATTGGTCCAAACGGTAAGATTACTTTAGCCATTAAAGAACTAAACAACTTGGCACAAGAATTGAAGGAGAGTTCTGGAAACATAGACTATTGGGATAGATGGTTTGGGTGGCAGAGGGTATTGTCACAGGTTGACATTGTCTTTCTTTCAATACTGATAATTCTTGCATTTGTTACCTGCTGTATTATCCCCTGTGTCCGAACATATTTTAAGAAGTCAGTTACTGGAGTCACATCAACCTTTGTGCACCGAGAATTTTGTGATGATGACAACTGTGAGGAGTCACATAGAGTGTTACAGTCTATTGTATCTAGGAGTGAGGTTTCCACATAAACCCCTTGTCCCACATGTTCCTGATACAAGGGGCTAGGGAAAGGCATCTGACTTGTCTGTGACAGTGGCAGGAGGGGCCGTGGGTAAGCCATGGCTACTCAAATGTACAAAGAAGAACGGGCGTTCACAGCACAGATGTTTAGGGCTTTCTAGCAGTCATGCACCTCATCCTCAGGGACAGATATACACCTAGTGTTTAGTGGGGAGTTTACCCCTCATCACGCATTAACATAAGTACAGCTGCTTTTCTTAGGTTGCACACTCATTAATAACATAAAAACAGTACATTTTAGGGGGGACTGTTATGGATGATAATTAGGAAAATGTCTTTTCATGTTATTATGTTTGTCTAAATTCCTTACTCACTTATATATAAGTAGGTCACTTAAGATGGAGGATGAAACTACAAAAACAACATGGCTTCAGAACTACAAATGGGAGTGGCCTGATGATGCATACATCCGTGACCAAATAAGGACAAATGAACGGTTCCTCCCTAAACTGACCAGTATGATGACGACACACTGCAGCAATTTTGAACCAATCAATAAAGCTATTAATTCCTAGACAAAGGAATCATGTGACGCTTGATCAGATAACGTTTTCTACATATAAACGTGTAAACTGCCATTTTAATACAGAGCGCTTTGAGAACTACTATACAGAAACACCGTGTCTGTGTCTTATTTCTCTGGAATGTGCACATTCCACACTAATTGGAAAAGCAACAGATATTTAATACAGACGTTACAGTCTTATCTAAATCATTACCATAGACCTACCATCTACCTGTGTCAGTGTTACCATAGGCCTACCATCTACCCGTGTCAGTGTTACAAAAGACCTACCATCTACCCGTGTCAGTGTTACCATAGACCTACCATCTACCTGTGTCAGTGTTACCATAGATCTACCATCTACCTGTGCCAGTGTTACAATAGACCTACCATCTACCTGTGCCAGTGTTACCATAGACCTACCATCTACCTGTGCCATTGCTACAATAGACCTACCATCTACCTGTGTCAGTGTTACCAAAGACCTACCATCTACCTGTGCCAGTGTTACCATAGACCTACCATCTACCTGTGCCAGTGTTACCATAGACCTACCATCTACCTGTGCCAGTGTTACCATAGACCTACCATCTACCTGTGCCAGTGTTACCATAAACCTACCATCTACCTTTGCCAGTGTTACTATAGACCTACCATCTACCTGTGCCAGTGTTATTATAGACCTAAAATCTACCTGTGCCAGTGTTACCATAGACCTATGATCTACCAGTGTCAGTGTTACCATAGACCTATGATCTACCTGTGCCAGTGTTACCATAGACCTACCATCTACAAATGTCAGTGTTACAAGAGACCTACCACCTACCTGTGCCAGTGTTACAATAGACCTACCATCTACCTGTTTCAGTGTTACCAAAGACCTACCATCTACCTGTGCCAGTGTTACAATAGACCTACCATCTACCTGTGTCAGTGTTACCATAGACCTACCATCTACCTGTGCCAAGGTTACCATAGACCTACCATCTAACTGTTCCAGTGTTACAATAGACCTATAATCTACCTGTATCAGTGTTACCATAGACCTACCATGTACCTGTGCCAGTGTTATTAGACCTACCATCTACCTGTGCCAGTGTTACCATAGACCTACCATCTACCTGTGTCAGTGTTACCATAGACCTACCATCTACCTCTGCCAGTATTACCATAGACCTACCATCTACCTGTGCCAGTATTACCATAGACCTACCATCTACCTGTGCCAGTATTACCATAGACCTACCATCTACCTGTGTCAGTGTTATTATAGACCTACCATCTACCTGTGCCAGTGTTTCCATAGACTTACCATCTACCTCTGTCAGTGTTACCATAAACCTGCCATCTACCTGTGCCAGTGTTACCATAGACCTACCATCTACCTGTGCCATTGTTATTATAGATCTACCATCTACCTGTGCCAGTGTTACCATAGAACTACCATCTACCTGTGTCAGTGTTACCATAGACCTACCATCTGCCTGTGCCAGTGTTACCATAGACCTACCGTCTACCTGTGCCAGTGTTACCATAGACCTACCATCTACCTGTGCCAGTGTTACAATAGACCTACCATCTACCTGTGCCAGTGTTACAATAGACCTACCATCTACCTGTGTCAGTGTTACCATAGACCTACCATCTACCTGTGTCAGTGTTACCATAGACCTACCATCTACCTGTGCCAAGGTTACCATAGACCTACCATCTACCTGTTCCAGTGTTACAATAGACCTACCATCTACCTGTGCCAGTGTTACCATAGACCTACCATCTACCTGTGCCAGTGTTACCATAGACCTACCATCTACCTGTGCCAGTGTTATTAGACCTACCATCTACCTGTGCCAGTGTTACCATAGACCTACCATCTACCTGTGTCAGTGTTACCATAGACCTACCATCTACCTGTGCCAGTGTTACCATAGGTCTACCATTTACCCTTGTCAGTGTTACCATAGACCTATGATCTACCTGTGCCAGTGTTACCAAGGACCTACCATCTACCTATGTCAAACTTACCATAGACCTATCATCTACTTTTGTCAGTGTTACAATAGACCTACCATCTACCTGTGTCAGTGTTACCATAAACCTACCATCTACCTGTGCCAGTGTTACAATAGGCCTACCATCTACCTGTGCCAGTATTACCATAGGCCTACCATCTACCTCTGCCAGTATTACCATAGACCTACCATCTACCTGTGCCAGTATTACCATAGACCTACCATCTACCTGTGTCAGTGTTACAATAGACCTACCATCTACCCGTGTCAGTGTTACCATAGACCTACCATCTACCTGTGCCAGTGTTACCATAGACCTACCATCTACCTGTGCCAGTGTTATTAGACCTACCATCTACCTGTGCCAGTGTTACCATAGACCTACCATCTACCTCTGCCAGTATTACCATAGACCTACCATCTACCTGTGCCAGTATTACCATAGACCTACCATCTACCTGTGCCAGTATTACCATAGACCTACCATCTACCTGTCAGTGTTATTATAGATCTACCATCTACCTGTGCCAGTGTTTCCATAGACTTACCATCTACCTGTGTCAGTGTTACCATAGACCTGCCATCTACCTGTGCCAGTGTTACCATAGACCTACCATCTACCTGTGCCAGTGTTATTATAGATCTACCATCTACCTGTGCCAGTGTTATTAGACCTACCATCTACCTGTGTCAGTGTTACCATAGACCTACCATCTACCTCTGCCAGTATTACCATAGACCTACCATCTACCTGTGCCAGTATTACCATAGACCTACCATCTACCTGTGCCAGTATTACCATAGACCTACCATCTACCTGTCAGTGTTATTATAGATCTACCATCTACCTGTGCCAGTGTTTCCATAGACTTACCATCTACCTGTGTCAGTGTTACCATAGACCTGCCATCTACCTGTGCCAGTGTTACCATAGACCTACCATCTACCTGTGCCAGTGTTATTATAGATCTACCATCTACCTGTGCCAGTGTTACCATAGAACTACCATCTACCTGTGTCAGTGTTACCATAGACCTACCATCTGCCTGTGCCAGTGTTACCATAGACCTACCGTCTACCTGTGCCAGTGTTACCATAGACCTACCATCTACCTGTGCCAGTGTTACAATAGACCTACCATCTGCCTGTGTCAGTGTTACCATAGACCTACCATCTACCTGTGCCAAGGTTACCATAGACCTACCATCTACCTGTTCCAGTTTTACAATAGACCTATAATCTACCTGTATCAGTGTTACCATAGACCTACCATCTGCCTGTGCCAGTGTTACCATAGACCTACCATCTGCCTGTGCCAGTGTTACCATAGACCTACCATCTACCTGTGCCAGTGTTATTAGACCTACCATCTACCTGTGCCAGTGTTACCATAGACCTACCATCTACCTGTGTCAGTGTTACCATAGACCTACCATCTACCTGTGCCAGTGTTACCATAGGCCTACCATTTACCCTTGTCAGTGTTACCATAGACCTATGATCTACCTGTGCCAGTGTTACCATGGACCTACCATCTACCTATGTCAAACTTACCATAGACCTATCATCTACCTTTGTCAGTGTTACAATAGACCTACCATCTACCTGTGTCAGTGTTACCATAGACCTACCATCTACCTGTGCCAGTGTTACAATAGGCCTACCATCTACCTGTGCCAGTATTACCATAGGCCTACCATCTACCTCTGCCAGTATTACCATAGACCTACCATCTACCTGTGCCAGTATTACCATAGACCTACCATCTACCTGTGTCAGTGTTACAATAGACCTACCATCTACCCGTGTCAGTGTTACCATAGACCTACCATCTACCTTTGTCAGTGTTACCATAGACCTACCATCTACCTGTGCCAGTGTTACCATAGACCTACCATCTACCTGTGCCAGTGTTACCATAGACCTACCATCTACCTGTGCAAGTGTTACCATAGACCTACCATCTAAATGTGTCAGTGTTACAATAGACCTACCGTCTACCTGTGCCAGTGTTACAATAGACCTACCATCGCTCTGTGTCAGTGTTACCATAGACCTACCATCTACCTGAGCCACGGTTATCATAAACCTACCATCTACCTGTGTCAGTGTTACCATAGACCTACCATCTACCTGTGCCAGTGTTACAATAGACCTACCATCTACCTGTGCCAGTGTTACAATAGACCTACCATCTACCTGTGTCAGTGTTACCATAGACCTACCATCTGCCTGTGCCAGTGTTACCATAGACCTACCATCTACCTGTGCCAGTGTTACCATAGTCCTACCATCTACCTGTGTCAGTGTTACCATAGACCTACCATCTGCCTGTGCCAGTGTTACCATAGACCTACCATCTACCTGTGCCAGTGTTACCATAGACCTACCATCTACCTGTGCCAGTGTTATTATAGACCTACCATCTACCTGTGCCAGTGTTACCATAGACTTACCATCTACCTGTGTCAGTGTTACCATAGACCTACCATCTACCTGTGCCAGTGTTACCATAGACCTACCATCTACCTTTGTCAGTGTTACCATAGACTTATGATCTACCTGTGCCAGTGTTACCATAGACCTACCATCTACCTGTGCCAGTGTTACCATAGACATACCATCCAGCTTTTCCAGTGTTACCATAGACCTACCATCTACCTATGTCAGTGTTACAAAAGACCTACCATCTACCTGTGCCAGTGTTACCAAAGACCTACCATCTACCTGTGTCAGTGTTATCATAGACCTACCATCTACCTGTGCCAGTGTTACAATAGACCTACCATCTACCTGTGCCAGTGTTACAATAGACCTACCATCTACCTGTGCCAGTGTTTCCATAGACCTACCATCTACCTGTGTCAGTGTTACCATAGACCTACAATCTACCTGTGCCAGTGTTACCATAGACCTACAATTTACCTGTGCCAGTTGTACCATAGACCTATGATCTACCAGTGTCAGTGTTACCATAGACCTATGATCTACCTGTGCCAGTGTTACCATAGACCTACCATCTACCTGTGCCAGTGTTACCATAGACCTATGATCTACCAGTGACAGTGTTACCATAGACCTACCATCTACCTGTGCCAGTGTTACCATAGACCTATGATCTACCTGTGTCAGTGTTACCATAGAACTATGATCTACCTATGTCAGTGTTACCATAGACCTACCATCTACCTGTGTCAGTGTTACCAAAGACCTATCATCTGCCTGTGCCAGTGTTACCATAGACCTACCATCTACCTGTGTCAGTGTTACCATAGACCTACCATCTACCTGTGCCAGTGTTACCATAGACCTACCATCTACCTGTGCCAGTGTTACCATAGACCTACCATCTACCTGTGCCAGTGTTACAATAGACCTACCATCCACCTGTGCCAGTGTTACCATAGACCTACCATCTACCTATGTCAGTGTTACCATAGACCTACCATCTACCTGTGTCAGTGTTACCATAGACCTACCATCTACCTTTTCCAGTGTTACCATAGACCTACCATCTACCTGTGTCAGTGTTACCATAGACCTACCATCTAGCAATGCCACTGTTACAATTCTTCTACCATCTACCTGTGCTAGTGTTACCATAGACCTACCATCTACCTGTGTCTGTGTTACCATAGACGTACCATCTACCTGTGTCAGTGTTACCATAGACCTACCATCTACCTTTTCCAGTGTTACCATAGACCTACCATT